>KN834749.1:2598652-3084769 GCA_000827265.1 Collybiopsis luxurians FD-317 M1 | reverse complement strand
CTAAAATTGAATAGCTGCCATCTGTGTAACCATTCACTGCAGATAATTGCTACTGAAATTGAATGCTGCCATTTGTGAGATCATTCACTCCAGATAAATTCTATTGAAATTAAATGTTGCCATTTGTGGGACCATGTACTGCAAATAAATTCTACTGGAATTCAATGCTGTAGTAATTGGTTGCTGCCTTCCATGAGTTCCTTCACTGTAAATGAATGCTACAGTAATCTGTTACAGCTGTCTACAAGGCCATTGACTGTAAATAGTTGCTGTAGGAATTCAGTGCTGCCTCCTGACAATTTGTTCATTGCAAGTGAATGCTACAAAAAATCAAGTTCTCTTTTGCAATGGATCATGCACTGATATACCTGCTAATGAAAAAAATTACTGCCGTCTACAGGACTGTTCACTGCAAGCCTTTGCCATTGAAACTAATTGCATTCTTATTACAACCATGCAAATGGTTACTACAGCATTCAATTGCTACCCAATAAAATACTGTATATATCTACCAGAGCCATTCATATACAAAGATTGTATACAGTGTCATCTATACATTTTATGTCCTAATAATGCCATTCAACTTATTAATTGTTAACAACGAAATGAATGAAAAGATGAATAGGCCCACCTGCAGGATGTGAAAATTGTACAGGCGGGCTTGATATTTAGTACCCGCAGTCCCTGTTTGGATGGCATGACACTCGGAACATACCCCTATTATTTTGGATGCACTTGATGAAAGTGGGGATCAAAAACAATTGAACAGCCCAAGTAAAAAGCTGATTACTTTGCTGCTAAATAGAAATCATGGCCTGCCCAAGAACTTTCACATTTTCATGACCTCTTGGCCTGAGCATGATATCTTGAAGCATGTCAGAGACCATGATAGCAATTACCTTCATATTGAGCATATGGATAACCTAAGGGACACCACAGAGGATATCTCTAAATATATCCTTGACTGCATTACAAAAGCAAAAATAATTAAACAAATCAATGAAAGCTAGTGCAAGCTCCTTGCTGAAAAGACCAAAGGAAATTTCCAGTGAGCCTTTACAGTTTGTAGTGAATTGTGTAGGGATGAAGCAGGTGTCAAACCCAAGAAGCTAATTCAACAATTCATGGGACTTGCTCCAAAACCTAAGCAGAATAAATATCCCTTGGATGAAACATACAAATTTGTTCTGCGACAAAGAATTAATTGTTTGAATGAAGGTCTAATGGAAGATCACAGAAAAGGGATGTCACAAGTTCTAGCATCACATGAGCCTCTTTCACAGCAGTCACTACAAAATCTTCAGTCACTGTATTACAGACAAAGAGAAAAGAATGGAACAGAAAATGAACATGAAACAGAAGTAAATGGAATAATTAAATATCTTGGATCTCTCTTCACTGGTGCACATGAATCTTATATACCTGTTTGACTGGTCCACACATCAGTTTGGGATTTTCTCCTGGATAATGAAACAAGTGGGGAGTATGCTATAGACCCCTTGCAAGGACATTCTATCATGACACTAGGCACCATTGGATTAATGACTGAGGAATTACATTTCAACATGTGCCAATTGGAAACTTCACATGTGTTAAACTCAAAAGTAAAAAATCTTCCAGACAAGATAGAAAAATGCCTTCCATTAGAGCTTAGATATGCATGTTGCCACTGGGATCCTCACTTGTCAGCCATTCAATCTACTGATGGTGTAAAGTCCCTGCTGGAGAAATTCATGAGCTCTGAATTTTCACTCTACTGGATGGAGGTGCTAAGTATCCTCAACAGAGTAAGCATAATTTCAAGAAGCATATCAAATATGACAGAATGGATACAGCAAATGGAGAAGGTATGTACCATTGGAGAACATAGATTCAATGACTTATAGTGCCACAATAGACTCTATCAGTGTCTTATGAAGACTTGAAAATAGTTGGGCAAGAAATAAAATTGTTTATATTTGTCTTTGGCAGAATTTTGTCAGAGTCAACACCACATGTATATCTTTCAGCCTTGCTATTCATTCCAAAAGGTTCCAGACTCCAAGAACTATATGTAGCTCAATTCACCAATCTGATGAATGTGTGTCAGGGTCATAGGATCAGTTGACCATATCTGCAAGCCATATTGCATAAACACACAAATACAGTTTATTCTGTTGCCTTCTCTCAAGATGGAAGGAGAATTGTATCTAGGTCAAAGGATGCTACAGTTCAGATCTGGGATGCAGAGACAGGGGTGCCCATAGGACAGCCATTGAAAGGACACACAGATGCAGTCTGCTCTGTTGCCTTTTCTACTGATGGTAAGAACATTGCATCTGGGTCAGCTGATAAGTCAGTGCAAATCTGGGATGCAGAGATTGGGAAACCCCAGGGTCAGCCATTGCAAGGTCACATAAGCTGGGTGTTGTCAGTTGCTTTTTCCCCAGGTGGAAAGAGAATTGTATCTGGGTCATCTGATGGGTCAGTGTGAATTTGGGATGGGACACAGAGACAGGGAGACCCCAAGGACAGCCATTAAAAGGGCACACAGGCCAAATTCATTCTGTTGCTTTTTCCCTAGATGGAAGGAGAATTGTATCTGAATCATCTGATAAGTCAGTGCAGATCTGGGATGCAGAGACAGGGAAGCTCCAGGGAGAGCCATTGAAAGGGCACACAGACACAGTTCATTCTGTTGCCTTTTCCCCAGATGGAATGAGAATTGTATCTGGGTCAGGTAATAACTCAGTGCAAATCTGGAATGCAGAGACAGGGAGACCCCAAGAGCAGTCATCACAAGGGCATACAAGCTGGGTCTTTTCCATTGCCATTTCTCCAGATGGAAAGAGAATTGCATCTGGGCCAAAGGATAAGTCAGTGCAAATCTGGGATGCAGAGACTGGGAAATCCTGAGGACTACCATTAAGAGGGCACACAGAATCAGTTCTTTCTGTTGCCTTTTCACCAGATGGGAAGAGAATTGTATCTGGATCATCTGACAGGTCAGTCCAGATTTGGGATGTGGAGACAGGGAAAGCTTTCGGACAGCCACTGCAAGGGCACACAGATGCCATCATATCAGTTGCCTTTTCTCCAGATGGAATGAGAATTGTATCTGGGTCAGCTGATAAGTCAGTGCAGATTTGGAATGCAGAGACAAGGAGATGCCATGGACAGCCATTGCAAGGGCACACAAGTACAGTTCAATCTATTGCATTTTCCCCAGATGGGAAAAGAATTGTTTCTGGGTCAAGTGATAAGTCAGTGAAGATCTGGGATGTAGAAACAGGGCAGTCATTGCCAGGGCATACAGATTGAGTTAGATCTGTTGCCTTTTCCCCAGATGGAAAGAGAATTGTATCTGGGTCACATGATAAGTCAGTGAGGATCTGGGATGCAGAAACAGGGAAACTTCAAGGAAAGCCATTGCAAGGGCATACAGATTGCATCACATCAGTTGCTTTTTCCCCTGATGGAATGAGAATTGTATCTGGGTCAAATGATAATTCAGTGCGGATTTGGAATGCAGAGACAAGGGAACCCCATGGACAGCCATTGCCAGGGCATACAAGTAAAGTTAGATCTGTTGCTTTTTTCCCCAATGGGAAACAAATTGTATCTGAGTCTCATGATAACTCAGTGCAGATTTGGAATGCAGAGATAAGTGAGCCCTCTTCCCCTAATGGAAACCAAATTTTATCCAGGTCCTCTGACCGTTTTATACAAAACTGGAATGCAGAGGATAGAGGAGTTAGAGATGCAGTGCAGCAAGGATTTTCATTTGACAACCTGATCTCAATGACTTCCAGGCTCTCTCTGGGTCCTAATTCTGGCCATGACTTCTCCCATCCTACACTGCCATACCTCATGTTGACAGCAGATGGCTGGATTTGTGACTCAAACTCGTCTGTTTTATTATGGATTCCCCCCCGAAGATCAGTCATGTCTTATGTTTCCACACATTCGACTACTCATTTCAGCCTGAGGTTCATCCTGCATCACTGAATCTAGCAAATTTTGTACATGGAAATAATTGGGCTAAATGTTACAGGTAGTGTTGCCGCGGCTCGCGAATAAGCCGGCTAATAGCCGGAGCCGATCAGGGGCTGGAGCCGAGCCAGTCAGCCGGCGGGCGCCCGCATGTGAGCCAGCTTCGCACGGCTCCAAGCTGAATGCCGCGGCTTGGAGCTGGCTGACAGTCGATTCCTACCAGCTCAATTGCCAATTGCCTTGCAATCATCCAGCAATTCATTTTAAATCTCATATATTGTATTTTGGTTCACTAAAGCCTCTTTCTTTCCATTAGCCCTCACTTCGACTCTAAATTATGTAGATATTTATTATTTATTATGTTTACGTATCAAGTATGTACAGCCATTTGCAAAAAGGTTTGCATTTCCGACTATTCAACACTTGTTTATTTGTATTTGGTCGTCCTATATATTTCGGGACCCAGGCCCACCAAAACATACGGAACCACCATCCAACGACGCCATCTGTGGGTCAATCCTTATCGAAATCAGCGGTTTGCTTTTCCTTTGGGCGTCGGCTTTGTGTCCGGCTCTTGGAATATATAGAATCCGTATCAAAATATCAAATACAAATAAACAACAGTTGAATGCCTCGATGTGCAAAACTTTTTGCAAACGGCTGTATATGCTATCGCACGTCACTACACGGTGCCACGTCACTCACATCACATCAGGCAACGTAACTACAGCATCCGCTAAGCGCTCATTCGAGGCTTGGCACCCTGTAATTTTCGTTTGCCTATGCCCTTAATATTATTGCAGCCAGTAGCCATTGTAGAAGTATTTTACTTCTTTTCCATCTGGCTAGCCAGCTTCAAGTCGGCTTGACCCCAGCTCAAGTCGGCTCAAGCTTTTTCAAGTCAGCTCATTCCGGCTGTTGAGCCGGCTAAGCGTGAGAGCCGCAGCTACATGAGTCGACTTGCGGCTAGCCGAGCCGCGGCAACACTAGTTACAGGTAAGCAGCTCTATTTGATTGGTCCCCTCCAACCTATCCATACTCATGTGTCATGCTTAAATTCATGCTCAACCAGTGGCTCTCGCTAAGGCAAATGTCCCTAATGTCCAATCTTCACCCATAGTTATAATATCCTGATACTTTTCTGATACATCAAATGATTGAATAACTTACCATAGCTCCCAGTAGCCTAGCCTCTCCCGGAGTCCCAAATTTGCAAAACTTTCTAAAATTTGTATTTGATTATTTCAGAGCATCAGCTTTTAACTGCATACCTTTTTGAACAACTTGCTGTTACTACAATATATTATTATAGCTACATCCCTGTTCCTGCAAATTTGGTTAGCTGATAATAATATTTTAAACTTGTGAGAGAAAAACTTGAATACTTTTAATCTGCACAAATATACACACCAGTTTTTACCCTCTAAGGAACGTAGCTTCTAGTAAGCAGAGAACAAGACAATTCAATAGTATACTGATATGTGTTGTCTGCCGACTGTTTAAGGGCTTTTTGGCAGGCTTATCCTTCGTGTCAATGGGTTGTCAGATTACTAGCCAAATCTGGAAGTGCTGTGCTTGTTTGACACAAAGTTTATTTTCATTCTGGCAGTGGTGCTTTCAGTATGTGAATGGGTTTTTTTCAATAACATCCACCTTAGCCCCAGCATAAAATATGGGCAAATCCCAAATGTCAGCAATGTTGTTTCATGTCTTCTGTGACATGCTTCTGTCCATCCCGAACAATCTTCATTCCCTTTGCTACCACTGTTTAGTATTTACATCTTGAATGAATGACGGAATTTCCCGTTAATTAATAAGATGAGCTTCCTGAACCCTAGCTCGTAAGTTGTGGACCTGGGATATTATAGACTATTCAATGGACTTCATGAGATACTTGGGAGTCTGGATTGACACAAATAACAGAGAAAGTTAATTTCCAATGCAATGTTTCTTTTGTACATTTTTTGTATGATATTAATATGGGTGCAGGGGAAAGCTGCGACTTCAAGAGGTTCAAGCTCAGCTACTTGTGGATTGTCCACAAAGTTTTAGATCAACCTCAGAGTTAAAGCAGAGAAAACAGAGTATTCTCTGTGACAAAGTTTTAATTGGCATCACCAAAAACAAAGGACAAGCAATCGTTGAGCAATCGGCGGTAATGAGGTGACTTTGTCAGCACGGCTAGAGATACAGTATCGCCTAGTAGTTAACAAGTGTAAGCTATCTGGGCAATGTCCTGAACAAATTATCTGACAATCTTCATTGTGAGACTGGAGGCCTACAGCTTCTGAATTCGAAGGAGTACAAAGTCCTTAAATGCACAGTACCTATGTTAGAGATGAACTGTGCATCTAACTAGTAACTCATTTGAGTACTTTAGTAGCTCTTGAACAACTTCAGCCTTGAAGGGTGCTCCATCTTTGAGGCACGCTAAAGAAAGCGGCGTCAAAGTGTGCAGAACTGTACTAAAGCTCTCTCGTGTCACTGAATAGATTGAGAGTTGCTTTACTGTTCATGTCAATTTGAAAGAAATTGACAATATCAGGGGTATATATGGCATCATGCTAAACTAAGTTCTAAGTGAGTACACACGAAACCTCAGAACGATAGAGAAGTTCTCATTCTTTACCTAAGTTCCTAAGTGAGTACACACGAAACTATAGGTAGCTAATAAGTAAAGAAGAAACAATGCAGTAAGGATGGAAACGTACCCTCAGAACGATAGAGAAGTTCTGAGGGATGTAAAGCGAACTACGATCTTATAAATGTAAACTACGGCTAAAGAATAAGGAGAGAAAGAAACAAAGATGAACCGAAAACCATAGGAGCGTAGTTACCCGCACGGAATCTAATCCAGTCCCTACAGCCGCAACCCAAATCCCTATGACTCAGGCTACAGGCCGCCACACGCACACCTGACCGTATCGTGAGTTACGCGACGTGTGATACGTCCGATTCAACACATCAATATATTCACAACTAAAAAACCAACAATTTATAACTTATATTTTCATCTGATGGTGGGGTACTCTGTCTTCGACACTCTTGAGTGAAAAACCGGGAGAACATCCAGCATTGAAAAAAAAAGATTCCTGCCCAAGAAGGAAAACTTTTGATACAGCGTGTTAAATCTGTGTTTTAGATGAAATGCGCAAACGATTTTTAGATCAGATCTAGCCGCCTCTGAATGATTTTGTGTCCTTTTACTGGAACAATACTCAGGCAGACAGAAGTGACAAAAAAGGATTTTTATGGCTTTGGGAAGCCATGGTTTGCAGGACAGGCAGAGTTTTCGGTGTGTGTGATGATATAGCGATAACGAGGTCCTGGGGTAGTCACGGAGTATTCAGCAATGTGAACTTAGAGTTGACGGAACATGGGCATTATCAACGCGCCACACGAGAACCTGCTGGCACATTGTCTCAACACTATTTTTCTAATGCGGTAATTGCACCACCAACTGCATGAAATACACACAAATTACATAGACAGCTATATACACCTTGGTAAACAATCGGAATATGCACGACTTTTCACCACCACTGACTATCCCACCAATTGTCACACCGTCCTTGATACAGCCTCCCAGTATCCCCAGTCCGCGGCCAACTCTCGCGCAATTCAGACTCAAGCATATTCACCGTGATCCATTTCAATGGCCCACATGCAGAGTCATCTATATCAAGATACGAGTATAGCATCGCATCTATTCTCTCCGCCACATTTTCCTCCTGCGCCAATTCTGAGTTTAGTTTCGATTTGGATAGAAGGAATTCAATATGCAAGTGCTCGACTTGTGGGCGAGAAAATTCGGAACCGGAATTAGCTCTCTGACCGTCGAGGTTGAAGTATGAATGAGGACCGGGATACTCGATGCGCCTACAGGTTTCGATGGGCCCCGCGGTCGATGGTCCAAGGATGAGCCGGCAAAGGGTGAGAAGACTCTTGCGGCGCGACAAGACGAGCTGCAAGCGGGTGAGAGCTGGAAGACAGATGCGGCCTTTGTTATAAGCCCACATGTCAGGTAGATTGTCCGCTACAATACAATGGTTTATCAGATGTATGGAATAGGAAATGGACGGAGTGAACGACTCACCGGAGCTGTCAAAGATGGTCAAAGACCTGACATTGCAGAAACAAGTGGAATAATGAGAGAAAAGAGGAATACTTGAGCTGCGCAGTGCAAGATTGACAAGGTTCCTGAAGGAGATAAACATGTTTTCGAAAAGAAGAATCTTCAGGATAGCATTGTGCAGAGGGATGTCAATTAAATGGCTGTCCACATTGAGGTAACAAAAATTTCTCAATGCGATTGCACGTTTGCTAGCGATAGCCTCATTAGCATTGGTTAGAGGCTCAATATGCTGACGAAGAACAGCTTCAACATCCGCTGTACTATTGATAGCAGAACCAACTCCGAGCACCAAATCGCGAAAGCACAAGGTCTGCAACGACGGAGTGCAATTCCTCAGATGTTTGAACACATTGAGGCCTGGAGAACTCCACCAAAATCCGTTAAATTGAGTAACCTGGAATAATCCACCTTGAAAGTCCAGACACCTGATCTTTGCAGACCCAACACTGCGAAAGACAAATGGGAAGCAATCAGTTGTTAAGTGGTAGTTGGACGGGTCGACCTCGTTTTCCACAAAGACCAGGAATTCGCAGTGTTTCATATCCTCCAGACCGAGTAGATCGCAAGGGTGAGCTGCCGTGAGTGACGCCCTGGCCGCAGCTGCGCAACGAATTCCACTGCCAAACTTGGGGCCTACCCCGAATACATCTGCTTGGAGCACAAAACCCTTTATAAAACGCGCAATTCCCGCGTTAGGGATGAACTGTGAGTAGCATTCCTTCATAGCAGCAAACCGCTTTGGTAGCTCTAGAATTTCTCCTTCTTCAAAGAACTCCCCAGCTTTGAAACAAACCTCTGAAAGCCGCAAGCGACGAAAAAGGTGTTGCCTGGCTCGGGGAAGCCATGATTTGTGCACCAAAGAAAGATTTTTGAGCGCGTTTGATGAATCTGAGGATTCGTCGATGATGAGGTCGCAGATTTCGTGAGGAACCCGTGGCAGAGAGGCCATCGATGTGGGAGTGGCGTAACTAGAGACGGGAAGGGTCACCCGGAGGCTCTGGGGCTGGTGCCGCCGGATTGCCTTTTTCGGCCGGGCGCTCATGGGACTTGAGCAAGAGCTGGCGCCTCATTATATTCCTCGTTATGTCTGACGAGGGACTGAGGAAACGCGCTCGCAAAAAAGCCAGTTCAAAAGCTGAGGCTCAAAAGTCTCATCAAGAACCTGTCAGTTATCTATCAAATTGCTTTCCTTCTTCTTACCACTTGAATTCACACAGGCCAGCGAACCAGAATTCGACATTGACAGCGCAGCGTTACTCCAATACCTCAAAATTCTCTGGATACCTCTTTTACTATGTTTTGGAGTGTTCCTTTACTTCGTGAGATCTCCAGAAATCTAGGACTTCAAACATATACTCACAGAGGCTCTCAGAATCCTTCTACGCTGTCGGAAATAGCCAGCTTTTGGATTGATTCCGACGACTGGCATTCATCACCTGGAGCAAGCACAAAAAGCTTTGTAGGATTCTCTGCAGATGTGCAGAAGAGAGATGCTGTAGTAGAGGCTTTCAAGGTGCGTAATGACGTCTCCAGAATATGGATCGCAGCTAATTATTCCTCCTTGCAGCATGCATGGCGCGCGTACGGTGTGTATATTGCTTCCGTCTGAGAATCACCATAAACTCGGTCGTTAGAAAGAGATTGCATGGGCGCGGATGAATATCATCCTGTGAGCAGAAAGGGTACCAACTTGACCAAGGCCGGAGGAATTGGATACACCGTCATCGACTCGATTGACACCATGTTGATCATGGGCCTCGAACAGGACTATGCTAGGGCAAGGAAGTGGGTGGAAACAAAATTGTCGTTTGACCAGAACGCAAACTTCAACACGTTCGAGGTTGATTTTGTCCTCTGCTCTTTTCTGACGTTCACGCTGAGTGTCCTTTTCCCCAGACTACTATCCGTGTTCTCGGAGGTCTTCTTTCGGCATACGAGCTCAGTGGACACGATAAACTCTATCTCGACCGCGCTGTCGACCTGGCTAATCGAATACTACCTGCTTTCGACACTGAATCCGGACTTCCCCTACCCAACATCAATCTCGGTCGACGTAAAGGTGTCCCGGATCCTGATATTCCGCAGCTCGTTAGTACAGCCGAAGTCTCAACTTTACAACTCGAGTTCAGATATCTCAGCTATCTAACGGATGAGGAAGTTTATTGGGAAAAAGTTGAATCAGTATGTTGATTCGTTTACGCCTTTTGAGAATTGTATCGAATTTTCTTGGCTGAATTTGTAGGTCATGAAAACCATCAAGGAGCATCTCCAGCCGCACGGTCTCGCTTCGATCTATATGCAGTACGTAGCTTTCTCGTTTGAGAGGCGTTGTACTCATTGGGTTCTCAGCGCAGAGAGTGGTGAATTCATGCCCTCTGCTATACGCTTAGGATCCCGTGGAGATTCTTACTATGAATATCTACTGTAAGGCCAACACTAATCACGTTCATTCCGTTCTAACACTTCGTCCTTGCAGAAAGCAGTACATACAAACGGTAAGTTCTTTCGGCAACTCCTCGCGAGCGAAATTTTGATTCTATTTTCTCAAAGAATCAAACGGAGAATGTGTACCGCCAGGTAAGCACTCTACAACTCCCCATTTCGAATCCTATTCTCAACCTCAACCTTCGTTTATTGTACAGATGTATGACGACGCCATGACCGCGGTCAATGACAACCTCATCTCAAAAAGTCCCTACGCGCGCATGACCTATACCTCAGAGCTTGTTCCAGAACGATACCCAAACGGACAACTGTTCGTCTCCATCCGCTTCCATATTTTTCCGTCCTATCACCGCTCAACTGAGATCTACTTTCTACAGATCCTGGCGGCTTACACCCAAACAAGACCACCTAGTATGTTTCTTTGGTGGATCTCTTATGCTCGGTGCCACGATCACTGGAGCTTCCGCCTCTCCTGTGTCGATTCCTCCTCGTCCAACGGAGTTTATGGATAACGGGAAAAGGGATTGGAAGAATGGGGTGGAGTTGGTCAAGACGTGTATGGATACACATGATACTTTAACGTCAGGGGATACGTTTTCTATCTTTTCAATGCAGACTAAACTGATTCTTTTGCAGAGGACTGTCACCTGAAATTGTGCATTTCCGTATTCCTTCGGATGGGATTACGGGTGCGTTTGCCCGATCGGGTGCTCCGGCGGATTGGTACATCAAAGGCGCAGGGTGAGTGGTGGTGGTAGTGACGGCGACGGTCATGAAGGCTGTCTGGTTCTACGATGATGACTGACTATTCTCCATATGTAGGCCTGGTGAAGAAGCTCCGTATGACGCGAGATATATTCTTCGGTGCGTCACTCGAATGTCTATGTTTTCCAATAACTAGACGAACTGATGAATGAACTTTTTCCGTTCTTTTTTATCTCTTCTATTCTACGTTCTGCCCCCGCTACAGACCGGAAACCGTCGAATCCCTCTTTCTGGCGTTCAGGCTAACCGGAGATATTCGGTATCGAGACTGGGGCTGGGGGATCTTCCAGGCGATCGAGAAACATTGTAAAGTTGAGACTGGGGGGTATGCGAGTATTATGAATGTGGATGAGGTTCCGGCGAGGAAGGAAGATAAGATGGAGACGTTTTTAATGGTGAGACGGGTTTCTTTCTTTATCCGTTGTCGGTGCTCACCAATCGTTCACGTAGAGCGAAACTCTGAAATATCTGTACTTGCTGTTCTCGGATTCGAGTGTTTTGCCGTTGGACAGTAAGTGATTTTCCCCGAATTTATTTGTTCTTCTCCGTATCGCTGACTGGCTCATGTGTTGCTTTCTTAGAATATGTGTTCAACACAGAGGTTCGTTTATTTCGCCGTGTTAGACCTTCAAGTGACTTACCCCTCTACCTCCGTAGGCCCATCCATTACCGATATTCACACCCAATATTCGTACAGGATTCTCCTGAATGTTTAATCAAAATTATATCTAATTATTTATTCCTGGATATCGGTATTGTACACAAAGAACACTCAAAAGTAGTAAAGCTAGAGTTTTCGTGGTCCTATATTCATCTATCAATCCGTTCAATCATTCCTTCTTGCCTGCCATCTCTCGTTTCGCAGCAACAGCAACTTGCTGTAAATACGCATTCACATAAGGAACTGCGAGTATTGACACAGCTATAGCTGGTAGCAGGACCCATAGGAAGGGTATCAGCGTAGCAGGCACGATTCCAAAGTATAAAGGCTCCAGAGTGACGATGAACCGTACCGGGGGCACTTCAGTGAAACCTGATAGGGGAGAAATGACGCCTGTGTCTAGGACGCGAATCCGAGCGTATTTGACGCGTGTAAGGGAGGAAGGGGTGGTGGGTGCTCCGGAGAAGCGGGTAGCGGTTGTTTCGGGGTTGAGGATGTTTATATGAAAGTCGGCTGGAGACTGAGGTATCCTTAGTTCATGTATCTGATTATGAAGAGCAAACAGGGAATACACTCACTGAGCCCGGCCATGAAATGCGCAAAGTAAACTTTGAGAACGATTTCCAACTTGCATCGTCCATGTCGAGTTTTATCCATATTTCATGGGGACAGTTTGGTGTTTTGGAGAGAAGATCGTGCGGCGAGGAGCATATACCTTTCGGCGGTGTCCCTAGTGGTGCTGGCATGACACTGAATGGCTTCTCGTTAGCTCCGGGACGAAGAATGGGCCTGGAGAAAAAAGTTCTGAGTACAATTGGCTACCGAGCGGAGATGGACGCACCAAGTGTCAGCACCATCCACGTAGGCATTGACCTGGTTTGAAGCATCGAAATTGACAATCTCGGTGTTAGCAAAACTGAGAGCAGCGTAGCAGAGGAGGAGCAGGGAAATGGGCAGTCGGTAGAATAACATCAAGGGCTAATTGCCGCCCGGCAGTTAGCGGGCGCCAAATTGCATCTTTGATGGTCTGGAAGCGCCTGTTCAGTTTTTCTGCGAACTACCAATCACTGACGCGTTAAACATATCGTATGCATGCATGCGGAGCAGGTTTCCTGGATCACTGGGATCTGCCATCGAAGTTGTTTTGCTGTGGCTTTGCCTGTACAAAAGATGGATGCTGTTACACTGCTTCAAGGCCAAAATCATTCTCATCACAGCGATTTTAATTTTTAAGGTTCAGAACTACATCAACTTCATGACATGCGCTACCTGGAATGTCGGAAGTGCTATCGCCGACTTCGGGCCCCTCCACTGGTTTATATTAGTCCTAGACAGCCTGCACGGGCCCTATCTCGAGAATGGAAGTTGATCAGCGCACGAGGTCATTATAAACCCCCAATGTGAGCTGTACACTTTCCTTGGACTTCTCACTCGCTCCCCTTCCAAAAGACCCCTTCCGCTAGAAAGCTAATGTCCGCTTTTCTCGCAGTCGCCTGGATATTTGCATTGTCGTGGTCACCCGTCAGATGCGATCCGAATCTGAACGTACCAGCCTGTAGTTCTCAGTTTAACTACGGATGGGTAAGTAATTTCCTAGTTACCGACATTTTTTCTATTTTGCTGAACCTCGTTCGTCCAGTCGGTGAACTCGAAAAACCAAAGCCCTTGTCAAGTTGCAGGCTATTTGGCATCCGTATGTACCTCGGATAACTGTATGTCTTCCACCCATACCGGATCTGCTTCCGTTGGATCTAAATCAAACGCAGCCTGGACAATCCCATCCATCGTCCCCTCCCAGTTTTATGAGCTTCCTCAATCTCAGGCAGTCAATTGTACTTGCTCCAGTGTATATTACAGTACCCTGAGTGCT
This sequence comes from Collybiopsis luxurians FD-317 M1, assembly GCA_000827265.1. Lineage (NCBI taxonomy): Eukaryota > Fungi > Basidiomycota > Agaricomycetes > Agaricales > Omphalotaceae > Collybiopsis > Collybiopsis luxurians. Next base: position 3,070,921 of record KN834749.1, on the reverse strand, counting down.
TGCGCGGCCTGTCAAGGCGGGATAGTCCAACCGTGGGTGGAATGTTTGATATTTAGACTCAATCTCATATTCCTGTCGTCAATAGATGGGGCACGTGGGCTACCAACTGCACGCCGTCGGTTTTTGACGGGTCCGTCTCTTTTATCCAATGTACACTCGTTCTCCTACATGATACTTTTTTATCCAGATTCTATCCTTACCCCATTCCGCCTGGTACCGCAGTTCCTCATTGGGCATACCAATTGTATACAAATGTACGTTATGCGAGCTTCCCCTCATACATCATCACGCTCAATACAGAAAATCAGAATGACACATTCAATGCTACTGTTGCTCAACTGTTAGGCGGTGAGTCTCCATTTCGCTGATTTGTTCAGGTATTGATTGCGGTACCTGATCGATACAGACTCTCCGGAATCCTCATCCACTTCAGGCCCCACCAATACCCAATCCAGTCCATCCTCCGCTACAGGTTCATCCAGCAGCTCGGATGGCAAGGGAAAGTCGGAAGCGGGTGCCATAGCCGGCGGCGTTGTCGGGGGACTCGCATTCCTTGTTATCGTAGCTATCATCATCCTTCTATACCTGCGCCAAAAACGTCGAAAGGCTGCTGCAAAGAGAGATCGACCATCCATAGACGATGATACAGCTTTAACGACACCTACACCATTCCTCATCAATCCGAGGTCTCCCAGCCCACCTATGAGAGTATACGTGAGTTTTTCCTCATCTGCGGAACAGAGTTCAAATCGAAACTGACCCGACTCTTCCATTTTTTGATTCCTTTGCATTCTACAGAACCCATCCGATCCGAGCACGTACCCCGCCACTCCTTCGACGTACCGAACCCAAAGTCCGGAAACGCTAGCATCTCCGACATCTCATTACCGCTCGTTGAGCGATGCGACGAATTATACTGGCGTAGCGGAAGTTTGAAGTAGATTTTGTGTCGTGGGAATCTATTTATATATTTTGTCTGTGGCGGGTTGGGGGAGGTACTATAAACCATGTATACAGAAGCGCTTTGGTTGTAAGTATCGGCAAAAGATTATGTTGTAAATTTAATAGCCAGTCTAAAAACAAAATCGGTACATCAGTACTGTAGTCAATTCAATCTAGCCTCTACAATAGAGAAAACTGTTCTCGAGGCGGCCAGATGGAGGTGTTCGAGAAAGGGAAACGCGGAGCCATGGAGAAAGAAAGAAAGAGCACAGATGATCAACTGTTCTAGTTCCATCGTAACGGTTCCGCTCCGGCGAAGGCGAGCGCTAAATTGCATGTTTAGGGGTTGCTTCTGCAAAACACCAATGATCGATACGATACGATAAACTTATCGCAAGATACCTTCTCAGGCTGGATATGCATATTCAAGTCAAATTCAGGTCGTTTTGATGACTACTGTCCCCCGAATCGTTCACGTTCATCATGGTTCTTGTGAGTTGTCAATGCCCTCAATCCTGACCATGGGGCTTCGTGTTAGGTTTAGAACTGCATCAAGCTTCTCCCTCCACTTCTGCAGAGGTACAGAGGATGATATTTTGATAAAACCTGGAAACGCTCCGGGTGCTTAGATCCTGGACCGTGCTTTACGATAGAGGATGAGGATATTTTCATACTTGAGGCAGATGGGGACGTGGAACAGCTGCAGTGTTATTACGCAAATTAGCTTACATTTGCTTCGCCAGACCCCTTGCTGATCATGAGTCGTTCCTTCCAGCGAAGATGATATTGTTGACTTTTGGCTCACACACAGCCAGCTTGTTCGAATCCAATTCGAATAAGTCTAGAACTTCGTCAACATACGAGGCCATTATAAACCACCAGTATGAGCTGTGCACTTTCCTTAGACTTCTCACTTGTTCCCCTCCCAAAAGAGCCAGTCTGTTTTGAATACCAATGTCCACTTTTCTTGCAGTCGCTTGGATTTTTGCACTGTTCGGGTCACCTGTCAAATGCGATCCAAGTTTGAATGTACCAGCTTGTAGTTCTTATGATGGGTAAGTAATTTTTTGGTCACCGACATTTTTCCTGGCTTGATGAACTTTAATGCTCGTTCAGTCGCTAAATTCCAAAAGCCAAAGCCCTTGTCAAGTTTCAGGCTACCTGGGATCCGTATGTAGCTCGGATAACTGTGTGTTTTTCGACATTTGCGTTTAGACATAAATTCAACGGTTGATTCGCAGCCTTCGAAATCGATCCCATCGAACCCGGACCGACAGCGTATTCGCTCCCTAAACCTAGGGCAAACAACTGCACTTGTTCCAGTGTATATTACAGTACCCTGAGTGCTTGCGCCCAAGCCTGTCAAGGCGGGGAACTCGTACCGTGGTTGGAATCTTGGATAGTTCGAACAAGACTGAATATGTCCTTGTTGTCAACAGATGGAATGAATGGGTTTCAAACTGCACGCTGCCACAGCTCATTTTTAATGGGTACCCTGTCTTCGTTCGATATATACTCGGATTTGTTGTTGACACACGCATCTTTCCAGATTCTATCCCGAAACCATTCCGGCTGGTACTGCGGTTCCTCATTGGGCATGCCAATCGTATACAACCGTACGTAGTGAAGCTGCTCTTCGTACTTCATCATGCTCAATGTAGACAATTAGGACAGCTCTAGTACATTCGATGTTTCCCTGGCTCAACAGTTAGGCGGTGAGTTTCTTCCTTGCTAATTTGATTGCGGTTCTTGATGGTGAAGACTTTCCGGAATCCTCGGCAGCTTCAGGCCCCACCGATACTCAATCCAGCCCATCCTCTGCCACAAGCTCATCCTCCGCCCCAAGCTCATCTCGTAGCTCAAATAGCAAGAGAAAGTCGGAAGCGGTTGCTATAGCTGGCGGCGTTGTTGGGGGACTTGCATTCCTTGTCATCTTAGCTATCCTAATCCTTCTATTCCTGCGCCAAAAGCGTTGAAAGGCCATTACAAAGAGAGATCGACCATTGATAGACAATGATGATCCGGCTTTGGCCACACCTACACCGTTCCTCATCAAACCTCCCAGTCCACCTATGAGAATATACGTGAATTTTTTTTCGTCTGCAAAACAGTTAGTAGATAGATTTAGAGAGGTCAAATCAAATCTGACACGGCTCTTTTTTTTTTGCATTTTCCAGAACCCATTCGATTCGAGCACGTACCCGACCAGTCCTCCGACGTATCGAACACAAAGTCAGGAGAGCAGTCCTCCAACGTATCGAGCCCAGAGTCCCTTCGGAAACGAGAGCATCGCACTACCGATTACTGATCCATTTGACGACTCATTCTACTGGCGCAGAGGAAGTTTGAAGTAGAGATTGTGTCAAGGCGAGGGCATCTATGTATATATCTTGTGTGCGGCGGATCGCCGGGGTGCTATGCTATAAATTACGTCTTTGGAAGTATCGGAAGAAACTTGTATGGTAAATCCAATAACTGGTCAGTTGAATGTAGCCTCTGCATTGGAAAATACTCTTTTCCAAGCGGTCAAAATGATGGTATTCGGGAAATAAAGGGAAAGGGAGCCATGGAGAAAAAAGGACATAGTAAATGGTCAACGTTCAACAATCGATCTACGGTTCCAGTTCTACAGCGGGCTGGCACTTGTATTTTGCTAGTAGTAGCAGTTTCCATAGTACTTTCAGAGCAGTTTCCGCGCTGGCAAAGGCGAGCGCTAAATTGCACGTCCCGGGGCGTCTCTTTAAAACACCAATCATCGATCCGATAAACATATCGCAAGATATCTTCAGGAAATGCTATGCTATTCAAATCGCTTTGATGATTTTTGGTAGTGTGGTACTGCATAATTTTCTTGGATCATTCATGTTCACAATCGTTCTTGTGAGTGGTCAATGCCTCCAATCACGGCGCTGGCGGGGCTTCGTGCTGAGGTTAGAAACTGTATCAGTCTTCTGCATCCCTTATGCGGAGGTCCCGAGGATGATGAAGGCTGGAGTTACTCCGGGATCATCGCTGGAAACCGGCGTTTAGAGACTACCGTGCCGTATAATAAATTTAACTTCTTGAGTCGTCCGAAGATGATATTATCGGCTTCTGGCTCGCACCATGCTCCATAGCCAGATTGCTCAGATTGGTCGCAAGATGAAACATCGTTAGTTCACGGGGACATTATATACTCTCAGTATGAGCTGTACACTTTCGTTGAGTTTCTTACCCGTTCCCTCCAAAAACCCCTGTCCGCTTGAAAGTCAATGTTCACTTTTCTTGCAGTCGTTTGGATTTTTGCACTATTCTGGTCACCCGTCAAATGCGATCCGAGCCTGAATGTACCGGCTTGTAATCCTCAGTTTAACGGCGGATGGGTAAGTAATTTTCTGGTCATCGACATTTTTCCTGATTTGATGAAGGTTACTCGTCAAGTCGCTGAACTCCAAAAACCAAAGCCCGTGTCAAGTTGCAGGCTACCTTGGATCTGTATGCAGTTCCAATAACTGTGTGTGTCCTTTACCATTTGCATTCACTTGTTGAGACATAAATTAAACGCTTGGTTCGAAGCCTTCGAAATCGATTCCATCGACCCTGGGCAAACGGTGTATACGCTCCCTAAACTTAGTGCAGACAACTGCACCTGCTCCAGTGTATATTACAGTACCCTGAGCGCTTGCGCCCAAGCTTGTCAAGGAGGGGAATTCGTACCGTGGGTGAAATCTTGGATAGTTCAAATAAGACTGAATCCAACGTCCTTGTTGTCAACAGATGGAATGAATGGGTTTCAAACTGCACGCTGCCACAGCACGTTTTTAATGGGTACGCTGTCTTCGTTCGATATATACTCGGATTCGTCGTTGATACACGCATCTTTCCAGATTCTATCCCGAAACCATTCCGGCTGGTACTGCGGTTCCTCATTGGGCATACCAATCGTATACAACCGTACGTATTGAAGCTGCTCTTCATACTTTATCACGCTCATTGTAGACAATTAGGACAATTCTAGTACATTCAATGTTTCCCTGGCTCAACAGTTAGGCGGTGAGCTTCTTCCTTGCTAGTTTTTTCAAGTATTGATTGCGCCTCTTGATCGATATAGACTCCCCGGAATCCTCAGCCACTTTAGGCCCCACCAATACTCAGTCTAGCCCATCATCAGCCACAAGCTCATCTAGTAGCTCAAATAGCAAGGGAAAGTCGGAAGCGGGCGCCATAGCTGGCGGCGTTGTCGGGGGACTCGCATTCCTTGCCATCGTAGCTATCCTCATCCTTCTACTCGTGCGCCAAAAACGCCGAAAGGCTGCTGCAAAGAGAGATCGACCGTCGATAGACGATAATACAGCTTTAACTCCACCCACCATCAATCCTCAGAGTCCACCTATGAGAATATACGTGAGTTTTTTCTGGCCTGCAGAACAGTTAGTAGAGAGGTCAAATCAATTCTGACGCGGCGCTTTTTTGCGTTTTACAGAACCCATCCGATCCGAGCACGTACCCTCCCAGTTCTACGACGTACCCAACCCAAAGTCCGGGAACGATGCTATCTACGACATCGCACTTTCGCTCGTTGAGTGATCCGACGACTCATTATACTGGTGCAGCGGAGGTTTGAAGTAGAGATTGGGTCGTGGGCATCTATGCATATATTTTGTCTGTGGCTGGTTGGATACTGGGTTATATTGTCTGCAGAAGAGACCGGGTCGTAACTCGAAGTATCAGCAGAAGGTTATGTTGTAAATTTAATAACCAGTCGAAAACAAAATCGGTACCGTAATCATTCGAATCTAGCCTCTAATTAGAAAATACTGAGTTCTCTTCTCGAGGGGGCCAAATGAAGCTGTTCGGGAAAGAAAGCCGTGGGAGCCAAGGAGAAAAAAAGAGAAAGGAGATGGTCGACGGTTTCTATTCACAATAGCTGTTTCATACTTCGAGAGGAGATCCGCACTGGCAAACGCAGCAACGTGACCGTTATCTTATCTCCTCTTGAGACTGACGGCCCGGGTGCTCCAGGCGGCACGCCGGCCACGGCGCTTAGGCTCACTGCTGTCTTTAACCATCATGTTCAATGCTCGCCATCCCAAGTACTGCTGTTGTTTACTCTGATATCAGAGTCAACTAACAATTTTATTCAACCAGGGGCTATAGTTCGGAAACGGCTTTGAAGGAGCATTTGGAACGCGCGAGGGAAAAACAGTCAAGTATGCAGGACCAAGTATGCGTTATCCGTGTTAAGTAGGGATCCGTACCGTCACCGTGTGGTGCTATGGATTACGGTTACGGCTGCAATTCAGATGTCTCGCCCTGAAGGAATTGGGCCATTGCTCTTCTATCGGTTTAACCCAAACAGTTAAATCAATGATTTTTACATTGTTGAAACTAACGGGGACCAGGTAGCTAAGATTTCGGCACACCATATACGCGTATGCAGGAGACAGCAGCCGTCCCGTATACCTTCCTGTATCGGGTAAATTGTGCCAAATTTGCGGGCCGTGTTCGTCAACCGTATACGGTACGGTACGGATCCCTAACCTCGCTGGACTTTGAATCAGATAATGAATGCTGTCCTTTTTCTTAGGCTTCTCCCCTTGAGAAATATCCATTACAGCAAGCTGTTGCCACAGACGCAGGAAAGTTGATTTGTCCCAACAAACCCGCCACAATAGATCATCTCAGAGGGAGCACTGAGGTATGTTGCCCATTATTTCGCAGATCTTGCTTCACAATCACAATCATGCAGGTCCATTTCAGGCGGGGGGATAATCTTTTCTTGTTGACTTGGCGCCATTATTCACAAGCTGTTTCCAGCGATGAGCAGCAGGGATCGAACTATGTGGGCACTGATGGCATTGCTATAAGATTACGTGCGTGCATCATGTCGTGTTTGGGGCTCTTTTCCGGGATATGATACGTGTCTACAGACGAGTATTTGGGACCGTCCCCCGCCGTCTCAGGTTTTGTAGCCGAGGATGGTAAGGCTACCATCCTCTTCTACGATCAACAGTTGAAAAAAACCTGGTCTGCTCTTGGACCGTGGAAGATCACACCTTCGTATAAAGACGGGAGTTGGATTTGTTGCCAGAGTTTTGGGGGGTGTAGCCGGCAAGTATATATTTAATCAGTTTTAAAACCTGGAGGCACGAGTAACCGCCACGCAGTAGCGGTGGCTGTTGTGTGTCTATTTATCGCAGGAACCTTCTGAATTCGCTATTCGAGTCGTTTTGATCCTTCAGATCATTCACGATCATAATTGTTCTTGTGAGCTGTCAATGCCTTCATTCCCGCCGGCGAGGCTTGGTGTTAAGGTTATCAATCTTCTGCCTTCCCTTCTGCGGAGGCCTCGAGGATCTTAAGACTTGAAATCACTCCGCTGGAAACCGGATTTTAGATCCTGGAACGTGCCATATAATAATTCTAACTTCCTGAGTCATCCCTTCCTGCAAAGATGATATTGTCGGCTTCTGGCTCGCACCCTGCTTCACAGCCAGCTTGTTCGGATCGATCACAAGATAGAGCTTCGTCAACACATGAGGCCATTGTAGACCACCAGTATGAGCTGTGCACTTTTCTTAGACTTCTCACTTGTTCCCCTCCCAAAAGAGCCAGTCCGTTTGAATGCCAAATGTCCGCTTTTCTTGCAGTCGCTTGGATTTTTTTACTGTTCCGGTCACCCGTCAGATACCAACCCGAGTCTGAATGTACCAAGTTGTGACGAATGGGTAAATAATTTTCTCGTCACTAACCATTTTCCTGACTTGATGAATTTTGCTCGGCGTCCAGGCATTAAATTCAAAAAATCAAGGCCCCTGCGTGGTTGCAGGCTACCTGGGATCCGTATGCAGCTTAATTAACTGTATATCAACGTCTGCATCCGCTTGTGTGGATAGACTGACTGTAGCATTAGCTGCCTAAATAGGAACTGGTGCTACGGCCCCGGCTCCAACGCAAGTTGTTATCCGTTCCAATACGTCCTGCTTTCAACGTACCAAGGAGTTGCTCATGTCCATGAATGCATATCAAGCTCTAAATACATACACTGGACATAATTCTGAAACATATTACTCAACGAAGTCCCAACAAGGTACTTACCGACTTACCAGATATCTAAATTACCAGATTTCTAAATTGAGTGCTCTATGTGCGCACCAGTTTTGAATGAGCCGAGGCCACTGTAAGCCAGAGCCGATTTGAGTCACGTCAAGCGGAGCTCAACTTAGCCATCGGAACACTACTTAAGACAGTCAAAGCTAGGGCAATTTTTCCAATTTTCAGTGCGACAAGTCAAAAAATTTCAACGTTTTCAGGCCCTGTGACCTGTAACTGTCAAGTTGAATAAAATGGGACAGTATACATTACTTGGCCTTTGCAGTATCCACCAAAGATATAACCTCGGCACGGCTCTCTGAATCTAATCCTTCCACCAATGCGTCAAAATCATTCCACCACCAAACATTGACTTCATCGAAAGGTCCCGGCACAACAAGATTTCTCGCCTCCCACGGTTTATCCTTCAAAATATAATGCAGACATCTAACCTCCTCGTCACTCCATAGTTGGGGGTGGATAACTCTCAATGTTTTGAGAGCATTGTAATACCATGGCAGAGGCTCCCATTTGCCTTTGAAAAATGCAGTGAGTAGGTCCTGATCAGCGAAGGCAAAACTTTCCAGATTTTCTGTGTTGAGATATTGAATGATCGCTTCACTCAAAGCAGAAGACGGATTTAGAACAACCGTTCCAGAATTCAGCTGTCCATACGGGCGAGGACTTGTCATGGACCAAGCCGGTGGGAGATCTGAGGGACTCTTTACAGCAGTGTGTGCACAATTTGGGGGTACCCTGAGAAATCAATGCAGCATCGAAGAGGCGAATAGGAAGGGATCGCACGAACCAGTCTGCAGGGTAATGAGCGAGCTTCATAGGATTACACGCACATACGTGCGCTGCAGCAATCTCATCCAGGGCTAAAGGAATTTCCAGTAGCTCATCCATATTGCGCCTGATCACCATGTCGGCATCGACCAGAACAACCCGCTATGGAGAATGAGCAACCACAACTAGTCTTGCTGCCAATCGACTTGCCTCAAAATCTATGAGCTCGAATACTCTACAATGGACATTTTTCAGATTTGAATTCAGAATACAGCCTTCAATACCTGAGTTTTGTCCAAGCTTCTCTGAGCCTCTCGTCATGATCAGCGACTCCAGTATGCCTACTACTGTCTGGCATCAAGCCATCGATAGCATACGTTTCAATACCACACTTTGCAAGCACAGTCCTTGCTTCATGCTGAAGATAAGGTGTAACCATTACAACGAGGGGATATTTGGATTCAACCGATTTCAAGCCGTGCCAGAGGACCAATACACCTGGCAAGTAGGTTTTCTTAGTCAGAAGAGTAACAAAAGCTTTGCGGGGCATGGTGAGAGCAAGAGATAAAGATGTGGACGCTTCCTGGCCCTTATCCCATGTCTGTGGAGATTTGGGCTTGGGAACAAGGGGTATTCCGCGTTCGAAAGGCAACAGTGCACCTAAGGCTCGGCTTAGAAACCCCGCGCCCCGCGCGAATATGCGGCGCTGAGCCGAGCATCTTCCTGATATGGGGGCTAGTTAAGCCGTAGCGCCATATGGCTTATTCAGGGACGGGCCATTCAAAACCATAGCCGATAAAAGCCGAGCCATAGCCAGCCCAAAAGGGCTATCAGTCATCACTAGAAACTCTGGCCTTGTTGTCAACAGATGGAACGAATGGGCTTCAAATTACACACTGCCGCAGCACGTTTTTAATCGGTAAGCTGTCTTCGTTTGATAGACACCCGGATTCGTTGTTGATACATGCATCTTTCAGCGTCTGGCCCAAAACCATTCCGGCTGGCACTGCGGTTCCTCATTGGGCATACCAATCGTATACAGCCGGACGTATCGAAGCTGCTCTTCGTATCATCGCGCTCAATATAGATCATCAGGACAACCCTAGTACATTCAGTCCTTCCCTGGCTCAACGGTTGGGCGGTGAATCTCTCCCTCGCCAGGTAGTTCCAGTGCTGATTTCGCAATTAGACTCTCCGGAATCGTCGGTCACTTCAGGACCCACCAATACTCAATTCTTAGCGCTGCCCGCGCAGCAATCCGCGGCTCGAATCAGTAGTTGTCATGTTCAAAATGGCACGCTGTAAGCTGAAAGACGTAGTCGCTACAACCATCCAGTGCCGGCAACCAACTGGCATGCCAAATCCCTTCTCCACCCCACAAAAATCTTTGCACTCCAGGACACTGCGAGGCTGTGACAAACCCTTTAGAGCCGTTATGCTGGTTGACTGTCAATCCCAAATCACATAGCCTATTCCACGTCAGCTTCGCGGTGGAAAGTCCGTGTTTCTCATCAATGTGTTCTTTTGCAAGCTAGATGTACACTTTCATTGGACTTCTCGCTTGTTCCCTCCAAAAGTCCCCGTCCGCTTGGATTTTTGCACCGTTTAGTCATCCGTCAGATGCGGCGATCCGAGTCTGAATGTCCGAGATAATCATTCTCAGTTTAGCTACAAATGGGTAAGTATTTCCACTGCCGACATTTTCCTGACTTGATGAGTTTTGTTCATTCAGCCGTTTAACTCAAAGCCCTTGTCAAATTTCAGGCTTTCTGGATCCGTATGCAACTCAGAAAACTGTGTGTCTTCTGACATTTGCATCTGCTTCTTTAGATATAAATTATACAATTGAATCGCAGCCTTCAAAATCGATTTCATCGAGCCCGGGCCCCGGGCAGACGGAGTAAACGCTTCCCAAATCTTTTGCAACCAACTGCACTTACTCCGGTGTATATTACAGTGCTTGCGTAGCCTGTCAATACAGGATAGTCAAACCGTAGGTAGAGACTTTGATAATTCGAATGACACTCAACTCATATTCCTGTGGTCGACGGATGGGTTACATGGGCTTCCAACTGCACGTCATCGGGTGTTGATGGGTACTTCCTCTTTGTTTACCTTGCACTCGTTCCTCCTATTTGATACTTTTTCCCCCAGAATCTATCCCTACCCATCACGGCTGGAACCGCAGTTCCTTTGGGAATACCAGAAATACTCCGGGGAACGTATTCAAGCTACATCGTGATGCTCAACATAGGAGATCAGAATGAGACATTCAATGTTGCCGTCGCTCGACTGGTAGGCGCTGAGTCTGCTTTTCGTTGATTTGTTCAGATGTCGATTGCAGTTTTTGATCGATATAGTTCTTTTGGAATTCTCAGTCACTTTAGGCCCCACAATGCTCAATCCAGCCCATCCTTCGCCACAAGCTCATTTAGTAGCTCAAATAGCAAGGGAAAGTCAGAGGCGGGTGCCATAGCTGGTGGCGTTACTGGGGACTCACATTCCTTGTTATCCCAGCCATACTTATCCTTCTATTCCTGCGCCAAAGACGTCGAAAGGCTATCATAAAGAGAGACCATCGATCGAGGATGATACGGTTTTAACAACACCTATACCATTCCCCATCAATCCTCAGAGTCCACTTATGAGATTCTACATGAGTTGTTACTTTTTTTGCCCGCAATACAGTTGGTAGCGAGTTGTAATCAATTCTAGCACGACTCTTTTTTGCGTTTTACAAAAGCCATCCGATCCGAGCACGAACCCTACCAGTTCTACGATGTACCGAACTCTAAGTTCGGGAATGATGGTATCTACGACATCAAACTATCCCTCGTTGAGTGTTTCGACGACTCACTCAAGTACAGGTGCAGTGGAAATTCCAAGCAGAGATTGTGTCGCGGGCTTTCATGTATATATTTTGTCTGTGGGGTTCCATGAACTACGTCTATGGAAACTCAGATCGTAAGTGTCAGGAGGAATTTTATCGAGTTAACAATCAGTCTAAAAACAAAATCGGTACTGCAGGCAGAGTCAGTGAATCAGAATCTAGCTTGGTCTAGCTCCTGATACTTTTCTGGAGGCGCTCGGTAAAGCGGCCCATAGAGAAAGAAAGAAGGTATTTGATCAACAGTCTCAAGTCCATGGTTAGCTTTGTAGCAGTTTCATGCAGATAGACCCATACTACTAGCTCGTAGAGTCGTTCATCACCGAAACCGCCCAAACTATATCCCATCTATATCCCATCTATATCCCACCTCTTTGGGGTTTATCCCTAAGCGATAAACGATAGATATACCCCCGAACAAGTGAGATCCCCGACTCTGACCGAAGGGAAGGGAGGGCTCTGTTTGCTGCGATCGGCCGTTATCGTCCCAAATTCCGCGACTTTAGGTAATAATTTTCCACGCATTTTATCTTATCTGTATTTTCTCTCACGCAACTCCCGAAAAAGAAATTTTTGCAGTACTTGTCTTTTCCGTCCGCTCCCCGACTTACGCAGTTGGGTTGGACCTTTGTCCTTGAATTTACTCTTTGAAAATAAACCTCTATTATTATTTTGATAACATTATTGATACTATCCCTTCGTGGTGTACACCTGCATGCGCCGGATTGCGAGAAATTGAGTTGAAAAATTAACTCTTGAATCATTGCGATCTCTGCCTTCTCTTCCCGCTCGCACCACCAAAACCAATGCTGTCAACATCATTGGGCAAATGTGCCTTACTTTACACACTGAACATCATTCTCTTTACCCTGAATTAACATTGTGGAAGGCAGCCTTGATGAGGAATACAGACTTTCCTCCTTGCGATGACAATGATCCCATATGGAATAGGCTATTGAGTTTGGGTTGGAAGTGTTCAGAAATAATGGAGCCTACAATTTTGGGAATGTTTCCCAGTGTCCTACCATTCATAGGTTATTATGGGGGGGAGATGGGATTCGGCACACTAGCTGATCTCCCATATTAGATGCCTGTGATGACTCTTTTTCCAGGTTGCCACACTCAATTTTAGACATGATGACTTGTGGTACACTTGGCAGTTTGCTACATATTGCTCAGACTGGAGATCTAGGTACACTCAGATGTGTAGCTGTTTGTCAACAGATGAGTAGTCCAAAGTCGATTAAACTACTGTGTGTGTACTGTGAAATATGATCTGTGTAGTGTTTCATAGTAAGGTTTCTTATCTTTAAAGTCATCAACAAGATCTGACAAGGACAAAAAGTAGGACAGGGAAGGGAAGAATTATGTTCAGGGGTCTGAATTATAACTACGTTATTAAGTATCAGTCATAGGGTTGCGAGAAATTCGAGTTAATGTAAATCTATATCTAATTGACATTTGAAGGAGTCGGGGATTGCTGCTGCAAGCAGCGCTAAGGATATTAACAAACCGTTCGGGTTTGTTTCTTCTAAGCAGAATCTGTCCTTGGGTTGCGTCATTACTTCATCACGTGTATCTTTCTCACGTATCAAAAACATCAAAAAAATATCAAAAAAAAAACAAAAAAAGTACCAACTTCTCACGTTCGGATATGAATCACACATATGTAACATGTTTCTGCTGGCAACGTTGAATGCCAAATGTTGCAGGTTGTCCAACAGTTTTACTGTATTCTATGACATGATAACTTGAGAACAGCGCGTAGAATCAAGTATCTATATCTAGTCTAGATACTAAGAACGAAACCGATTAGCTAAAACTATTGATGTAAATATTGCAAACATCATCGTCTATTGAGATGACAGTTTAAATCCAAATGGCCATGATGACGCCTATATATATAATAATAAATTTCTGCAAGAAGAAACATATATGTTTGCTCCTAAGAGCACGGATGTAACCGGACAGATTTGACCTTATACGGTAATTGGCGCAAAGTTTGTACACTATGGCGGATTTTACTTCAGTGCAGGTGATCACGCTATCCGAAATCTCAAAAGCTTACGGAACTTTTCTTATACCGATGAACGAGTATGTATGTGTCCGTGCCGAGGCACATACAAATACCGATTATGCAACACAGCTACTTGAATTGAATCGATGACAAATATTCGGCTCGCTATCCGTGCTGGTCAAGTACTTATTGGCCCCAAACTGGTCTGTGACCCATCCTGAGTGACCATATTTACATGTTATAATATCTCAAGAGCTTGGTGCAATACAATACCTTTGAAAAAAAATTTCTTGATGAACTCAGCGCGTCGCGACTTGCTGACGAGTGACCGGGAACACATCACGTGAACGCTAAGCAAGCAAAATAATTCCAAATTTGGATCGCTACCCGAGCGCTCGGCAACCAGCACTTTGGATACTGTCGCGACTATTCCAAATTGGGATTTCTATTGTGTGTTTCTCGCGCGTCAGCGCGAAGAAAAATTGGCTCGTTCCTCTAAATTTATTAGAAAAATACTGGTTCTAGATATAATAGAGACTATCAGAAACCCATATCAGAGACATAGAGAGGAGACAGGGACCAATGAGTTCTCTCTCCTTCCTTTCCTTTTCCCTCTTTCCTTTTTTGGATTTCTTTAATTATTTTTATTACTGCCACCAGCATCGGTATCGAGCCAGATATTCACTTTTCTTCAGAAATAGGTGTCGATGATGAATATCGGCACTTCAAAGATACACGACTCCCTAATTTGCAAAATATGTCATTAAGCATTGCAGAGATTAGCATGCCAGCAATGATGCGATTTCTCTGGTCACATACTGGAAATCCTGCACTAGGATATACACGATTGGTCCGAGAAGAGGTGACAATTTGGTGCAAGGATGAATCTATGGACTAAATGGAATGACGAGTGTCATCGGTTGAGTGAAATGGAAAAAAACATGGCAGTCAGAGCAATACAGCTTTTCATAAGGAGATAATATACGGACTATTACGCTATGGAAATAGAAGCCAAGTCTCAACATCTGTCATGCAGAATAGAATAATATCATTTATGTAAAGACTATTGAAAGCAATCCGCACCATTAACTCTCACGCAACACAAGCAGCCGAATGCTTTCTGAGTTTTTCTTTCACATAACATTAGCTCGCCTTCCTCATTATTCAATATGGATTATTCGGTTGCCGTATCACAGTAACTTGTAAGATAAGATGTGTAAACTAATTCATTTGATAGACTTCGTATGTCAACAACACTTTACTTATGGTATATAACTGAAAGTGGTGGTCGATTACAACATGTCTGCACCAAAGCGACCACGTCTAGAACATTCGAGAAAAGGTAGCTATCTATAACAAAAGATAATACTCAAGCTTTCTGATCTTTTTTTTTTTGTTTGGCTAGATGACGATCCGTATGTTCGACTAACCGACATTCAAAAGCGACAGGTTTTTAAATATATTCTTGAGAATCAGCTTTCTCAAGCAACATCTTATCTACAATTACGTTCATTAGCCGCCGACCATAACATATCGCGGAGTACGGCATTAGTACTTCGCAATAAACTCAATCAACACATCTGCTCGGGATGCTGCTTGATTCGACAATCTGATGCTGAGGCTGCTTTATCTTTTAACCAACACGCGATTCAAAGTATGAAGCATTTATCAATTGTTATTAATGTTTTTTTTTTTGAACGATCTTTCATAAAGTATCATATGTTTATAATATCAGCCTAGCCCAGAAACGGGAAATATTTCAGCATTTTATCTCATATTCGTTGTCGGTGGCCAATGATACACGGAAGAGAGCTTTCGGTCTTGAACATCAATTTTCTCCCAATATATTTCATTCAGATGCTTACATTCCCCTTCTCGCATACCATGAATGTTCAGAGTCATGCCTCATTCGTTTGGAGGATGTAATGGCAGCACAAAGGGTTCTTACGATATATGATACTCCAAAAAATACAACTTCTGCAGAGCAAAAGCAAGATTACCGCACAAAAGTAGAAGAAGATTATAAAACAAAAGACGCTGAAAACATTAAATGGTGGCAAGAAAACTGGCCACAGGTTAACGATGACAAAGAGTGGAAACATGTAAACAAAACGCTTCTCGTTCACAATATATACTGAATGCATTTCTGCTCAGATATTACAAGAATCCTTAGAAGACACCACTTCTTCAGCTTTAGAGCAACATCCTTGTTCATTTTGTCTTCGAAATGAATTATCAAACGTGATAAAGACGCGATCAGTCAAACAGCTTGATATCTCTCTTTTAGAACAGAACGTTACGCTCTTGAGAGAAATAAAAGACCAATCGCTTATTGTTTCGCATCAGCTTTTTAACAACGGTTATAACATTTGTCGCTTATGTTTTAAACACATCAAAGGCAATAAATTCGTCACTGTGCCTGTTCTTAGTTTGGCAAATGGCTGCTGGATCGGAGATGTACCTTTGCAGTTGTCGTGCCTAACTTACACTGAAGAACTGGTCATTGCTCGAGCTCATACAACTAAATGTTGGGCAAAAATCAATGAAGGCCGAAACAGCTTTCAACCAACTGACCAGCGCGCCGCTTCGGGCAACGTCTGTATACATCCTCACGAAATCCGAAATATTGCCCAATGTCTACCCCGACCTTTGAGCACATTACATGATGAAATTGCAGTCATTTTTGTCTCCGAAAATTCCCAGGCTACCCCGGAGATGTTTAGACGAACACCTTTCTTAGTTCGCAGACAAAAGATTCTTGAAGCACTTATATGGTTAAAAGCCAATAATGCACTGTATAACGATATCATCATTGACTATAAAACCCTTCAACAATACCCTGTGGATTCTAGTGCAGATTCATCATTATTATTCTCTGTCCAAGTTCAACGTCTGGATCCAACTATCCAAAGTCAATTGGGAACATATACAGGACATGGAGCAGATAAAAACCAAGAAGCCTTAATATTTGAATCAGGCAAAGTAACAGATGACATACCAATTTCAACCTCTGGTAGGTGGTTCGAACATGGTGCATTCCTTTCAATTTCATATATCTATCAGGAATGTTTGATATCGACCAAATTGAGGAATCTCTTAACATCAGGAAGCTTGATGCTCTGCGTCACTTGAAAAACAACAAGCCTTTCTTGAAAACTTCAACTGCCAGCAATACAATTAATACTCGAGATCATCCAGAGGTTTTTGGTATGCTATGGCCAACTTTGTTTCCTTACGGAGTCGGCATGTTTGAAGATCCAGTTCAACACATGCGGGGTTTTCGCCAGATTAAGTTATACCACCATGTCCGATACTGTCTCTTATTAGCCGATCGCCGATTTCAAACTCACCTTTCTTTTTTATTTGTAATGCATAACATTATGATGCTTCGGCGATCTGCATATCAATCTCGCCTTGCAGTTCGCCGTGCATGGTGGCCCACCGCAATGGCGAAGATGCGCGAAATTTCTTTGGACACTTTAACATCAGTTTGAAATCACCTGATAGATAAAAAAATACGTAAAGATTATTCGATATTCCAGCCACAAACGAAAGAAGAAAATGCAGTTATGCACTTGCTCAAGTTTGTCGACTATATTGATGATCACATTGAAGGATCCACAGCAGATGTCACCAATATGCGAGAAGAGATCCGGGCAATTTCTCGTAGTATTGGAACTCCATCGATATTTTTTACTCTTAATCCTGCTGACGGCCATAATCCTATTACCTCTTTCCTTGCTGGCAAAAACATCAATGCAGATGCATTATTCGATAACCCTGATTCTAATTATACTGCATACAACCGATTACGCATTCTAGCTGCAAACCCTGTGGCTGGAGCAGAGTTCTTTTATCTGATGATTGATCAGTTTGTTCAAAAATTCCTTGGCATGAAAAGATCGAATAGACATGGTGTATTTGGTCACGTAAAAGTCTATTATGGTGTCATTGAAGCACAGAACCGCGGTTCACTTCACCTACATATCCTTATATGGCTAGAAGGTGCACTGTCACCTAAACAAATACAGGAACGCTGCTCAACTGATGCTGAATTCAAGCAGCGTCTTTTCCAATGGCTAGAAAGTCTGTTTCTTTTTGAGTTTCCTAAAAATACGGCTTCTATATCCGGTTCATATGAACGACTCCATCGAAATATTATGGGTCGTCCTCCACATCCTGCTGATGGCAACTTTGACGACATATGGCCCCAATATTTACGTGAGGTACTTGACTGCAGTGGTCATCTTCATCGTCATGGTGATACATGTTTCAAGAAGTCATCCCGGACAAAAAGTTCTTTGACTCCAGAAGAACAAGACCAACTTTGTCGATTCAATTATCCCTATGAAATTATAAAGGAAACATTTATCGATAGTGATGGAAAGATTCACTTGAAACAACCCAACGGGAGAATAGTCGGCTATATACCTGTCATTTCTGGATTTTTTCGTTGCAACACTGACGGTAAATTTGTTGGATCAGGAGCATTGGGGATGGCCCTGAGTATTTATATGTCAAGTTATACTGCAAAGTCATCTTTGGATTCTGCAGTTATAGCCAGTGCTTTAACAGCTGCGCTTACATCTCTTAAAGCAGGTGGATCATTAGATCTCAAAGAGGAGGAACAGTGTCGCCGATTGCTCCTGAAGACATTGAATCAAGCCAATGCACGAAGAGAATTGTCTGCGCAACAAGTTGCAGCATCACTACTGGGACACTCAAATCATATTACCAATGTAGCTTTTGCACGATTTTACTGGTCAAAAGTTCTAACATGGATATGTCCTGATTTATTTCCTGTAACATACAAATGGCGAAATGTAAATGACCAATGTTCAAACGACATGGACAGGTAACAACCAACTTTCTTTTCCAGTATATGACACTGAAGATTACTTTGCCTGGAAAAGACACCCAAACAATAGCAATTATAACAGTGGTAACACTGCGGCTGAAAATGATGCAATGCATATTAATAGTGGCTCTTCTAATCTTATTCCAACTTCAATGGAAAAGCAATGGTCACTAAATGACATGATTGTTGATGATGATGACCGTGTTCCAGCACCGGCACATATCACTCAACATCTCACACTGCATGACAATGTAGATGACATGGCTATTCTTACATTCCCACAAGGGAATCAAGACGTCCTTCCCCCAATAACATCATTAATTCATGATGTCTTTTATCGTCCTTCACAACTAGAAAACATCAGCATGTGGGAATATATGTCTGACTATGAAAAGATATCTTTAAAAACCAGTGAAAAAGAAGGTAGAAATAAAGGTACTGTCTCGAATAACATAGTTTATATATCGTTGTTGATTTTGAATACTGCAGACCAAACCTACAACTTTCTTGAAAATCATCCAGAACACAAAACACATGTGGTTGCTAAAAGGCATGTCAGAGTTATTCCAGTCCTCATTGGTTATGGCATTCCATGTCGTGACCGCAATTTGAATTATAATAAGTATGCTGCAGCCATGTTGACCCTCTTCAAACCATGGAGCAAATCTCTTCTGTGCCCCTTGAAACCCACTGAACAATGTTGGGAAATAGCCTTTGAAAATTTCATAAAAGAATGTCCTGAACCTCACATTCAAGTTATGAATCATTTTCAGGAGTATTGGGAATGCCGAAAAGCTGCAGATGATTTTTCAAAACTAAGGCGAGACAACAAACTTACATTTGTGGAAAGACATTTTAACTATACCGAAAATACCGAAGAACAAAGTCTGGAAAATGATTTAGAATGGCAGGAGGGTCAGGAAAATATTGGTGGAAATGGCGAAGGACTTCATGAAGACGAACTCAATGACCTTCATGAATTCATTGAAACAGTCGGACCCAAAACTGAAGCAGAGGTAAATATTGCTCTTATTTGGGCCCGCAAAGCTGGACTTTACAACATACCCTCCGAAATTATTGACATGCATATGCATTCTTTGAGTGCACTATGCGAAGTCGATCCTATTGAAGGACGTGCACTTGCGCATTTATCAAATGAAAATTTAGCCAGCGCTAAACAATCCATACAAAACTCCCGCAGGCGTGAGATTTCCTAAAGCTTCGATTTCTGTTACATTATTCTGAGTATATTATAGAAAAAGTTCAGGAAAGTACTACTGGTTCACAATTTCCACAACCCCCTTTACATAGGCACGGAGATTTGAACCCAAAAGCAACCACATTTGAAGAAGAAGAAAAGAAGATCAAAGGCCAGATTCTGATAAAGAATCCATCCTCGTTGAAGGTTTGGAATGATCTTGACCATTGGCAACGAACAGCTATGGCTGTCTGCGAAAAATTTACATTGAATTCGAGACAACGACTTGCATTCCTGCTGATCATAACCTATCGCAAAAGGCGAATGCAATATCCAGAATCTGGACCATTTCGAATTATAATTGCAGGACCCGGTGGAACCGGAAAGTCACATATATACGATGCTTTACGGTCATTTTACAATGCCGTCAACCTCAATCACGAATTAGTGTTTACTGCGCCAACTGGTGTTGCCGCTAGCAACATAGGTGCATCAACAACTGCGTCGTATGCTTCACTTCATTGCCGGTGGAAAGATCTCATTAAATTGAATTCTAAACCACTTAAAGCACTTATTGATCGTCTCGAAGGTATCAAAACTTTGATTATAGATGAATATTTTTTCATGAGCTGTGAAGACTTTTATCGTCTATCACAAAGGCTCAATCTAGCTTTAAATATTCAAGACGATCAATTTGGCGATCTTGATGTTATCCTTTCCGGGGACCAATTTCAGCTTAGCGTCCCCAGATCAAAAACGTTGTATGATCATTCTTTAGCAGATGTCGCCATTGGACGTTCTAACCTCAATACTTTAAACCAAAAAACTAGGGAAAATATCTCAGCAATTACGCACTACCACACAGTAACGAATTGTGTTATTCTCAATGAGATTGTACGGCAAAAAAATCCTTGTTTTATACAACTATTAAATCGTCTCCGACTCGGAATATGTACTACAAATGGAATGGACAACGATTTGACTTGGCTACAGCAATTTTGCGTTACACGTCCGCCGGATGAATGCGAAGTATTGATGTGGGCAAATAAATCTCAAGATGCAGCTCCTCTAATCACATATACTAATTCAGTCAGAAACCGTCATAATTGGGAAATGACAAAAGCATTTGCAAAAGTAACGAACCAGGACTTCCGTGTTTATTACGCAGAAGATACCGTCAAAGGACGAGGAGGGAGAGTCCTTCTTACAGGACAAAATGCACATGACGCTTGGAACACCGATATCAAACGTAATGCTAATGATCTTTCTGGAAAGCTGGCTTTGGCAATTGGGATGCCCGTTATTATTGTAGATAATGTGGCCGTGGAGCTAAAAGTCAGTAATGGGAGTAGGGGAACATTAGCAGGCATAAATTTCTTCCGGAGAGGTGGACGACGAATTGCTATATCAGTTGATGTTGATTTACCAAATTACGCAAACCCTGATCCCACTTCTATTAATCCTCATCGTATTACACTCGCAGCCAAGACCAGTACAATCACATATAAAACTGCAGACAACGAAAAAACATATACTGCTCGCCGGCAGCAGGTGCCGATCATTGGCGGTTTTGCATTTACAGTTCATAACTCCCAGAGTTGTTCTCTGAATGCCGCATATCTTCATCTTCAAAGCTGTCCTTCAATTGCAGCAGTTTACGTTGCAGTATCACGTATTAAATGTGGATCAGAAAAGCCAAGAGGATTAAAAATATTAGGACCAGTAACAGCTGATATGATCTCCAAGCACGCCTCCCAAGAGGCTAGAAAAGAGGAACAGCGACTTACGAATCTCGCAGAATTGACTATTCTGCAGGCAAACAAATCGTTAAAATGGTATACAGAATGTACTGGCGAAATATTTGTGTAGCTTGAAAACCTAAAACGTAGGTTTGCAGTGTTCCATGATAAAGAAGCGGAAGCTCTCTGCTGCGGTCCAGAAAATGATGCATTGAAAGCTATCCGTCATCTTCAGTTACTGCTATTGTCACATTTCTTTGATGGTATCATTTATTTGTCATATGCTATGACATACTGTTTCCAAACAAACGTGCCGTCGATGTCAAATTCAGTTTGCAATGTAATTGATAAGTAAAGTAATAGCTGTGAAAAGAATAGCATGAAGTTGTGATGATGCTAATTGTCTTACAAACCCGCATTTCATTTCCCAAAAAAATACATCTTTTCACTATTTATAATACTGTCTACCATACTCTTCGACAACCTTCCAATTTATAATTCCGTCTACAGCAATCTTCAACAACATTCACATTATGTCTACAATCCTATCGAAGGACCCAAGTAAAAATGGCTTTATTTTGTGCGTAAATTCATCTGTCATGGTAGTTCTCCAGTGACATATTCATTACAGACCTAGTACTTGCGATATCTGTTTGTCTTATCTGGAGAAAAAAGACTGCTGCTCCCTTAGACGTGTTTGTAAAGATTACAAATACTTAGTGGATAAATACGAGGCCAAAGCCTATGACTTGGCGAAATATGTCAAGAATTTCTTTTCCCCTTTGGAATATCAATGGCTACAACAACATCAAGTATTATGTTTGCTTTGATGCCGCTGCATCGTACTGAATTCAGTCCATTTTCAGGAAAGATTCGGTAGCATCATATCGGGCGCCCTCGTCAATCAATTTTTGACCAGAAGCATTGCCGGAACAGAAATGCAAATTTACACTTATCTCAGTTTCTCGTCCGAACTTGTACATTGGATGCTTCAAATAGGATATTTATACGAAGCCAAATTAAATTCAAATTCAAATGTTATGGATGATATCCGTCTCGTAGAAAAGACTTTTTCTAATGGAGGTGCACCGATATTGCAAACACATTCATGGAGTTTTTATCGATATTCCCCTCATTCTTCGACAACTCAAACTCATGTCGTTGTTGTTGGATGCTGGAACACCCCAGTTGCAGATATTTTACAAATCTCATCGTCCAGTAAGATTATTTCAAATCTATGCAGAACAATTTTCCTTTCTCATGGAATGTTTCGCAGCGCAATTTCTCAATGTAATTACTCATTCCCACGCGTACTCTTTATACCCTTTTGCATTATTCGGTTACACGCCGTCAATTGCGATCAAACCGTATCAATATCATCCGAATGAAAAGGAAATCAGGGAAAGGATCCGATACTTTGCGAACCCGGCGGGGGATGCCAATTCCGTAGCCCGACTTCCTTCAGCCCACAGTGCATGCACATTCAACGGCCCTCTATCTTTCCTTGTTCCTCGGAGATTTGATGATAAATATACTTGGGTGATCAAACTTCCGACAAAGCTCACACAGAATATGCAAGATAATATTTCTTTGAACTCTTTTTACCTGTCCTATCAAGTGAATTGGATTACCCCTATGTTCACCACTATCATGCCACCGGGGGATGCCTTCAAATATTGCATAACCCATGATCTCTACGCAGCTTTTGGCCCAACTCAGATGAAGGTTTCGGACAGCGATTATTGGTAAAGATATTTTGTGCTCATAGTAATGTTGTTTTTAAAAGAAGAAAATTTACTTCACAGCTTCGCCTTCTTGGAAGAGTTCAAACGCAATGCACTTAGCATTGAAAACATATCAATTACAACCGAAACTCACGATACATACGTTCTCGTTAAACAAGTCATAAAGGAAATGGACATTGTAGTTTCGAAATCAAATGTTCGAGGGTTCGATGCTTACACCGTCAGCGTCCTTTTTGGCTTTCTTCACCTTGTTCGTAAATCTGTACATCGGCTAGCAATCGTAAGTTTTCCATTAAAAATACCTTCTCCTGTTCATATGTCTGACTGAAGTTTAGTCGCGTATTTTCATTACCTCAGATTTCTTGCATAGACCTTCCATCTTTATCACTGTTGGTATCAACCTGTACAAAGGACAGCAACCGTCGGTTTTGTGTGATTTCAACTTCTTATTGGACATTCTGTTTGAAGAACAACTGTTTGTTTTTTGGGATATTGGTGATATTCTGCTTTGAAATATGTAGACCACATGCTTGAAGCTGCAAAATAACTTCAGACGTATTTGCAATACCATTAGCAGCGTAGTTTATGTACATCTTTATATGTAATATCAAGCTATACATCACACTGTCACATCATATGCCAGTGGATTGTTCGCCATTGATTGTAAATTTACAACGAATAAGCGTATGTCTGGCTCTGACGCAGATAATATTAGTCGCAATCGCCTTCATTTAACACTTATATACAGTCATTATATTGCTGCAATACAGAATCATAAAGAAAGTTTGGTCATCAGTATTCTAACGTAAATTAGCTGACTCTCTATTGTTCCACATACGAACGTAAATTAATATGGAGCGACACAAATATGAACTGCGCATTTGTAATAATGCAAGACGTATGAAACACCCCTTCGATAGCTATCATCAATATGGTAAAAAATGAAATAGGTACTAGTCAATAAATACTTAACACTTACCGTACTTTTTTCCCCCTACTTTCTACAACCGCACTCTAAATTTTCGTATCAAATGGTAAATATACCCACCAAGGACAATCCTTCTTCTACCCTTCCGCCAGAATTATGGCTGCCGATTTGTGCTCTTTTACGATCTAGGCGAGACATTTGTAATTTGACAAGAGTTTGTCGTTCGAGCAGTGGTGCAGCATATACTGTTCTATATCGCCGACTGTTCTTCCGTAGCGCCATTCAATTCAGACGCCGCATGAAAGAAAACTGGCATAACTCTGTGGAAAAACTAGCCGCTCTCCCGAGATCGCTGTCGTTTGGTTTCGTAATCGTACCGCTTGATTATTCTCGGCACGTACCTCACTCACCAAATTGGGACACATTCAAAACTGATTGGAAAACCATCGTGGAGTTCGTGCCGCATTTCTCGTTATTGACACAAATGTCTTTTTCTGGAATAGGCGACATTGGATCTGAAGTCCCTCGAATGCTAGCCCAACTGAAAGCGTTAAATAAATTGGAATTTATCAGATGCTGCTTCGAGGATGGGACTGACTTCTCAGTGTTTGATTACCCTGTAACAGAATTGGTAATGGACTGCATCTGCTGGCACGGAGAAAACCAAGACAGCATGCTCATTCAGAGATGCTCAAAGGTGAAATACCTCACATTTACCTGGCACCCGCATGCTGGTTTCACACCAGGTAGCGCATCCGTTTGGTACTCCATCACATTGAAACGTTTAACAGTACGCACCACTTCATGGGAATGGAAATGGAATAACAGAAGCCGAGCAGAACATAAAGAGAGTTTTCTATGGATGATATGCGGAATATATGGATTGCGCACTTTGGTCGTTGCCAACAAGATTCCGAACATGGAGATTAGCTACTTGCCAAAGAATAGGACATTTTCTCCATTTCTTCGCTGTTACCATGGACCACTCAATCTGCTTGAAGCAGCTTTCCCGTCGCATTACGCTTTAGAAAGAATCTTCATTTCAGATCATGATATTCATCATACCGATCTTGCAACAAAACTACCTTTCCTTCCAAATGCCTCGTATGTCAATATCAGCTTGAACGATCACGATGAAGTTACAATACAGCATCTTTTCAATCAACTGCCTGCGGTAAAGTTTTTGGTAATAGAATTTCCAAATGCTGATTCACGTACATTGGTGAGTTTAACAATGTATTAGACAATGACTGAGTTTAACTATCGCTCAGTTCCAAGTCGTTGCTGTGGTCGCCGCGTACATTGAAAAAAGTCCATTATTACAAAGTCTGAATATCGCAGTGGAGAATATCTCTTACAACCTCCAAGCTAAAGCAGTCGGGGACATATTTACCAAGTGCCCGTTATTACAGATAGTTCGAATTGGAGGGAAGATGACTCGATGGGATTTGGAACTAACAGAGCATTGGATGGATGAATAGAAGGATGTTGTTGTGTTGATACCACAACGGATGTTTAATTACGCAGACGATAAATACAAGTGCATGGAATGGAATCAAATGCCGAGTTTCTGCTCAGATGATTTTCTGGCTGATCCAACACACGCAAATTTAAAATTAATCTAAATTTCGCAATTTATATTATTTTTGTTAGTACACTTTACATGTTGGCGCACTAACGCATCAACTGAGCAGTAACATATATAAGATAGTTGAAATGAAACAACAGCTTTTCCAGCACGCAATAATACAGAACTTAGTTAGTTCTCAGTTGCATTCGACACTCGCATTCAATCCAGCACCTCTGCTTTGCATTGGCCGTCTTCGTATCGTTAGATGTTGTCGGCGGTTGCATTCAATGCTTGAAAGACCCGAAAACGGTCAATGCAGAGACTGTTTTGGCATTTGATTAGGTCGGAGAGAGAAGTTGCACACAGCAAGACACGAAATTGTCCAATATCTGAACAGGCTATGGAAAGTCAAAAAAAAAGGGAAGAAAAAGAGGATGGGGCCATTACAATAAAGCTTCATCTCCGACATAACAGTATCTACCGGTAGCGCTAGGTGACGTTACACGTTCGTCCTAGTATCCAGAATACATAATTTGCTTAATATATATATCAACTTATCTACGTATGTCCTAAAAATCGTTAGAACAATGAATGAATTTACCATTTTTGGGGCTAAAACTGATAATAAACCTTGATTACGGTGCAAATGCCGATTCATGGATGCGTAGTTCTTGTCGAGACTTTCTAAACGGGTAAATGCGACAGAAAACCTATTCATAGTTCCTTTGACATCTTGATCAGCGGTTCTCTTTCTTCATTGAATATGATTTTGCGCATTCCATCCATTGCCCAGATGTCTATCCCTTTCTTATTTGCATTGAACAAATCAGTGACATTTTGTCACTGACTTTATTTGCAATATCTATTTCTCTTTCCAAAATCATTAATTTACTCAACAACCATATTTAAACTTGAGGGCAGTGCCAAACCTAGAGTTATTGATGGATAACACACGCCGGTGAAGGACGCTGTAACGCACGGTGACGCCAGGTGACGCTAGGGACATGGATGGTGACGCCGGGGGAATGGGGAGTGATGCCAATCTGATAGCTGGAGATGCTAGAGGAACGGGGAGTGACATCAAGATGCTAGCTGGATACGCCGCTATGTGTCTGGTGACGGTCGGGCTAAGGATCTAGTGCAGGTACGTCTACATTGACAGTAACAGCTGCAAAAGGATCAAATGTATAGAATATGTCAACTTCAATATAGTATAGTATGAATGATACTAACAACCATCCCATTCGTGTTTCCTCTATCTTCAAAATGATCAATGTCCGTAACGTTCTCCCTTGTGCTTTGCTCGCCGGAATATTGACGTTACAAGATCGGATGGGTCCTATATCGATGGCGTATTTCTTAGGCGACGATGTTGCAAAAGCAGTTGATGGCTGTCGGGCAGATATTGTCGAGCCTCCAGCATCCGACAAGAACAAATTTAAAAAAGTTGCCATCGAAGCTCCAAAGAAATCTCTGCCCAGCGATCTGGCCCCTCCTCCACCCTCCATTACCACCTCAGTTCTTGGTTTAACTTCCGCTTTCACACTTCCGAATCCAGTTCCTAACTCCGCCGACCTGTCTTGTGAATGAAACCAAACTCTCTCCTTCCTCAACTCATTCTTCTCATCCACATCAAAAAATGACGTAACTCCAGACGGCTGGGACTCCGACATTGATGTCGATGAGTCGAAGCACGAAATCTCGACACGGACGTAGAATACAAAATCGTCCTCCGCAATTCACAAGGCAGCGATAGAATGGATCTGAACGTCAACCCTTCGATTGGCGCGAAGCAGGACGAGAAAAGGGGTGCTTCAGAAGAACCTGACGTGGAAATAGATCATAACCCGCAGCGCACCACTTCCATTATTTCTCCAGCACAACCTAACACTCCGGCTCATGGAAACTCGTGAAAAGATCTTTTCGCCCTTCGCGAAGATGAAGACATGTCGTTCTCGTCGATTTATTAATTGATTGTCTGACTATCTCGCTACCCCTCTGAGCCGGACCTTCCCTCCTCAATAATCATGATCTCGACATTGACGACGATTTAGACTTCAACATCCTCCCATTCCCTATCCTCCTCAACTAGTGTTCCTCAATCTGCAAAGCAACACGCACAAGTAGTAATCACCCTCGATCCTAGGAAATGATTCTTCTCTCCTCGCTCAAGCATGGTCCGGGCGAGGCCGCCATTGTCTACCACCTACCCCAGTATGGCGACGGCGGCAGCTTCATCGTCGTTCTATGAGCTTCACACACCATCGAAGGGCCTCTGAGTCCACTTTAGCCTTCTCAAACTCTTTTGGCTTTCCGGCTGATGAACACAAGCGAATTGCAAGGACACAACTTTAGTAACGCATACTAGATAGCCACGTTAGTAAATTAGGGTAAAGAAAAAAACAGAAACAGAATAACTAGCATCTTCTGGTAGAAAAACTTAAGCTCCGACGAAGCAGCGAAAGGTATAAGGTGCTTGTACAGGACATCAAAACATCGAGTACGTCCTCGACAATTTGGGCAAGTTCAGAGTCAATCTTCTCCGCGTAGGCGTTCATTATGCAAACTTGAGTCTCCTTATACTTGAATATTGCTCTACCTCAATCGAGAAGACAATTCTTGACAATGCAAATAGACTGTATAAATTTCTGTAGCGTGAAACATCGGAAGGTATATCAAATTCAAAATCGAAACTCGCTTCACATTTCCGAGATTTCAAAGCGAACAAACCTGCCGTATTGACAAGGATCCACGAATCCTATCCGAAGTCTTATAGAGTCAAAATTAAAATGTTCCTACAGATACGTATTACATTCGTTGCACAAGGAGATAGATAAGATAGAGCAAAATTTATTCCGATAGTCGTTACTCACTTGCGCTTGTTATGGTACCATCTGAAACGAGTACGTGCTGAACATGCATTCAAATGAAGGTAATGATTCGGCAATAGGTGTGTTCTGCACACCGTCGCGTTGGCGTATAGGTGCTAATTGAGGCCCTCTGGTATGGATTTGAGATGAATGATGTTGGTTGGTGCCAGATTTACCCAGCGCAGGTAACACCCGACTTTCAATCAAATGACCTGTTTTCCGTACGTCGAAAGCGCAAACGGTAGATGATCCAGCTTCCACTTTTTTGCGTTCCTACATCATGGTCGACATCTCCATACATTGATGAAGTTATCTGCCACGTACCTTTCGTTGTTCTTCGATGTATGATTTTGCATCCGGTACATTAAATCTCCAAGATCCTCCGTAACTACGTTGATTTGCAATAAAAAACGACTTGGCCAACATGGATTTGCGTTGATGAACATCAAGTTTCGTGGAACAACTTTGGTAAAGAAGATGTCTCTGGTATTGGCATTCTGCGCAATCGTCAACAACGTTGGAATGGTGGCATTTGAAATACGAACTTAAGCGAAGACGCACGCAGGTATTGCATGGCGCATTTTCTTCCGATGTAGAACACGGACGCTTTCTTAGGTAGCAGTAGTCGCACGCTGAAAGAGCAGGTTTAAGGTCAGAACGATGATAATCCCCGTAGTCTCTTTCATGCACCTTTGGAGCTAAGTGAAGACCGATTCAAGTTTGTTCGGCGCGTACGATGGACCTGCTTTGGCTTTTTGAACATAGTCGCCATTGAACTACACATACCGTAGGCGTTCGAAGAAAAGTGATGGAAGATATTCGTCGTCAGCCGCATGTTATTGCGGCGCTTGTATTCCCATTTCTGCGTTAAAGCGGTGCCGTAGTCGTGGTGGTTGTGATTTTTTCCTTTTTTTTTGTTCAGAATTTCAAAATAATGCTTAATCCAAACTATGATATCATCACACAGATTTTCGGGTCTTCCCACCGTTTGGATAGATGCCCCGCCAAATTTCTGAAAAAAGAAAAGGAAAAGAAAATACTCCGGCCCGTTAACTTTCCCATGACGTCATTATCATAGAAGCTCTTCTGCTTGTACTTGTAATAATTTTTCTTTCGCGCTTCGCGCGATAACAGTATGTAGTGTATATTCAGCCCAGGGGCACATCAACAGGGAGGGTCTTTCACGGAGTTACATCAATAAGCCCAGAGTGCCATTTTTTCTCCCGTTACGCGTGCTTGCACCACAAATAATTCAAAAACTTAAATGTTAACTTGCTCTAGTATTGAGCATGTACTTCCGAATATTCATCGCAGGTGAATGCACCTACTGAGCTAATTTTTCTTCTGCGCTTCGCGCAGTTACAGGAACTGGCTCAATGCAATAGGCATGAACCTATCGAGTGAACTATGTAAGATTTGGACCCCCGAAACCTTCAAGTAGTTATAATGTAGATAATTTTTGATCTTGGTTATAAGAGCCCACACACTCCTCACACATTCAATGTGGGGCGCGTTCTCAAAGTCGTACTTTGTTGTGAAATGACAAGGGTGCCGAAGGTCTGAAATGCTGTGGACGCATTGTGCCGTTGGACGCGGCATTCGAGTTATCTGCTATGGCAGATAACTTCGAGAGTATCTTTTTTTTGCGTCGTCAGTTCACCATTAAATATAGTATTAAAAGCTCACAGTATGAATACAAGCTTATCTTAGTAACATATATTTATTTCAATGCGTATAATGTAAAACTGGGACGAGTACAGACTGTCTGGCAGATAACTGGCAGATAACGCAGTTATCTGGCCGTGGGAACCCAGCTAAATGGTAGGAATGGTAGGTACGCCGATTTTCGCACCGCAATTACCTTTACCGTCCCAGGCAAGTCCCAGGACAACCGAGGAAGATCTAGAGATTCAGATCTTAAACACGATTCTTATATGGACTCTTGTAGTGATTCTGATGTGTAATACGATTCGCCGTTATGGTAGATTAAATTACTGCTCGCGTTTGCGAGCAACTCTTACTGTATACTCCGAGGATCTTGAAGTGAAGCAAACTTCAACCTCATTGGATAGTTTCTACCTCACATTTGACTTTCTGTCCATTTCACTATGTCGGAGGCCGCCGTGACTGTTCAGCACAACTGGATTGGCAGATAGGCGGCGCCAGCGTTGTCCTTGGCTATTATTCGACTGATTGCCAGCACAAAACCTTCTGGACCGCAGCCTTGCGCGTGGCAACATAGCGTATTACCGACTTGAATCTTGTCGAAGCTTGACTTGTGTCACTAACGATGTTATTGAAAGTTTGAAAAAAAAAACTCCCTTTACTATAAGATCACCTACACCCTGTGGATACTCATTACCCAATGTTCTCTGCTTTGTAACATCTTCGGTAGATCTAAGATGACCTTACCGCGCTCGATATCGCTGCCGCCTTAATCCTCAATCGGCATCAGTGTAACATCTCCACGCACCATAGTATTAATTTAGTCCGCGTTTTGTATTGCCTTCTTCAACACTACGCGGCGCACTCCTACTATGGCCGTTTTTTCTAGAAAAAGGACTGTTTTCCAGATATCGCATGCTGGCAATAATATCCTCAGTCATTGTCACAGTAAACACTTTCACCAATTTTATTTTGGATATCATTGAAGGTAAGGATATAGGGCGATTGCAGAACGCAACAGACGAAGTCTAGGCCGTAGATCGACCAAGTGGGTAGTAGCTTATGATAGATTGGCGTTGAGCGCAGGACAGGTGGAATTTTGTATTACTACGGAGAGCATGTTAGTAATAAAGTATACGAGTCTCTCGAAGCCATACAGATACATAGAGTCAATGGAGCGAGCGCAGCCGTTTCATTTGCAACTTTGCCTTTATACTTTGGCAGATCTGTGTAAGTATTGTAGCTTGTGTACTGCGGAAGCAAAACGCAGGGGCAAAATAAGTGACCCAATTCAAAACATCTTCCCTACCCCCGGAACCATCTTTGGTGACAATTTTGATGTAAGCCATGTCCATGTGCGCTTTCACAGGTTTTACATGGTCCGGAAAGTAACTCAATACATATAGCCAGTTAATTGGATTTACTGAGGAAATTCAGTAGTGCACTCGGTACGAATCCAAAATACATTTAAATTCTATCCTGTGCTTCTACAAAGGTAAATATGTTGACTAAGAACTTTCACCGCCATTGAAATTGCAAATCGATGTG
Source organism: Collybiopsis luxurians FD-317 M1 (assembly GCA_000827265.1). Classification (NCBI taxonomy): domain Eukaryota; kingdom Fungi; phylum Basidiomycota; class Agaricomycetes; order Agaricales; family Omphalotaceae; genus Collybiopsis; species Collybiopsis luxurians. The sequence continues at coordinate 3,039,094 of KN834749.1, read as the reverse complement.
TTCTTCTTCGAGTCTATCCAACACATGATGCCAGTGCATCAAGTAATTAGGCTTTTGCTTTTTCTCCAATAGGATATGAACAATAATTGTGAGCCGTTCAATACCAAAAGCATTTCTATAATAGTAGTGATCTTGCTGTTGTAACATAAGGGCCAACAACATTCTAATTGCTCGAAGTACTTACCAATAGGATTCTCTTGTATCTTCTCTCGACTTCGCGTAAGAGGTAAAAGATTTGAAAGGTAGTGTAGGCGTCAAGCACATCATGCTTCGGGCGTGGCTTTGTATAACCCATTTTCTCTGCTTTCGATCTACGTTCAGCCATAAGCGCCGTTATTATGTTGTCGACTGATGACGCGGAAGGCGGTGAGACGCCAGATGATTGCTCCAGTTCTGTTGCCCGTGCAATTTCTGCATCCAAGCTGCATATTTATTAACATCATATATAAATTAAACAATAACGCAACATAATGCTTACGTTGCGAGATTCAACTCCAAATTTCTTCTAAGAGGGAAGAGCAGTTCCGAGTGAACACAGTACTGAAATTTCGCGCCTGGAACCTTCAACATCCGGAACGCCATTGTCATCCAATCGGCACCGTAACGTACTGCCCACGAATTGCATTCGGAATAATCCGGTATTTGCTCTACTTCTTCATTCCCGGAGGCTGCTATGCATAAACACCACCTGTCGCCAACGCTGCGTTGTACTCGGAAACTACACTCTCCTTTAAGATTGCATGCATCTTCAACATCAGGCAGAGCAGCTGTATGTTTTCCAAAACAGTCTCGACGATACTGTACATCCAGTCGAATGTCGAGCGTATCGCCATAACTTATTCGTGGTCTGCAACGAAAAGATTTTTTCTGAATCAAAGTACTACGAGGAAAAAGGCAATAAGCATGATTATGCGTTACGATATTCATGAACAGCGCTAAGTATGTATGATCAGCGAAAGTTCATACATCATAGAGAGGAAAGTATCGCACTAAAATGTGAATGTTTCAGTATATCTGCAATGGGAGATGTGTAACTGGCGGTTAATTTGATCAATTGACCGTTTCGCTGAAAGTCCCAAGTGCGCTCTGAAGGTAATTCCAGTTCTGCAGGCGCATCTTCGTCTGTGCCACGTCGTACAAATTCAAAATCTTCGTAGAACGACTCAGATGGCCGCGTTGATCCGCAATAAAGATATCCAATGCTGGCAAACCATTCCGCTAGAAACTTGCAATTATCGAAGTGAGAAATTACATTAAGTAGATCTTCTGCAGGTTTTCTGCTGATAAATTTTAGACCGGCAATACCAGTAATGACTGCTCGATGCGACGCCTGTGTGAAACTTCTTTGTCGGGAGCTTCTATGGCGGCAGAGACAGAAATAATTGCCTCTTACCATGACGTTGAGTAATACAAGAAATTCTTCAGATGAGAAGTGCTGTTCGAGAAATTTATCCAATCGATACGCCCTTTTGAAATACCCGTCGACAAAATACTTATAATGACTGCATACAACACGAAGATAACAGATTTCCTGATGGGACAGGCATGATAAGAGTAAGTTGGCAGTTGTCAGCTCCCTGTTTTCCCCATCAGTATGTGAAAATGAATAAAATACGTTTCACAAACAGTAAGAAAGCTTGAGAATTTTTCCTAAATATACTTTGCATGCTTTCAGACTTCGTATATGTCGCCATATATCCACACATATATATACTGTTGCAAAAACTCATTACAAATGCTTCTCATGTAATATGTCATACCTTGAATGTAGGTTCAAAATAAATATTACTACATCAAGTTGGATGAGAATCATAGCAAATCGTCGCGCCGTCAAATCGGCTGAGTCATTACACTGACCCAGTAATAGCCGTGAAGTGATGTTGGTAACGCAATCCTTTTTAGTGAAAAAAGAGATTCATCATGCTTGGCTTAGAGACTCCAACGCAAAAATAAATCAAAGGTGAAGACAGTCACGTAGTATATTACTGACCGTCTTTCAAACGTGAGAACCTTACTGTCTCGGATTTTTCTTTCCTTTTTTCATTAATATCTTTTTCGATATTCGCGCTCTCTCGTAAGATGCACAGCTAGACCGCATGTAACAACCAATCGGTTTGATCTGTCAATGTCAACAAATACTGAACCTCTGTCATTATCACACGCCGTTAGATAATACATCACTATTTCCCCTGAGTCATACTTAAACCCTTCGCCAGGAGCCTACAGGCAAAATGTCGAGTGAATTCGACAGAATAAAACCGATACCTCACCGTTTATACTGTCAGAAATTAAACATAAACCATGCCTACATAGGCAAAATAAGAAATCGTAATCCCATCATTTTCGCACCGCTAAACATAATACAGGTGGAGAAAGTTATTACCTCTGGAAGGAAGACCATGCATATGAAAAAAACAAGTCAATATCTCAGTTGACCGACAGGATTTCAAAGATCCAATTCTCGCTCACTTTTCTGGTGCTAAAGTTGAAGAAAAAAATCTATGCTCGCACCGGGGATTAACTAGTTATTACTGGAAACATCCGCCCAAGCATTTCAGCGTTACAAAGTAACCTTCTTTACGTAGCTTTTAGCGACATTGTACAGCGCCACTCTGATAGATGATCGTTATGTATATCTAATTCAATCAATGTAATGCCGTGCATTCTTGAAATAAGTGATGACTTGAAGCGAAACTTAATATAATGCATGAAGTTCCATGCGCGCCGAACTTTGTCATTGACTTGAAATCTATACATTGAAGCACGACATGTTCAGCAGGTTCAAGAAGAGCATCGCAAAAGCAGTGAGGCTATGAACGAACTACAGTTCATTGTTATACCATGGTTGCACACCACGTTTGACTACTTATACGAAGATCACCCAAACTATTTTTGATATATATATCGGTGCTGTTTCTTCTAGCGTATAATCATGTTTTCCACCTTCTGTGATGTTCCTCCGGAAATATGGAATATTATTGGAGATTACTTGCTCGCAGATGTTCCAGCATTAAAATGTCTTGCTAGTACTTGCAGACAAGCTCTCGTAATTGTCAATCCCATTCTATACAGCACTATCACCATCCCGGAAAGTTTGACAACTTTGGCAACATCGACGACATTTCGAGCTTTGGATATACCACACGCCGCGTCGTTCGTGAAGAGCTTACATTTAGACTTTCAAGTATTCGGAAATTCTGGCATCTCGGGTTGGAAAAATCTGCACCTGCTAAATGGAACATTTCAACAAGCTGTTATAAACCTAATTGAGCATGGCAAATTTGGACAAGATGCCAGAACACCTGCGTTGAAATCTTTGGTTCTCAAATGTCCGCTAACGATTACAGCATTATTTGAAAACGTTGTTCTACGACAATTCTGTTTGCAAAACGTTTGGATTCGATGTTTACCACCCAAAAATACTGAAGAAGATTTACAACGGTGCTCAGAAATTGTCGTTCGTGTTTTTTTCTATCGCAATGGTAATCGATCTGGTGAATAGTTTTAACAGTTCAATTTGTTCACCAAAGCTCTTCGGAGGCTTGTATTCGATTTTGACGATAGGTCTACCGGAATGTCTCGTATGTTGTGCGTTAGTTTCTGGTGTCCTAAATCTGATGCAGTACTGTAGCATTGGCGTCGGCGCACACCTGCACCATTTTGATGCAAATTTGTCACTACGCGTTCAACCTACGAGAGCTTCATGTTTGCTGCCCACGCCCACTTTCCGAAGAACAAGATGCGGATGTTGCAACTGCTTTCTCCAAAATGCTCGAAAATCTTTGTTTTCCGAACCTTTTCGCGGTTACAATATGTTTTAACTGGGGCCTGTCTGATGCCGTCATTGATTTGGTTCCATTTCTTCATCGTCACAGCAATCTTTCTTATCTCGCATGCTCTATGCTTGAAGGTCGCCCGTTGCTGAATAGTGATTTTGATTTCACCGATTTGCCTAACCTCCGCGATTGCGTAGCTGTCGCGGAAGATGCGTTGTTGCTATGTCGTCAAACCAATGCTGAGAAGTTGACTGACATTCATATCGAATTTTCTTGCCGAAGTAACATATCCCTTGAAGAACAGATATGCTGCTGTTTGGAAAACATCGGAAAATCATTAAGGGTGCTTGGTTTAGACTGCCATATGTATATACAGCAAAATGGCCTTTCAGCTTGGGAAAATATATGTTTCTCAATGAGCAGTTACAACCGCATTTTCAATGCATGCAAAGATATTACTATGTTGGAATGCATGGTTGATCCAACGTTGCTGCTGGTTAGTCAATATCTCATACTTCATAGTTTGTGATATTTATTATAACCGTTGCGATTCAATGTTGTATAGGATGGATTTGCAAACTTACTTTCAACGCAGTTACGAAGTTTGCAATCTCTTATCATAACAGTCGTGGATAATCGTGCCGAAACTACTGTCGAAGAGGTGCAAAAAGTAGTGTTGGATATGTGGCTAGTGCTTACCAAAGATTCCACATTGCCTTCTACATTCCAAGTTCAATACTACTATCATCTGCAACCAGGTGTAGAGGGATGGATAAATGCTACTCTAGAGGGTAAACATTTAATCTTCACCTTTCCGAAAGCCGATGAAATGTAAGGCAGTACTGTAATTGATTTTCTCACTATTACTATCATGTGAATCCCTATAGATAAGAATGTCTTATTTGTAAACTCCGGATAATAATAAATGCACATAATAAGGAACTCCTTATGTGAGTGGAGCTACCTGGGATATGCAGACAGAATTTTTACATCAGCAGGTGGGCCCGATAAGTGAGATAGAGCAAGGGTTAAGTAATAAATATGACAACAAGGAGACTTACCAAAGTAACTTAAGTTTTCTGCAGGCAGGAGTGTGAGTATCAACATAGCAGATAATTGACTGCGCATCAGCTTACAGCTGTTCCGGGAAATAATGGCATTTGTGAGAAAATTTTTCTTGAGTGCCTCAAAAAGGAAATCAGGCATTATTTGTTGTAAGCTACTCAAATACTCAGTTAGTTCAGTTATTTGTGAGTAGGAGTGTTGTGGACAGTGGAAAGGATGCAGCAGGTGGATACGATATCTGGATGAGTACTACTAGCACTCCACCAGCAATAACCCAGCATGCCTCAATAAAGCTTACTCTTCATGAAGTCTATGTTGCCTTCAGTTTGAGTTTTGTCTGGAGAGAGTGAGAAGTTCAGTGATAGAAGAGTATAAATTGAGAGCAGTTTGTCAAATAGACCAAAGTAGTGGAACTTCTTTTGAATAAAAAGTGCTTGGGAAATAGCAATAGATCTGTCACAGTGATGATCTATGGTCAGTTCTACAAGAAGATGTTTTTCCTTTATGTCTTCTTCCATATTTAGAAGCTTTTTACCATCCCATCTGCTTCCTTGTCTGAAGAGGACCCACTGAATATGTTGTCAGTGTGAACTGAAGCTATGGAAAACTCAGCAGAGTCATTGCAATAATAGCAAATACAAGCATCTGCTCATGGTGATTTGAAGCCTAGAGTATGAAACTGACCTTCCAGCTCCTTATATGAAATGTGTCCCACCTGTGCCATTCCATAAAGGAGTTTATGCATTAAACACACCTTATCTTCCTCCCTTTTAACAGCAAATCCATTAGGTTGATACTTTAATGAGGTTGTTTGTGGTTAAGGGTTCAAGGGGGGTGTTGTCAAAGGTTCTGTAATAACAGGACAATTCAGTCAGCCTGATTGATTCTTTTGTTTGTCAAAACTTCAACTATTTGAAGAGGTAATGATCCATATTTTTCAAATATTCCAAGTTGTTCTACAATGAGGAACTATTTGTCAACTTTTCAACATCTCAACTAGGTAAACATTTCAGAGTTTGTCCCTGAATCATTGCCCAAAGGCTTTTAATGATTCTTAATAGGAGTCTCTTCAGCTTTAAGTCTAAATGACTCAAGTCAGATTTGTTTGATTCCATGCAGATGGGTTGAGCAATAACTCACTTCTGTTTCCACAGTGCAACCATTTCTTTATTTATTCAAGGTGTCTATCTAATTGTATCTCTTTCTAAGAAAAAGTATCCTTCAATTTAATATTCTAGCTCATTATCTGTAAGTGGCTACTCATTGCCATTGAATAGTGTCCCTTAGATGAAAAGGATCTGTAGCTGTATTTCATTCTGAGATTCAGTATCTCTAATCAACTCATCTTTAATTAGGTTCCACAAGGCTGTAGCCATCTTGTTCTCAACATCAGAGCAATTTGGGTTCCTTATCAGTCCCGGCTGCCAGTCACTTATAATAGTCTCTAGTAATGGTAACCTTTTTGGTTCAACAATTTATATGTGGTTCCAACAATACACCTGCTTCTATAAGAGACTGTCACTATGATTGGGTGGGTCTGCTAGCATGGACAAATACTAGAGCAATGTCTCTCAAGCATTCTGTATTGAACAGTAATGGTATACCTTTCCACAAAATGGGTGCCCTTTTCTCAAGTAGCTCCATTTCCATTAAAAGTTACCACTACAAAGTATAATCATGGACTTTAGCTGTCAGGTTAGAATTACTGCAGCCAATGTGTGTAATGCAAAGGTGAAATTGTCAATTTTCATCAGTTATATGCCTGGGCTTAAATTGAGCCCATTAATGTATAGATGGGAGGTCTTTAGGAAGGCTGCCATTGAGGTATGCAGCTGAGAAATCCCATTGACATGTGGGAAGTTGTCTGAAGGCACAGATTAAAATGAGGAAACGAACTGACTCAAAACAAGCTACCATTGACCAACTTTTCTGAAAGTTGATCCATTGTGGATTTTTCATTGCATCAGGATATGACTTTGGGATCTGAGCTTCACCTACTCCTTTGATGGTGCTAGCAAGAACCACAACATTTGTTCAGTCCTCAGCTTCATCTTGCGCTGAATTTTCCTTAGGCTCATATTCTTGAGAATGTAGCAGGTCCACAGAAGGCATCTGTAGGTGAGCGGAGCAACAGGCAGAGGAAGTGCAGCTGGTAACAGAGCAGGAGGTGTGACAGCTGAGCTTAAGGCAGGATCAGTGTCCCCATTCAGATCCAAAGAAGGCTGCTCAAGTCAGCCCAACTGATCTGAACTGACATCAGAATCAAACCCTGATTCATCAAAACTAGTTTCCATTAATTCCACAGCGTGATAAGGGGTTCCTTCCTCAAACTCTACATTGCAAATGCCATGTCAGTTGACATCTCAAATTCAATAGTCATGTCCTCCTAAATATCCAACCATCTGTCCTTCCCAGGACTACCTGCCAAGCTTCCCATCCAGATCAGTAACCCATACCTTGCTATCTCAACATCAAAGATGTGACACATTAACCTTCACATCCTATGTTTAAGTTTGAACTACTTCTCCCAAGGGACAACTCCTGGATGCCAGTTATTCAGCACCATTCCCTGAATATAACAATAAGTGGATGCAGCTTCAGCCCAAAATGATGGTTGAGATCAGAATCCTCTAGCATTGCACAGAACCCCTCAATTACTGTCTGATTGATGTGCTCAACCTGTCCATTTGTAGTGCACAAAGATTTCAGAACTTTCCTGCCTCCTTATTGGCCATTATAATGGCATTACGACAGCTTGTGAGACACATTACCAGGCATTATGCCGAGGGCCGGTGCATTACAAATTTTATTTACACGATATCCTCCCAATGTTCCTGAGCAAGTAGTGACAGCAACGAGGTTGTTCTTTCAAAACTGGCATCTCTGCTGGGCCTTAAGAAACTGTTTGAACATTTATGAATACATATATTGAGCATTGGCTATTTTTTCCCCCTTCATAATGACCATAATGCAATCCTTATTATAATGCATATTTGATTTCTCCGACAAAGGGTTCAGATGATGAAACAACAATTTTATCAAATGGGCATTGTTTAGCTTTAGTGAATAAGTATACTTTGCATTTTCCACACACTCTCGAGGCCTAGAACTTATCAGCAGCCCTTTATCAGAAGCTTTGTCTTCAAGAAGATGTACAAACTTGGTATAAAATGGAGCACTGCAAGTAGTTTAAAGAACACAGTGAAAGCCTTTGAAAGACTATCTGCACTGAACAGAAAATGCTCCTGTACTTCACAATTTCCCATTCCAGATATCATAAACCACATGGACATACCAATTTGTTCTTCAGCAGTAATGTATTGTGAAGACTAGATCAATGGAATTTTCTCACTAGTCTTTGAAAAGTGCTGGCTGACATTCCCATAGATTCTTTGCAACACCAAAGATGCCCTTTGTATAGATTAGATTGTAGATTGTAGCAGTATAAAATGGAACTTGAGAAGAACATTGGTAGAAATGGAGATATAAGATATTATGTATTGACCAAAGCAGGGAATATGAGTAGTAACCACAATCAAATACATTTATTTGATACCAAGTATGTGTAAGACTTTATAATCAGTACTCATCTTCAACCTCAGAGACTACTCGATGTACCAATAGCCTGATGTTTACTGTGATTGAAAGTTCAGAGCCCCTCAAAACTTAATACTGACTTGTTCATAACTGATTTGGACAAATACCTGGATTCTGGATGAAATTACCAGCTACGGCACAGTAAAAGTGTAAGCCATTTTCTACAGCAAAAATAATGACAAATGTGTGTCTCCAAGGGTATTTTGAGTCACAATATGCACTTTGAGGTGAAAGGAACAGCATTCGAGGAGCTGAAAGTCAAAGTAGTAAAAAGAAAGTGGGGAAGATAGTGGATTCAAGGCATTTTGCCAACCAGTCTGAAGAATTTATCTATCATTTCTGCCCCTATGTCTTCCAAGCTCTCAAATTGTTTTCAGAGCATTAACAGAAGCTACTCTACTTCTGAGTGCCCATTTTTTTTCATAAAAATGTGTTCTACAATGTGTAGCAACCAAATGACCCACTTCTCAGTCCGGCCAGCTACCAATCGCAGTGTAGATAAAGCAAAAACATTATCTTGATGGAATAGCAGTATACAGCAAAATAAAACATTTGTGATATGAAGTGCTACTTGCAGGATAACTATTCAACCAGGGCTTCTAGATATGGACAATTGGCTGAAGAAATAGTGGTGGGAAAGATTAAAACTAACCAGATAGATTGATGATAAGTACATATCATACATAGTTAGCTAAGTATAGGAAAGAGCTAGGCGCATGCTAAGACCATTGTTTGTACATGTAGATGAGAAACGCCAGGAAATGTTTCAATTATTGAAGTGCAATAAACCTTGACAAGCAAGGTGACTTCTACACAGACATCCATGCTGTAGAAAAGCTATCAATTCCATTCAAATCACAAACTAATATGTTCTTCTGCAAGTTTATCTAGGAAAAGATTCCAGTGACACAAATAGTTTGGCTTCTGTTCTTTCTTCAACTTAACATGAATATTCATCATCAGCCATTGATTTCCAGCAGCATCTCTATTGTAGTAATGTTTTCCCTGATGGATTATAAATAACAGTCGAAAACTCATTTCATTTCGGAAAAAAATGAAAGCTATACTTACCAAAAACACCCCGTTGTGTCTTCTTTCGACTTCGCGTAAGAGATGAAAGATTCGAATGGTGGTAAAGGCATCAAGCACATCGTGCGCCGCGCGTGGCTTCATATAGCCCATTTTTTCTGCATTGGATTTCCTTTTAGCTAGTAGCTCTTTTAGAACGTTGTCTATGGATGACGCGAACAACGGTAGGGGCGCAGATTTTTGCACAGACTCTGTCGTCTGTGCAATGTCTTCATCGCAGCTGTATATGATGTCATTAAAGGGAAAGGATTTAGGAAATATTCTTTACGTTACAGGATTCTTGGTCGCCACCTTCAAAGTTTTTCTGAGAAGGAAAAGTAATTCTGGAGAAACACAGTACTGGAATGGCACGCCTGGCACCTTCAGCATCCGAAACACCATCGTCATCCAATCAGCGCCATAACGTACTCCCCAGGAATTCGCTCCTGCATAATCAGGTATATGATCTACTCCTTTATTGCCGGAAACTGCTACGCGCAAACACCATCCATCATTAAGACTGCGCCGTAGTTGGAAGCTGCACTCTCCTTTTGAATTACATGCATCTTCCACATCAGGCAGTGCTTCTGTACGTTTACCAAGATGGTTTCTGCGATGTTGGACATACATTCGAATTATGTTTGAATCTCCATAAATTATTCGCGGCCTACAGCGATAATACTTCCTCCAAATCAAACTACTTCGGGGAAAAAGGCAATATGCATGAGTATGCGTAATAATATTCATGAATAGTGCTAAGGAAAAAATAAAAAATATCAGGCAAAATATATACATTGATCATAAAAATAAGTGCACTAAAATGTGAATGCTTGAGGACATCTGCAATCGGGGAAGTGCAACTACCAGTTACTTCGATGATGTGGTTGTTTCGTTGGAAGTCCCAATTCCGTTGTGCAGGGATCTCAAAGTCTGCTGGCGCATCTTCGGTCATTCCACGTCTTACTAATTTGTAATCTTCGTCGAATGAACTAGATGGGCGTGCAGATCCGCAGTAAACATATCCAATGCTGGTAAACCATTGTGCTAAAGATTTGCAGCTGTCAAATGGACAAATGATATCGAGTAGATTTTCTGCAGGTTTTCTATCAATGAATCGAAAAGCCGCAATTCCAGTGATAACCGCTCGATGCGATGCCTGTGTAAAGGTTCCTTGTCAGAAGCTTCCATTGCACCGATGTCCGTCTTACCATGGCACTGAGTAATACAGGGAATTCCTCAGATGAGAAGTACCCATTCAAAAATTTGTCTAATCGGTAAGCCCTTCTGAAATACCCATCAACAAAATACTTATAGTAGGTGCATACGACTCGAAGATGGCAAATTTCCTGATGGGACATGCACGATAAAAGTAAATTCGCAGTGGTCAGTTCCCTGTTTATGCCATCAGTATGTGAAATCAAGACCGTAGGTTTAACAAACAGTAAAAACGCTTGAGAACTTTTGCTAGTGCTAAATAGACCTTGCATGTTTTCGCAGACCTGTCTTCGGAATATGGTTCTCCTCATATATATGTTGCTTCAAAAAGTGATTGCGTAACGCTCTGGAAAAGAAAGATGATTTTTATGTACTGAATATGGTCCTCATATATATGTTGCTTCGAAAAGTGATTGCGTAACGATCTACAAAAGGAAGATGATTTCTGTGTACTGCATTATATATTTGAAAACACAAATACAACTACATTAAGATTAAACGAACTGTGCGGCCCCACTAGGTTGGAAGATGACTCCAATAACACGGCTTTGTCAATTGAAAATGAAACTGAATGCTCAGCGTGTTCCACTGAAAAGTATGATACAACGAGATGAAGTTAAAGTTAGCACGACTGAGACTTTACTATGTATGCCTACCGGATATTTTCCGACTCAGAACTATCTTCTTTTCATCAGTCATTGCCATCTCATTCGTTAAACGCATCGCATTAACCCTAACGTTCTCGTAATTTGCCGACGTAATCATTGTAGTCAAAGGCATTCCTATTCAGCAAAACAGTTCGGAAGATCGAGATCCAGCTTCAAATTGAGCACAAATCCAATGAAAGTCGCCTGACACTGACATACTACAAGTATTGCTTAACCATTCAATGGATTTTCGAAGCCCGTTAACTGCTTTCCAATGCGATTGTTACAGTATATTGGTTACGAATGCAAACATATGGCCCAATTTCCTCATACCAATTCTGCGCATTGAATGCTCAGTTTTTTTTTAGTTCATACATGACGGCTGCTATGATGATGCACACAATGTTATGACTTGCATGAACTGCGGCAAGGCAAGGTCGCATTTCTGCTTACGTCAGCTCAAGACATCGGTCAGCTCAAGACGTCGATATCAGTTAAATCATATTTAGTCATTCATGCTTATAGGCTGCAACATGTACTGCTTTACAACACATAGGATACATCGAAAGGTTTAATAAATGGCGAAGTACTTAAAGACAATTCCTGTTATTGCTTTACATTCAAACTTCGCTTTCGATGTCAGTACAACGGACAACGCATTCATGTCAGAAACTGCCTAATGATGTCTTCCAAGTCATTATGAATGCGGGAAATCTTGCGGGAATCAGCAAGCTGAGCAGGTGCTCCGCGTCGCTGCGAGCTATCGCGATCCCTCTCCTTTGCGCGTGCTTCTCCATCCCTCATGCGGAAGTTACCGTCAGCGCCTGGTTATTTTGGAAGAACTCGAGAGCAGAACATCGTGCTTTAATAACAACCCTAATTTGTGGTCAGAAGATGCGCCACGACAAAGATTGCGAGTGTACACAGTGCTCTTTACCGCATGGAAATAAATATCATTTGTATTGGACTTTCATTCACGACATTTTGACTTCTTCATCTAATATAATTCAAGTGAGTAATTTGGAACGACACTGAAATAGCTCACTTTTTCTTTGAACAGCTTCATTTCCATGGGATTTCTTTGCCACTTAGTTTTTATGATACCGCAGCGTCGTGGAAGCAGTATCCGATGATATCAATATTGGGATGCTCGTTAACAAGTTGGGTGCAACCTTTGTCCCTTCGCGCTTGGGCAGTCGAGTTCCATCTAAACAAGTGGCATCACCCTGGAGAAAGAACGTGGACAAATAGCGAAATTTGGACTGGTTTCGGCCTGGAAATATGGTTTCTAAAGTGTTGCGAAGGTCTCACCCACGCCATCCTTCATTGGTGTCCCGGAACAGCTTGGTGTTTGAGAGGCTACAATGCCTTTCTGCTGTCTCAAACAGTTGGGACTCCAGATGCTGTTCCAGCTCCATTAATGTCGACGACGTTCACGGAAGTTGCTCGATCGAGTTTTTCTTCGTCTCTGGTATATCTTGGAATAGAAGTCGACGAAGATGAGGTGGCTCAACTAGAACATGAAGATTCGACAACACTCGCTGAGCTATTGGGCGTTTTGTTACTTCAGATGCCGTCCCTCGCAAACTTTCACGTACGAGGTGCCTTTCCTATTGAAAGCCAGCCATTCTTTGAAGTTGACGAAATCTATCAACTGGAAGAAATGGTCGCTCCAATTGTACTGCTCCGTACCCTAGTTTTTGCGCGATCACTTAGGAAGGTGGTTGTCACAGACTGGGCTGCAGAAGTTGCAGATGTCGTCTCTATGTTATCTTCTGCAAGAGGATTGGTTTCAATCGAAGCATACGTCGCACAATGGGACATTGATTTGTTTCATTCCATCACTTTTTCTTCTCCATCGATCCAAGACATCCACTTTTGGTTTGCAGAGGGTACGGTGGACACGGTATCATTACTATTTTTTCAAAAAACTGAAAAGAATCCTGATTTCTCCCAAAGGAAGACGATGCGCTCTTAGAAATGTTATCTATGCTCCCAAATTTGCAACATCTGACTCTTTGCAGAGTTGGGAAAGATTTCAGTCATTACGATGATGGACCGGGTCGTTTATTTGTTACTCCAAGTCTTCATTCTGTGAGGTTTACTTTAGATGCATTTTATAGCAAGAATGAATCGGGGCAATGGTGTTATATGGAACAAGATCTGCGAGAGATCAAGCAGCACTGTTTCGATAGATCTTTTTTGTGATTTTTTTCAACCATTCATACAAAAAATGTAACAGAAACAGACGTAGTTACTAAATTACATTTTCTCTTTTCAGCCCGAGACAGCGAACTAGAAGGTTACGATAGCCACAGAAGTCACGACAATTTCAGTGAAGAAAAGATTCTTGAATAATCACAGCATTCGTGAAAAAGAAATGCAACAGAAACAGCCGCGATTAGTAAACTTGACTTTGAAGTTATTGAACATTCAACAACAGCGTTTATGTCTTCACAATATAAATTAAAGTGCTGCGGTAGCCATGTAATTGGATCGAGTGTAGTGACTAAAGAATTCTTGCAACAATCCCAAAATGCTTATTTCCATAGCAAGAACACCATTTGCGCGACGTTACGAAAAGTTACCCTGTCATACAATTTACACAGGAATCGTACACTCTGTTATAACTTATTGTTTCTTTATCTTAAATTGAGCAACAAATTGTCAATTCACATACATACATTACGAAAAGAGTTACTGTCATCACTATTAGCTACCCGGTGTGTACAGCCTTTGCTGAAGGCTTGCGCGAGGATGTCACCATAATGACGCTATTTCAGCGAACTCCAAATTGATCCGGTTTACATTTCAAGCTGGCATTGAACTGCCGAATCCCATCGCAACAAATGATCGACGAGCAGTTCTCATAGTTAACATTACTCCGTATTGTCTACGTTAATCCTCTCGAAGGCTGTAGCAATCTGCAATTAGTCTGAAGCATTTACAAGAAGCGTTAGACAGCAATATTAAGCGATGCCGTAAGCAGCAGCTTTCATAGTTAAAAGCCACCTTCGAAAATACATTATAGGTACCAATTACTTCCCCTTTTTTCAGCTACCGTAATGTTGACGCTTGTCTCTTCTGATGGTAAAATTTTCCTTGTCGAAAGGGATATTGCAGAACGCAGCGTCTTTATCAAAAACATGATTGAAGGTGGGTTTTACTCTGTTAACGAAACAAGCAGCTGAGAAAATTTATTAGACCTTGGTGAATTATCCCAACCAATCCCTTTGCTGAATGTGTCTGGTGATATATTGGAAAAGGTGAACATAGAAATGACGCTCTGAGACCCTGATTATTAATTTAAGACATTGCAACACAACAGGTGTTGCTGTATTGTGAACATCATCGTGGAGAACCCCTTCCGGAGCCCGAAGTTGATGAAACACGAAGACGAAAAATTGAGATCACGCCATGGGATCGGAACTTTATCGCTGTGGACCAAGACACCTTATTCGAGATAATACTGGCCGCGAATTATATGGATATAAAGGATTTGTTGTAAGCATCGTTGACTTCTGAGTTCTATAGATGTGGTAACCTTCGATTGAAGAGATTTGGGCTGCAAAAAAGTGGCTCTCATGATTCAAGGAAAGACAACAGAAGAAATACGTGAAATGTTCAACATAGTCAATGATTTTACCAAGGAAGAAGAGGTTAGAAAAGATTTAATTACATCAATTATTGTTTTAATCACTAGCATAGGATGCGATTAGGAAAGAAAACGTACGTGGAATATCAAATGCTGTAGCCAATTATTCATCCTTCTTTAGGAATGGGCTGAAGCAGAATAATCAAGGCACTCTAGTTACACCTTGATTTTTTATTGACATCATAAGGTTCACGTGAAGGGTTGATGAAGTCTCCAATGGTAATGCAGTGAATCTTACATTCTTGCAATCTGTTTATATTTTACGATACAACAATGTATGAATATATATCGACAAAAAAAATGTGGGCATCGAAGATTAACGTAATTTTTATGACTAGGGTGAAAGACACAAAAAGTCGTATTGCTGGTCCTGCTCCTTGACACGACTACGTAGTTTATTCCAGCTGTAAATTTAATGTCAAAAACTTCAATAACTCTGTCTCCCTTAAAAAGCCTCCCAAGCCGAGGAGCTCCTTGTGGTAATTTTTTGAACTGCTTTGTAGAGAACATCACTACCCCTTAAAGGTAAATTAGTGCCGTAGGAGACTGCAAAATAACTTCTTGAAGAACATCATTATTTGCCTGCAATTTGTCACAAAAGTGGAGTAAGATAGTGCCATCAAAATAAAATCAAACATGCAAAACCAAACACTCAGCAATAGTACTACCTGATTTGATGATCTTATGTACTACAAACGAGGAGAAAGGAATATCACTGACACTGATGACCTAATGTAGGACAAAGGAGAATATTATCTGCTTCGACACCACAAACACCAGAGTCATAGAATTAAGTAAAACCACGCATTGCGTGCAAGATTATTGCATGTTCTGATCTGCTGATAGATAAGGCGATGTTGTCGAAAAAATATTACCTGATTTGATGACCTCATCTACTATACATCATGTACTATACATATACACCAGAAAGAAAGACGAGATTACCTACATTGCCTGCGTGGATTATCTAATGTACTACAACCACCGGAGCCATACGAATGGCGTCGAAGATTGTTTTCATATTGTGATCCGGTGATAGGGAAAGTGATACGTCAGCAACCGAAACTACATCAAAACATATAGGATTATTGCCTGAAGTGATGATCTAACGTGAAATCAAACCGGGGTGCTCACCGGATAAGGATGAATGTAATTGAAAATGACCAAGGGAAGTGGCTCGTTTGAAACTATTTTAAAAGGCGATCTTGGAAGATAATGTGCCGCATTTTGACCACTTTGGCTAACGAGATGTCCCATCATACCGTTACCCATCTATCTACTCAACCTCCTCTGCCATCAGAACCTCATTCATCTTGTGCCAGTTTCGATGACAAAAACAAAAGAAACTTAAGATATGTTCAGCGGCGTCAAAAGGTTAAAACAGACGAAGAACCCCTGTGGGCTACAGATGCATTAAAGCATAGGTATACAATAGTACATCGAATGCATGGAAAGCAACAGGAACGAAAGGCACTCAATGAAAAATACTCCCATATAGTAGGACAAGCCAATAATAAGCAGTTTGAAATCGCTAATAGCTTGACAGGCTTGTTTACAATGTGTTCAAAGACGGCAAAAATGCATACCAAGAAAGTTCGGATTTCAGTGTGAGGGATGTCGGTGGAACGCTCGCTGCAGTCATTCAAAGTTCTTAAAACAAGTACGGATAACTGAAATGTTAGGGATTACCGATAAACAATATGCATGGCTGAAAAAGTGGCATATGGAAGAATTGAAGCAAGCGAAAGCTGACTGGAAGATCCAAAGTAAACAGGTGACTGATGCTGCGAAGCAGGTGGAGTGTCAGAAGCTTCTACTGACAACGCCCATATTGATTTATGTTGGTTTCTAACAACGATCCATATCCAGAACAAATGAGATCCTGCCCAGTTCTTCAACGTGCCAAGTAATTTCGCTTAAGAATCAAACAAATATAAAGTGAGTGAGGCTCGAAGTCGTATGTCTCGTAATACGTGGCTGATTTGAATTCTTTTTCAGGATTAGTTTACATGAGATCGGTTGTTGGAACTATCTATGTATTTTTGTTACGGTTTTCACACATTTCCAAAGGACCGTTGAAGACTTAATGCGCTCTTGGAGGTAGACGTCGAATAAGGCTATTTTCAAACAGAATTGTCGTAGAATAAGCTGTGGACAATAATGGTGGAATAGCGACTCACCGGTTCATTCAATTGATTGCTCCTACCAACGTATGTGCTACCGTCGTGTGAAAGTTCATTTTATAGTTCATGTATTATGGTTAAGAAGGTAGATGCTAGAACGGTTATTAGGTATGCTTCATATCGTAACTATTCAAAGAAGGTAAATACCTGCAGTTATTAATTTAGACGTAGACAAGCATTATTCACCCACTGGAGCTACATATTGTACAGTCATCTGCAGTTACATAATGGAGACTACTCACCTTTACTTAAAAGGACTTAATTTCATCTTATGTTGATACACTTATCCTCTTGCATGACCAGAAAAAAACCAGCCTTAAAGGAAAAAAAGCAAAGTATGCAACGCACTTTGAACCAATATTGGGAGAAGGACTATCCAAGTTCAGAGAGGCGGTTGCTTTTGCATCGTACGCCGAGTAAGAAGAATGAATCGAGGTCGATTCAGACTGGTCCTTCTGAAGAAAAACCACGCAAGGAGGAAGTATTAGACCAAGCAACTTTGCAAACCCTAAGGCGTTTTGATTTGTAACATTTGTAATATAGAAGTTAAAACACACAATAACTAATGTTTTCATCAGTGACCATCGGTTTGGACCTTGCATTGGGCTCTCAAGACTAGAGAGATGGGCGAGGGCAGAATCTTTGGGGCTTTGTCCACCTCCAGAGGTATAAGCTTTCAACAATATCCGGCGTCTTAATGCTCTTTTTTTTTTCAAGCTACTGTCTCTCCTCCAGAAATTAGAAAAAGACAAGCATCCCTGGCGTCACTCAGGATTAACATGGCATCTGGGAGCCATCAATAGAGACGATGAAGTAAGTCGCCTGCGTAATCTCAGTACTTGATAAACTGGCTGGAAACGGCAACCTTTTGGGACTCCGATGGAAGTACTACTTACAGGTAAAAGCAAAAAAAAAAAAAAGTCTGGTACGAAGACGTTGTAATTCAACAGGTGAATGGGATACAAAAATATCATCAGAGCCGCTGTGCTGCTGTCCTAGATAGTTAACGTTAAAGATGTACCGAAGTAATTAAGACGGATGCCTCCGATTATGCATAATAACAACCCATTATATGAACCACAGGGAAAATAATACTGTATACGATTGATAGAAGCCAAAAACGCCATCAATTACAGTTTATCAGCAGCTGTTTTGAACCAACAGTTTTTTGATAGGAGTTTGAAACGGACTCATTAGGGTACAAAAAATCGTTTTGCAAGAGGTGCTAATAAGGTCGCAACTTATAAGTACGAAACAGAAACTGTTACTATTGGGACAACATTACCTAATGCATTCAGGAGAGAGAAAGCCGCTCGTAGAGAATGCGTTCGTGCGATATAAATCAGACAAGATGAGGTTACCCAAATTTCCCGCCAATGAAACTTCTTTTCTCACCGTATCATCATATATCACTGAAGAAGAACAGTCGAGTCTCAAAAACATTGAAGTTGTACGTATTATATTGCACTGGGGCCTGTGGAATTATGGCGCTCATTTAACAGCCCTCGACTAGGTGCGAAGGTGCTGGAAGCCGGTTGAATAACAATGCGAGCTGAGGAGAGCGCATCTGGGTCGGAATTGTTTTCATACAAAAGATGACGCGGGCAAAATGAAGCACGAGATCTGAAGTAATAGAGTTACGTCATTTAAACCTTAAATAAAACTTGCGATGTAGTCATCTTTTTGCTTTTCGCGGCTGATCGACATAAGTTTTGAAGCTTTTAGCTACGGTAAAACTTATGGAAATAAGGAAGCGTGTTGAATAAAGTGCTGGAAAAGTTCCGAAAAGTCTTTTTCAGGTTTTAGTGATCCCGTAGTAAATTTCGGATCAGAATGATTTTTCCACGGTGGCAGAGATCAATCTTCGATTCTCTTCGTAAGTTATTAACAAACATATAATTTGAATGTTGCCACAACACCTAATTCCTACGTAGAAACACCCAACACCAGTGTAACTAGCGGGAATGTGAGGTACCCGCCCCATTCACCGCATACTGCAACATATCAGTGCCGCGCTTGCGATGCCGACGAAGAGAATCGCCCATCACCGCGGTCGATTATCAATACTGGCAAAAAGTAACATATGTGAGTGCTTGAAATGCCGTCTGTCTGATCGTAGCGAGCACCGATTTTCCCTTTTTTTTATCTAATGCAAAAATTCAGGACCGAATATTAATTCGTGCATGATATTCTGAACTGAAAAGTTTCGCTACATGTTATATTATGTCCTTCATTTGATGGCGCCGCTGGGGTTAGAAATAAATGAATATATGTATTCAGATATACTATTTCAACTTCCTATCACCAAAGATGCTTGCGTACAAACTCATGACGCAGGTGTACTGACTTTGTATACGGAAGTTGACCGCGTGTGGAAATCTGACAACAATTCTGGAGATCAGTAGACCATCCTTAATTACGGAAAGCACAACACAACACCTCTTAACTGGCTTCCGGAGAGTTGAAAATTGATATCGTTATTCTAACGCGACGTTCTTGACTTCATCTGTTTTTTTTGGAAGCCGTCTTGAGCAGCGTTGATGAGGACTGAAAGTAACATGGGTTCTTTGGAGTTACTGTATTTCCGAGACCTTCTATGTCGTGGTAATAAAATAATTATAACGAACAAAAATGGCGTTTTCTCCTGAACGAAAGACGTACTAAAGAAGTTACCTTTCACCTACTTTCATTCCATGCCGTTCCATGAATGCGATGGCCGACGCCTGACATATCGTTTGGCGAATATCCAGCCGCTTCTGTATTGTTGGAGCCAGCGATATGGATCGGAATCATGCCTCCCTCTAAGCGCGCTGACTCCACGAAATTTGACTTCCACTCGGGGGAAAATTTTGCACGTTGACTTCTACTCTCACAAAGAACACCCGCCTGTCTTCGTATCACTTCAGTACGACCGCCTTCTCTACGGTTGTAAACGTCTTGGCATCCATGAAGGAGAGGACAAAAGGTAAGTTTTATGATAATTATACATAGCGACTAGGAGAAACGGCGTCGTCCGACTTTTTGCCTGTAAAGAAATTTTGTTACAAGGTTGCTGACTTCATGAAAGCCCCAAGTTGTCATGAATGTCGTGCAGCAAAGATTAAATGCACTCCGTCTCCCGGGAATGCCCTTTCTTGCGCACGGTGTTCTACAAAAAAAATCGGTAAGCGAGTCTGTCGAATCAGATGTGGCTACAGTCTTAACAAGCCGTGAAACTAGAATGCCTGCGCGGAGCCTTGCCAAAACGCAACAGTAAATCCAACGGACACTTCTCCTAACGTCCATTCATCACATCTTCCACAGGAGCTTCGTGTGATGAGTGTCGTCGAGCTAAGCGCAGATGCAGCAGGCTGCAGGATGATATTGGACAACCTTGTATAAGTTGCCAGTCGCTTGGGAAGGGTACGTTTTTCTTTCGTACCTTGCGAGAGTGATAACATCATAGTATTCCAGCTTGCTCAATGACTGCCATTCGAAAAGCTAAAGGGAAATACTTTTCTGAATATGTTCCTTCTTCAACGTTCGACTTCATCCAGTACAACCCTCCTCCTAAAAATGACGCCGATGATGAACGGAAAATCGAGGTACTGTGTGCCACATTCAAACTTTCACCTTTTACTCAGAATTTCGCAGACGAAGGTCACCCCAGTTGTTCAAATATCGACCTCTTACTGCCAGTTCGAAGATAACCATAGCTACTCACCTTACTTCGACCACCAAACAATTACGGAGACCCGTCCTGTAGGTTTCTCAAGCAATTTATCGCCGTGAACTGACGCTGGATCTTAACAGCTCTTTCATCCATACTACAATAGCACCGTCGTGTCGACTCCCGCGCAAATCCATTCTCCGACTTGTAATATGTCCAACAAGGCTACTACACAATCCTATGGGACGACAGACCAAAAGGAATACAATCTACGGATTCCGCATGATCCAAGAGATCTTGGTGCCTAAAAATTGTTGTAACGAGCACGGCTTTCGCGCTCGGTCCCCAGACTGGCAATTTGTAGATCGGGGTATTCATTCGACTCAAATTTCGACTGTTTACAAACATATTTTTGTGTAAAATTGTATTATATTTGACGATAATGAACCTCTATTAAGCTGTGTTATAATGGATTTGAATACACCTTAGGAGAATGCGGCTTTTGCGAAAATCTATTCTTAAGAGGGCATCATGAAGCTGTTTAGTCTTGCTGCTTGTCCCAAATTTATATCTTTCAAGGAACTCACGTCATAAAAAGAGAAACCTACTACGTATACAATTCTTGTATCAAATTAGTTTGCGTACGTCAACGTAAGAAATGATTTGCTATTGAGACACTCAACGGAAAACCTTAACCGCCTTGTACGTGTTAATAAATCTTGATGGAAGTTGATAAAGAGCTGAAGAACGAACGTGTCATCAACTTGCCGATGCAGTCGCTACGTTGATGTTGCTCGGATATTCAAACCCCTTGGTTCCAGCTTAAAAATGTCCTGGTCAAAATCTCGAAGTCCACTTCACTATGTTGAACCGAAATTCATTGAACGTACAGTAACGGATGGTCGGGTGTTTCGTATTTGAATCTATTCCATGATTAAGTTGCCGAATTAATTGTTATATTGCTAGACTTTGCTGTTAGTTTAAGCAATGCGTGTCATACACTTTACAAGGACCCTGTCTCATACCTGCCACGCGCACAGCGCACTCCGCAAGTAATTGCGGCAGGAGCTCCCAATCTGCGGAGCTTTAAAGCTGAGCTTATCTTTTCACTTTATCAACCACGTTATATGCTCACCGTAAACTATCTACAAGCAAAAAATTTACTCACGGTTGAAGCATGTGCATCACTCAAATGCGGCAATGCCATTCCATCCAAGTGGCTTGTAGTTAAGATTCTAGGTTGTATATGAGCGGGTGATTCAGTACTTTGGATGGAACTCACTTGGATGAATTGACCTTGTCGCTTCCTTTTTCCTTTTGAAAAGTATATCATAAATTTTCACTTTGTTCAGCAGCCGTCGCTGCCAGACCGTAAGCTAGGTTGGCATTTCCTTTTATCACTTTTCCTTTATATATACTACTGCAGCAGCTTCTTTAGATTGCTTTCTTACGAGTTTCTAATCAAATCTGTTACGTTCTGTTGTTGCACGAAATGTAAGATACAATTTCTATCTAAACTACCTGAAACCCCAGAAGAGCTCAAACCACTGTAGCGGTTACGATAGATAGCTTATCTTCGAAACTATACAGCAAGTACCAAGTATGCCGCTTACGTTTGTAGAATATAACGTCGGCGCGACCACTTGAAAGGCAATAAAGATAATGCCAGAGCCACGGTTCCAGCATAAGCACCTTAGCTCAAGGAATCGGTGGGCTTGAAGCCTCACTTGGTGCAAAACGGCATCATTATGCCGTATACTAACTCTCAGAGACTATGCCGTATACGGCTTTTACATGACAAGTGCCGAAAACTGTGTTGAATTATATGCTTACGCCTGACAGACGCTCATTCCTATACAAACATGGACACAAGTATGTTACCGCATAAGCACATATAGCTACCCGAGTACTTTCCGACTTGCTCCGTTCACTTCCCACAGTATATATATATATTGGTACCTTTACCATGCTGCCTCAGATGCTTCAACTATCTCGTTCAGGCTCTGAGGCAAGTACCTACATTTCTCCTATGTTTACCTTTACTTACAGTACAATAGTCTCTGCCGTTTATTACAGGTAATACAGATGCTTCGACTATCTCATTCAGGCTCTGAGTCTCTGCCGTTTATTACAGATCCCTTGAGCCCACTTGAATGACCGAATACTTATTCAACAAACTGTAGTGCCAAAAGCTGTTTTTTATTGACAAGTTCAACTTACGGCATTACAGCTCCAAGGTAGTTTAGCAGGGCCCTCAGATGTGTAAGCTAAAAGCAATTATGAAGCTAAAGGCAGAGCTGCATAGTGAAATTGGGAAGATGCTGGACACAGGGCCATACAGCGGAGATCAATCACCCAACAGCAGACAGACAATGGATATTCAGTGCCTCACATTCCATCAATGGATGACATGGAATTTTGAGTGAAATCTGCTGTTGTACAAATGCATTACAATTTGTTGCGTGTGCAACTTGTATCTTGTGTCCAACCGAAATGCTTGCATTGCCGTTCAGACAGCTCAGCTGTTGATCAGGTATAGCCGAAGACAGCAGAGTAATAGTGAATAACTTGTATTTTCTCCTGGCCTTGAAGGCCTTATATACTCTACATGAATAAGTACTAGAATATTCTATAATAATCTACAAGTCTGTGGAGCACTCGTTGAGTCGCTCCAAGGAGGTAAGAGAATGTTCATGTATATTCTCTAATATTCTCAACACTCCCCCTCGACTCAAGTTGAGTGCAACATAATTTTGTCACGCAAAGTTTCGAACAAGGGTCAAGGAAGTGCCTTGGTGAGTATGTCTGCAAGATTGTCTTCAGATGCACAGTGGATGAGTTTTACCTCTTTTGAGGCAACTCGTTCTTGTACAAAATGATATCAGATATCAATATGTTTTGAACGAGCATGAAATACTGCATTCTCGGCAAACATCATAGCAGCTTGATTGTCAACATTGATTGCTGATGAGCTGTCAGGATCAATGCCAAGTTCTGAGCTAAGTTCTCGAAGCCAGAGAACTTCACAAGTAGCTCGAGCAAGGGCCATGAATTCAGCTTCCATAGTTGATAAAGCAACTGTGGGCTGTTTGCAGGAGCTCCATGAGACAGGTCCATTAGAGAAGAATGAAAGATAGCCAGTAACAGAGCGACAATCTATCAGACTGTTTCCCCAATCAGCATCTGAATAAGTATTCAAATTGCTGGTGCACTGGAAAGTGATGCCAAGGGAAGTTGTTCCACGTAAGTACCAGAAAACATGCTTCAATGCAGAGATATGCTCTGGGGCAGGCCAGTGAGAGAATTGGGATAAGTATCCAATTGCATAAGAGAGATCAGGGCGTGTTGCAACAGAGAGATACATTAGTTTGCCAATTCCTGAGAGGTATTCATAGCGTCCTTCTGCATTCAAAATGCGAGGATCATTCTCATCAGGAAGAGTCAGCTTGACATTGGGGTCAAGAGGCATATGCACTGGGTTGCATTTGCTCATACCAACTGATTCCAAAATGCATTCAGCATAAGCCTTTTGGGTTAGATGAATTGATCCATCTGTGCCTCGAGAGATTTCCATGCCAAGAATGTGTGAGAGTTCACCTAAGTCAGTGACATTAAATTTAGAGTGTAACTTCCCCTTGAGCTGAGTTAACTCTTCATCTGTGTGTGCAAATAGAGTCATGTCATCAACATGAACAGCAATAATTGTTGGGAAGGAGGAAGGGGATTTGTGTCAGACATAGACACATTGATCAGAAATGAGACATGTAAATCCAAGTTGTTTGAATGCAGCATCAAGTGTCTTGTTCCAGTTGTGTCCAGATTGCCGAAGTCCATAGAGTGAAAGCTGTAGAAGGCAAGCACATCCAGAATCATCTTCAAAATTTTCTGGCTGCTTCATGTAAACAGTTTCATCAAGCTTACTATTTAAGTAAGCAGCAACAACATCCATTCCATGAGCTTTAAGATTATAGCATGCAGCCAAAGCTAGGAGAAACCTAAAAGTTTCTAGATGAATAGTGGGAGCAAATGTTTCATTGAAATCAATGCCAGGGATTTGTGAAAATCCTTTGACAACAAGTCGAGCTTTGTATTTCACCACTTTGCCACTTGCATCACATTTAAGTTGAAATACCCATTTGCAAGCAATGGCTTTGCGGCCGGCTGGTAATTCAGCAAGTTTCCAAGTGCCCAACTTGGTATGCTGTTCGATTTCGGCATGCATAGCTGCTTGCCATTGTGGCCAATCAGGCCGAGCTTTGGCTTCATCAACAGTTTTGGGGTCATCATCAAGATATGCAGCTTCAGTTATAGCTAATGCAATATCTTTCCTAGTGGCTGTCCATTGCCTCTTCCCTTCAACTATATTGTCTGCAGATATATTACCATTGATATCATGAGGTGCTTTGCTTGGCACAGGATTCAATGGGACAGGTGAAGGGGAGCGAGATGGAATGGGGGTGAGAGTTGAAGTAGAGGAAATGGAATCTGGAAGTTGTGGAACAGATGGTTGGGACTGTGAAGAGACCGTATGTGGCTGCTGAGTGTGCTGCTCAACATTCTCCCCCTCAGCCAGAGAAGGGAACAGAACTGGCACAACATAATCATCCTCTATGTTCTTTGGGTCCTGAAAAATAACATTTCTGGAAATTTGTATAGACTGTTGGCCAGGAATATAGTAGTGATAGCCACGAGAACGTTCTGATAGTCCAACAAAAATGAATTGCCTAGCTTTAGCCATGAGCTTGTGGACTTTGCCATCTTGTTGTAAAACCCAGATTTTGGTTCCAAATTCATGGACATTTGATATATCTGGTTTAAGGTGAGTGAATGCTTCACGAGGTGTGATATCTGCATTCAGAGCTGAAGTAGGTGATAAATCTTTGAGATAAAAAGCATAGTTGACAGCTTCTGGCCATAAAAACCATGGAAGTGAAGCTCCAATAATCATGGTGCGAGCACATTCAACAATTGTCCGATTGAGGCATTCAGCAACACCATTTTGGGCAGAGGAGTATGGCACTGTAAGCTCATACTCAATGCCTTGGCTATCAAGCCAAGCAAGAGTCTCTGCATTAAGGTACTCTTTTCCATTACCAAATCAGAAACGACGAGGATTGCAGCCAGTTTGAGCTTTGATGAATGCAACATATGCTTGAATTGTTTGCAGGACAGTATGACCTTCCTTGTTCTTAAGGAAGCGGACATGACTGCATGCTGTTTTTGCATCTGTGAAGGAAATAAAATAATTTTCACCTCCAATTCCAGGAATCCGAGCCTTTCCCCAGAGATCAGTGTAAGTCATATCACCAATCTGTTCATATGTGCATTCTGACTGTTTAGGAAATGGGAGTATATGTGCTTTGCCTTGAATACAGGCTTCACACTGGTGAGGAGGTGATCTCGTGTCCACCTCCATGCCTTTAACCATATTTTTGGTTTTCAGGCAGCGGACAGCAGCATGGTTTAAATGACCAAGTGCACAATGCCATTCATCCCAGGAATGTGCAGGAAAAGCATGGGTAGTATTGCTGGGTTTGGAATTGGATTTGATGCAAAGTTTGTATAGGTGAGCAACCTTGTCACCAACAGCTAGAATGGTGCCACTATGCCGAGCATGGATTTCAACTTTATCACCATCAAAAATGGCACGGAATCCAGCATCTGTTAATCTTGATACAGAGATGAGATTGTAAGGGGCAGAAGGGCAATGTAAAACATTGCGGAGCATACAAGCTCTAGATTTTTGTCCTAGTGCAAATGAGAGTGGTACAATACCACAGCCAATGCCAGCAGTGTCACCAATGCCCACAATCTTGTGGCCTGGGGTTTCAGTGTACTGGGTGAAAGCATCTCTGTTGCGTACTATGGACCTACTACAACCAGAATCTAATAGCCAATCATCTGGTGATAGGTCCTTCAGGATTGATGGCTCCTGGGTAACAAAAGCGAAATCTTCTCCTTCATCAATTGCAATATGAGCTTTACTCTTGTGATTCTGTCCACCACGGAATCAGCAATTGCTGGATTTGGAAAATGAATTTCCATTCTTTGATGAAGTTTGCTGATTTGACTGCTGATGGTGTTTGCTAGTGTAGTGGCCAAATTTACCACATTCATAGCATTTGACCTTTGAAAGGTCTTCAGCAGGGAGAGCTGTAGTCAGATCAGAAGGGGTGCGGGAGCGGCAGCAAGAATTTTCAGCAAGAATTTGAGCTATGAGTTTAGTAGAATCAGCTGCATCAGTTTCACTGATGGCTGATACAAAAGTGTCCCATGACTCAGGGAGTGACTCGAGGAGAGTATATGCAAATTCATCATCTTTGACCTCATGGCCAAGACAAGCTAGTTCTGTTTCATAAGAGCGCATCAGCCAAATGTGCTCTTCAATATCCCCATCCTCGGCACAGATTGTTCTATGGAATTTCCAGCGAGTAAGTGTGATGCCGATTGGTCCTTTGGCTTCGTACATATTTGAAAGTGCTTTCCATGCATCCTTAGCAGTTTTGGCTTTGGCAACATATACAAGGACATTGTCGGCAACTCAGAGAACAATTGTGGATAGGGCTTTTTGGTTGGTGGAGTTCCAGGTAGTGGCAAGAGATGGGTCATTCAGTGCAGCAGCACTTTCTTCAATATGGCTGTCATATCCAAGGTCAGTGAGTATGTGCATCATCCTCACCTTCCAGACAGCGTAATTATTGGCACCACGGAGGTGCTCAATCCAATAAATGTAGGAATCCAAGGAAGACATAATAGGCGATGCAGTTATGTGCGGTGTTGGATAAGTGGATAAATGGAGTTATCACTAGGCAGATCACTAGCCGGAGCAAAAGGCTCAACGGGGATACGACACGGAAGGCTGCAGATAAAACAACGAGTAGTTTAGAGGGCAGCGGGGCCCATAACCTGTTGATCAGGTATAGCCGAAGACAGCAGAGTAATAGTGAATAACTTGTATTTTCTCCTGGCCTCGAAGGCCTTATATACTCTACATGAATAAGTACTAGAATATTCTATAATAATCTACAAGTCTGCAGAGCACTCATTGAGTCACTCCAAGGAGGTAAGAGAATGTTCATGTATATTCTCTAATATTCTCAACATCAGCATCAACAGCTCAGCATCGGTTGCAAATTTCAACAACGCAACTATGTCGTCATTGGCTGTTAGTAACATTGACACACGGCCCATGTGACTGCAATCTTTGTTTATTGATTCTTTGTCTTCTTCACTGTCCCGATCTCTTTCTTCAGTAAGCTTCACTCCGCTGTGTCCCATGAGCCGTCCACGGGGCCATGCTCACTATGTTCATACCCGGACGCAGTGAGAGTTGCCACCAAGGACAGCAATGGCTTATTCGACGCATTTTTCACATTCCACTTTGCGTTCATGTCTTGACTGATGCCTTGCATCCCTCCTTCTGTTCACTTAGGTGCATTCGCACAGGAGATAATGTCTACCAATGCGACCCAAGTAAGCCTACAGCCAAATACGACTTTGAAGATGCCGATAGCTTTTGAGATACCATCAGTTGGAGAACTTCTGCAGGTGTTTCAAGTAAATGTCAATGCCCAAGATCTCATTTATTTTGCCCTTGAATGCCAAGCGGTATGCATGGAAGACAACTCCGATATAGAAGAAGACCTGTCAGAAGAAATCGCGGATGTTCGCAGCCACCCAAAGGACTCCAGCTTATCTGATAGACGTCTAGGTGATTTAGCCTCTGGTGTTAGCTCCCCTTCTTCTCAACCCCTATGCCTACCTCCATGTAACACCCCATACACCTCCCCTGTTGCAACTCTGTCGCTAAAACGACCGGCTGAATGCATTGCAGATGAAGACAGCTTAGACAACGCATGCTGACCATGTAAAAAGCAATCGTACCAGAACAGATGTTGGAAAGCTGCTCACAGTAAGTGAGTCGAGCGTGATGGGCATGAAGCTGGCGTCGGAAAAGCCTTTGTAAAACACATGTTGCCCATAGAGACAACCCCCACTGAGCTGAGGAGTGAAGGGCTCCCTTTTGCATCAGGGGGTTATATTGGGGTGGACTGCAATTTCTACGGAGCAAAAAAGAAAAGGGGTTTAGACAACTTGGTTGAGA
Source organism: Collybiopsis luxurians FD-317 M1 (assembly GCA_000827265.1). NCBI lineage: Eukaryota > Fungi > Basidiomycota > Agaricomycetes > Agaricales > Omphalotaceae > Collybiopsis > Collybiopsis luxurians. The sequence continues at coordinate 3,010,135 of KN834749.1, read as the reverse complement.
ACGGCTTCAAGCTGATTCCGTTCAAGAAAGGGTGCGTATTGCCGGTGTATTTGACCTGGCTGCTGTTAACTCGAGATGTCTAGGGAGAGTGTAGCCCTTCAAGACGACAGCAACTGCCTCTTGGCCATCAGGATTGGTGGACCCGATGACTCAATGTACTTTGAAGATGTCGAAGACATGATGCAAGCTGTACTTGAAAAAGGTAGAACAATGAAGTGGGAAGCCAAGGAGAAGAGGCATAAGAGGGGCAGCTTTCCTGCTGTTGCCCAAGGGATTTCTTATGGAAAGGGCCAGCCAGAGCCCATGCATATGAATGACAAAAGACAAGGCATGATGGAGGAGCTCATGAGTAGGAGCTCTGTCTGTCGGATCGCGGGATATCAAAGTGGTGAATATTTTGTACCCTGCCATACTTTGCCCTGATCTGTTTGTAGCTGCATTTGCTCGATGGTTTCCAAGACATTACCAAGATCTTCGTCATCAAAACTCCCAGTTGAAGGAAAAGCTCCCTCACCTTGAACCAAATTTCACTAACAGCATCTTCTCCTCAATGACTGTGAATTTTGGCCCATCAACTTGGACCTATATACACACCGATGCAAAAAATGACATAACGGTGCCTTGTGCGATTACTAGCGGCGGCAATTATAACTGGGAGCTTGGTGGACACCTGGTTCTTTGGGACTTCAAGGTCATCCTTGAGTTTCCTCCTGGCGCAACCATACTTCTCCCCTCCGCACTACTCTGCCACTCCAACATCCCAGTACAAGCTGCAGAGACATGTGTTTCAGTCACGCAGTACACAGCAGGTGGTATTCAACGGCGGCTGGAGTATGGGGGAAGAACTGCGGATGCATTTGCATCTGAAGATCCAGATGGATATGCAAAAATATTTTTGAACCATAACGATGTTTGGAAGAAGTCTTTAGCAAAGTTTTGTACCTTGGACGAGCTGAAGTCTGGACAGTGGTGATGTAGGTTGGTAGTAGTTTAATTACTCACAGCTTACTATATATGCTTCAGGATAGTTGCTTGTATGATTGTTTGCTTAATTGGCTCAGTAAAAATCAGAAGAAGTTTCTTAACGGGTGTCCAAACATTTCTTCCAACTACAGGAAAAAGAAAACCATTTCTTGATTCCATATATTCTTGCTTTACAAAACATCTGTTGGCTACAACGTCATCTGCAGCTTCACATCATACGTTTTCCAAAAAGACAACAACTTGAAAGAACCTATACCCCCTTTCCTCCCCCAAGCTCAAGCTTTCAACTTTGTCGACTCAACTACTGATTGCTGACGTCACCACGTAAAACGAACATTTATCCTTTGCTTTATTAGAGCGTTGAGCACCTCGTTACAATCATAAATCTTTACGAAATCTGAAGTCGCTGGCGTAATATGTATAACGGCCCTGATAAATCCAGCCGATCGGATTATTTCATGTTCAACCTTAAGGGCGTTAGTAATATATAACACAGTAGCAAATATCCACTTACGATTTTTACATTATCGTATTCTAGCAGCACATGTTTAAACAACTGCATCAACATAGTGGCAATTCCGCCGTCGATTCGAGTTGCTACCTTTGACGGCTTGCAAAAAATAGAAGAAGTCAAGGACCAGGCCTCAGAATCACGTCTCATAGGATATCCATGTTCGGCTCTCCGTAGGCGGCCTAGAGTGGACCGATGTTTTCTAGTTTCTTCTGCTAAGTGCGTTGTAATGGATGACAGAAATAGCTCGCATACCTCCAATCGCGGCTAATTTCAGAATCCGAAGTCAGTACAGGCACTTCGTACTTTGAAATACAAGCTTTCTTGGCAGTAGATAGTTGAACTACTTTATATGTAACGCTTGTACACTTGGATGCTATCTTGTTATCCCATGAATGAATATTGATAAACTTTGTGAGTTGTTTTCTGTTTTCACGAAATATCAGAGGTTGCACCCAACACTTGTTGTCTCCAACAAAGCGAAAATATCCTCCGGCAAATGGGGAGTGTATGTTGATGACAGCTGATGCCGCTGGTTCATCGAGTAGGATAGTAGGTTGTTCACGAGGGACGTTATCAATGAGGTCCATGTTCTCGCTACTTTTATTCCTAATTCCAACAGATTCGTCAAATGAAGCCACAGGATATAAGGCGTAGGCCATAGTTTCAGTCCAAAAGTTCATAAAGGAAGCTGATATATTTCAATTTCACGTTCCAAAACACAAAAAAAAAAGCTGCGCGTACTGAAACAAAAATTCAATATCACCTCCATTGCGATTTCTCTGGCTCCGATTACATGAATGATATTTGACTCCCTTGCGTAACGCCAGCATCGCGTTACGATGCCGACGCCGTCGCCGTCTGGATTTGTTTTATGAATTTCGTTGATTTTAATTGGTTCTTCCTTATAACCAATTCGGTGAAGCCAGTTGGATAAGCCGCCGTGAGATCCGAATTTGACAATAATCATCAATTCTCCCGCTGATGGTAGCCTTCGAAAGAAGCGATCGATAGGTTCTCCAGAGAGAATGCAGCCAGTCGCTTGCTGTTGAAGATATAAATGAAAGCTACAGTAGTATGTAACTCGTTCATGGATGCGTACCTGAAGTTTGCGTAGCTGGAGATACTCCGCCGCAGTGAAGAAGGTTTGCATGTATTTTATGCCATGAAAAGCTTGCTTGTCGAAGGCTTTCACTATTTGGTGGATGTATTTGCTTACTCTTCGAAATTGAGCAATTTCGGTCGCGGTGAGATGTCGAATAATTCAAAAAGAGATTGTTTTACAGCTACTTTTCCATGAAGTTAAATCGTAACGGTCAAGTGTGACGACGTACAATGGATTCGAGAGAGATGCTTCCTGCGGCATGTTATGTGAGCTGATAGTGGTTAGTTAGACATGACGAACCGTTTATATATATCCTTCCTTTTCCAACTTCTTCGTAAGGAATGATGAGTCATTTAATGGACGTCGTATGGACTGCTGTGCTGCAGCTACATGCTCCACCTAAAGTTCAAAATTTACTGCTTTCTTATTATGAAAAGAATGCAAGATTGATCGCTGTAGGGGTCAAAAGAATCGCTGAGGTCCGAAATCTACTACGGCAATATCCGTATAACGGCAGCTATTTACCAGTTGGATGAATACACCGAACGACGCGGTTTATAAACAGGAACCATACTCCTTCGTAACGTAGACTACATTAAACGTACAAATTAAATGAATTAGACATCATTACGTAGCTTTCAAGACTAAGCAGTATGTTACGCTGTTGACAGCTATCAAATGCAGGATATGTAAGACAATAGGCTGCAGAAACAGGTACAGAATCCTTCTGAACAGGATATTATTGCCTCGGTAGTGGCTAGATAGACATAATCCAGATTCCGTAAATGTATATTTCCATACAAACATGGAATGAATTTTCGTCGATTTCGACTCAAAGTAGTGCGCGTGTTGCAACATACAGACCCCCATAAATGAAGTCTCTCGTGACCTTGCTTGAAGTTCATAATGTTTAAGCAGCGCTTATATGTTAGGCTATAAATCACTCGCAGGGCCAACTCCACTGCACGTAGGTGAGTTAAAGAAACGGTTTACATTATGTTCTCATTGAATATCTGACTTTTCAGGATAAGTAGCGACTCCTAGCATGTCCAGTGCGAGGTTGTTAAAACACTCCATAACTTTTAATCGCTAAAGCTCATTACTACCAATTACTTTTGCAGGCCAGCTGCTACCGCGGCAATACTTGTATCATTCGAATTCCTAGAACACCGTCAGTGTTGCGGAAATTGAATAATGGCAAGAGACTGTGGCTGATGGTGGTGACCTTCAACGATTTATGTACTCCATACTCTGCTACATGACATGGGCAAACACCATGCAAATAAGACTACCTAGCATAAATAAGTTAGTCTAGTCACTCCATAATCAGCTTATAAGTCAACTAAATCTTCAACAACTTCTATTGAGGTATATATTACTTTACTAATGCCAACTGAAGTGCTACATACGTTAATCATTTTACGTATGCATAGCTGCCTTACACTTGAAATACCTTCAGTGCTTTGAACGAGACGTTCACTAAAATAGCATATTGATGACAACTGACTGCTAACCATTCTTTGATGTCATATCAATTGAGGTCCATCATGCTGCTACATCAGCGAGCTCATATATAGGGCATGTCACCATCCCGTAAACGGTGACGGCCGTGCATTTTACAGGCCATTTTTTCGACGGTGCTACCGTCACCGTGCCGTTTAGGTTGCAAACTGAGTCTTAAACGGTACGGGTACGGGTCGTATCCGTACCGTAAACGGTATACGGTTTATCAGTTGGCAACACATAGATTTCGTGTAGTTTGCATACATTATGAGGTAGCATAGAAGAATAACTATCTAAATCTGGATGTATAATGCCTACTCATCACCCAAAATTGCAATGAGTGCCATGCATGCCAGACAAAATTGAGCCTTAATGAACATGAGAGCTTGGATTGTATCTGCTTTCAAGCTTGCCCACCAAACAGAGATAGCATCTCTGCCTCCTGAAAAAAAAATTGAAGATTTATTGACAATATCGAGCTCCAAGGCAACAAATAAATGAGCACTTACGCTGAGCCGGCGGCCGACATCGTTTCTTCTATGGTAAGACCGTCGCACGGCCGTGTACGGGTAGTACGGCACGGATTGATACGGATTAACCCGTCCCGTACACCGTGCTGTCTCGAACCTTGATGGACTTCATACGATACGGGTACTGAGCCCGTATACCGTGCCCGTTGACCGGACTTCATTATCATTCCAGTTACAGCGAAATGGTCCAGAAGTAAGGTTGTTCCGTGGATTTATAATCACACAAAGGGTATGTATTTGAGCAATATGTAAGAAATTTAATTGAAGTTCTCCGGGTAATGAACTTTGACAAGTAGGACAATTTCGATTCATCGGCTATGGAAGCTGAATCAGTATATTTCAGCTACCGTACTTATCCGATTTATTTGGTCCCGGGGGATCGAAAGTTGTCCAACTTGGTACACGTTGGTACCGAGCCAAATTGTTTTTCTTCTTGAACGTCGAGCAATGAAGTTGCAAGAAGTATATGTACATTTAAACGGCACTATAAAACATTTTACAAGCATTAGTCTACATATCTATTGTCTCCCGGTATGGAATCCCAAACAACAGCAATTCGTTCATCAAAAAGCTTATCGACTATATGGTTATATTTACAAAGCAAACATGGGCTTTGTCCAATGTAAAAATTTACGCGAAATGCCAAATGCAGCCATTGATGGCCAAACATATCTTGATCGGAAAATATACACGTCTACCGGCTCATTGTGAGTATTTTGTAGAAATTACACAGTAAAAAACAATTTTGAAATACAATATGGCATTGAGAAGAGAACGTACCAAGTAAATGTTAAGCACTTCCTTATGGATACAATGTATCATTTGAAATAAAACTTCCACAGAATAAGCATCTAGCAGCGGCATCTTTGCCTCTGCAATGGAAGACATAGCTCCGCACTGCCGAAGAATAACTCCAACAGTCAAAGAAGTCTTGAAGGAAAAGCTACTGCTTTCTGGTGTACGCGGTCGTAAAATTTCGTTATGAAGTATATCGCGAAATTTCTGTTCGCTGGAATCCGAGAGAAGATCAAGATGCAGAAGAGGGCGTCCTGGTCAAACTTACCTTCTTAAACCTGGCACGGTCAAAAAGGATTTTCGATACATCGTTTTCGCCACATCGGATGGTAGACAATATCTGAAACAATCATGAGGATCTTGTAACGTTGTGAAATTAATGCTGAGCCAATTGGGACCATAGGAAAGTTGAAATGCATTTAAGTCAACGTCGTCGATTGACAGCGGATCGTTCGGGTATATTTGCAAAACACGACTGAACTTGTCCGTGAATGAACGATAACACAGAAACGAATAGGGACCTGTCGAAGCTAATGCTTCCCCAGCGCTTGGTAATAACTGTGTTCCGGATACCGCATCGGTATCCATCAACCACCGCACGTATTGGCGAAGGCCATAATATGGGAGATGGATGTTACCAGGTTGTGTACTGAACGTCGAGGCAACATTCAATGCAGATTTCGGGAAAAGTGCGTAGGCATTGCGGTGAGTGATGAGATTCATACGCGACGCTGGGAGCATTACGGTAAATAAAGGTTCATACGTATTACTTGAATAACATACTGCTGTATGTTGACCGAAGAATGTCTGAAAGAGGGCCATGGATGTTGCCAATCAAAAGAATGGTGCAAATCGAATTTTCTTTTAAACGAGATTGTCGAATCAACCGCCAAGAGCGTTGGCTACGGTCCAAGAAAATACCACGGATAGCGTCGTCATTTGCATCGCATATTTTTTTGGTTAACGATGACCCGTTTTCAATCGCTATTTCAGCGCAATAGCCAATATGTAAGAGCCACTCCGCAATTTGATTAGCGGTAGACAGGTAGGAATAAACCGTCAACAATGTCCCTGGAGTCATCCGACAAAAAAATTGTTTCACCAGTCCATCACCCATAATAAACCTAGTCCTTCCCTAAACCAATTCATTGTCAGAACTACGTTTGGGAATAATAAGAGGAAATGGACTTGAATAGCTTGGTATTGTCTGAACTCATCCCTATTAAAAAATTCTTCCAGATAATGTTCGAAATTGTACGCTTTTCTCTCATAACCGTTGACCATTTCTTCATAATACTTGCAGGTTTTTCGGAGAGCACAATGGTCTATGCTACTAAGGTACCTCAACAGTAAGTCATCGCAGATGATTGGCCTGCGAAGAACGATTAAATGGTTAGATACGTTGAACACAAGCCAGTAGATCTCCTACAGTAAAAATGCAAAACTGTTTTGTGTGAGGGTATACGCTGACATATGGGAGAAAGAAGCGAATGTGCGTTTTCAAGAGTCGGGTCTGCTTAAAACATCTACGGCCTTGTGAAGGCTTATGGATTCGTCAACAATTAAGTTTGCAACGTAAGAGCATTAGTGTAACGAATAACGTTACGGATGCTATGCGCTGAATAGAACAACTCTACTGCAGCTTCCATTTTTCGATGGCGTGCTATCAGCTCTGCCGACAAGGTTTATCTAAAGCTCATTACATATGGCTGGTTGTTAGCTGCGTGTTTTTGTTATTCTTTTCGGGTTCATATCCGTATCAAGTGTTGGAGTTCTTGACATCTATGCAGCACATAACGACACCAGAAACTGACTCGTCGCAATTTAATATGGAAGGAAAGGCAGTGGAAGGAAAACCCTTGCCGGTTGGTGATGATTCCGGTGGCATCGTCATAGTGGAATACAAATCCAAAATGAGACGAAGGATTCACTTTAGTAAGCAAGGTTCGTTGCCGCTCCTGTGAAACAGCCTTGTCGACATAATCACCCGGTTTTGAACGTTTGCGCACAATGATGGATGCACTGGGCGATCAATACAGAGCTCTAGCTTGCTACTACTGATGCATTCGCTCCGGCTGCCCATACAAGTTCAGCTATTCCAGATATTTGATCGAAGTAGTTCTCTTATGCTTCAAAGGTGGGCAGCCAGACTACAATTTCGCTCGGGCGAGATGGGAAAGACATTTTTTAAGAATGCCACGTTATTATTTCCACGATCAATCAATTAATATGTTAATAAATGCCAGAGTCGTCCTCGCAATCAAAGCACACAACAACCATCTCGCGCATGAGCAAAGACGCTATGGCGTTATAATCACAGTGTGCCGTAACGACTTGGCCCCGACGTCCCTTCACATAGACCGTGAATCGAATCCATTTTACATCATAATAGTGTTCGACTAGGACCGGTCGCGTAAACTGCGTTTAATATTAAGCCGACGACACCAGGGTATGCTAACAATTTGGACTTACAATGTTTACATATGGGTATGATGCGAGTAATTGCTGAATCAACTCCTTCGTCAAAGAAGCTGCGAATCCTGTGAAGCGTCGTTGCAATTCCATATCTGGAGATAAGAATATTTTTGATGTCATCTCCCATGCTAATTTATTATCCCTATAGTTCCGCCTTCGATGGTCGTTGTTCAAGATTGCGCAATAAATCTCTTCATCTTTGCTAATGCAATTTTAACGTATAAAATAAGAAGAAGGTTCGGCATTGCTTACACAGAACAGCCGGATATTTTGTTTAGCAGTTCTTCTCCCAAAGGTATCTCCGACAAAGACAGACAAAATGATTCCAATGTCGTGGTCGTAGTGCATTCATATTCAAGACAAAAGAGATTGTGTCCATAAAAAGCGCTCCATGAATGTATGGTTGTATTGTCGAAATTGCAACTCGCATTGTGCTGCGAATTAAAAGCATAACAAAGACTATGCCGGTCTGTTGGAAAGCGCACCTTCTCTGCCACAAAAGGCGAAGAAATTGATGCAGCGGATAAGGCGGATGGATAGTCATGGATGTTACGACTGATTCTGTCTTCCTCGCCAAAAGTATTGTCTGTTTCAGGCGCAATATCAATGACTGCCTTAAGAAAGGCCAGCGCCGGATTTTGCCGAGACGTTCTGATACCGAAGCCTGAGTTTTCGTGGAAGGTAGAAAATGGAAAAAGCGAATGAGCATTTCGATGTGACATGTAATTCATGACAGCAGCTGAAAATCTTTCAACCGGTGTTGAAAATAAGGACAGTCAAGTTACTCACTGTTTGGAAAATTAAGAATGACTTCCAATGGGCAACGTCGTGCTACCACAACTCTGATAACAGCGGATTTTCGTTTGTACGTAAAGACTGAACCTGCTGCATAATCGTGTTGAAGGAAGCCACTTTCACATGCATCTAATTTTTCCAAGCTATAGTGGGTTTCATTTAGCCAAAGATGCAGTGACTCTGCGTAACAAGACCCAATGATGATGATTAAATCACCACCAGAAGTTAATCTCTCGAAATAGCGGTCGACGGCTTGTCCAGACAACAGTGCTCCGAAATTTGCCTCGAAAAACCCAAAAACACAGATAAGTAAAATGTAAGGCCAATATTGGACGGAGATTACCTGCATCGTTTGGAGATGCGCATATTCGTCATTAGATAGGTGAAATTGCACCGCTTTGTAAGGAGAGTAAGCTTCTTGAAAAAAATAATCTAATGCGTTGTGCATCTCCTTATTCAATTGTTTCGCGTGGTGTAAATCGACAAGGGATAGATAGCGGAATATCTTCTGAAGTACGCCAAGCTCTCTGAAGTACGTCATTTCCATTCAAAATAAGGCAGAACGAATATAGTTCTTACAGGAACTCCAACATATTAAGTCCCGTAGATGTCTCTCAACAGGTTCAAGAGGGTGCAAGACAAACGCAGCGATATGATGATTTGGCTGTTTTCTTTGATGTCGATTAAATAGCATCTTGCAGGCATCATTAGTAAATTTGTAGCAGAAAGATATTATACACAAAACCTAAGGTCGCTAGCTTCAGGTAAGCATTTCGTGATAATAGATGTTACGATGACCTTTACGGCTGTTTCTGTTTGTCAAAAGAAACTATCATCTTGAAAATCAAGGCTGAACATCGATTCACATAACTATAATATTTCTTAGTCAATTGTTCTTACATTTAATCATTGGACACGGGCATAATCTGGTATTGGCGTTCGCAAATGTACGCAGTTGCGAAGGGTGTATTACGTAAACTTATATGCAGTTGCCCACCGATGTCATTCTCAACAATACTTTGCGTAAGGAAGCAGAATTCGGAGTTTTTTTTAAATGAAAATGCACTACATTTCGCAGCTTTTTTTTTTCGCATTTGTCATCTGGGATTTGTCTTCCTATCAATATTGCGATAAACATATAGCAGATGATCTCACAGTTGAATGCTCTTCGTTGGGTGCAACGCAATGAACGTTTACATAAAGCAAGCACATCGCAATAAACATATCATGTATGTAGAACCGCTGCTATTTCTTCGGATCTAAAAGACTACCAGTATAAAAACCCTCTTTCGAATAACTTGCAAAGTATCGACTCCTCCTAAAACTTATCAAATATGCGCGACTTCTATGAAGATATAATCAGCACGCCATTCTATCTCGGCAATTTGAAACCTTTTACTAGCGGCTGTAAATGGTTTGAGTTAGATAGGATGAAGAGGTTTTGCTCGAGACCAGAACAAACAGAGGATGTTCCGCCCACAGCACCGTTGGCGATTGTCGGTCGTGTCAGCACTACCTTAAACAATACCGGTATTTTCGGTGGCTGGTCTACGAAAGCTCAATTTTCAGCCTATCGAGCTCGACGCACTTTTTTGCTTGGTCCCCCACTTGGAGGACCGCTCCGCGCACATTGGCAAAAAGCGGTCAAAAATTTAAAAGAACTACAATTGCAAGCCACCAACAACAACGTTAGAAAGACCAGGTATTTGTTTGATGATGAAAATACTTTGGCCATGGACGCAGTACTTAGAATGGGTTCTGCTGTCTTTCGAGTAAATTCGTATTCTGTTATATTTGAGGATTAACTAACTGAACCGTTGAATTGTTTTTAGGATTTGGTTGACGATGATGAAGTCGATGGTCAGACTTTTTACCTGTAAACCATAGCCTATTCTTTGCTCACACATTGCTATTTTAGAGAATCTGGTTAACAGTATTCCAGTTTCGAAACGGGATGATTCCGAGTGGCTAGATATCGCTCAAACCAAGGCATTCGCTCCACTTCCTGTTTTTGATGTAAATGGATTAGCTGTGCCGCTGCGAAAAGTACGCTCAGTAATATCTGGAGCTCTGGTGAAAGTCACCTTCGGCCTCCGATGTTGGAGATTTAATCAAAGCGAGCCACTATCTTTTGCAGCTGATGTTATAAGAATAGAGGTTATCCAAAATCGGCTTTCAGCCCAGCCTCTCATTGCTTCCCATTTGATGAATATTGCACATGATCGGAAGGCCAGTGAAGGTAAGTATGCCAAAGCGTTACATTTCAAAACTACACGGCTTTCATTCTACAACCGTCGTCTACAGGATCAGTATCGGTTCAGAATAATGAGCTAAGCATTGCGAAGGGTTTTACAAGTAACAACGCGGCCCTTGATACATCTGGTATAGAAAATCCCCATCAAGTAGAACAACGCCCAACTGAGGCCCAAAATGACACTCACATGGCTGCTAATGGCGAACGACAGATCTCTTCCATCATCAATGCAGGTGGTAAAGATAGTTCACAAACTAGACAGTCAGATGTTGTTACATCTTCTACAACTGAAAAGGCGAATACCTGTGAACCTATGCCACGAACCAATGCAGACGATACAACTAATCCTACCGTAATTAATGTCGCAGGTATCTTGCAAGCATTCTTCTGCGTTGATGTTTACATTGCCATTGATCGATTTTTTTTTTCTCCGTAGGCAACAATCTAATGGAATGTCACAACAACTCAGACATTGCAACGTCGACAACCATTTCCTCTGACGCTAGAGATACTGCTAATACTGCCTCCGATGCTAGAGATACGACCAATACTGCCTCCGATACTAGAGATATGACCAATACTGCCTCCGATGCTAGAGATACAACCAATACTGCCTCGAAAACCAGATATACAGCCAATACTGCCTCCAATAATAGAGATATAACCAATGCTGATGGCAGTAGAACCTCTACATCTCATACTTCCCGAGGTATTTCGGAATCCTTTTTTTACTATCTCCTTGATATTGAACAGGCATCTGTTCACTAGGAAAGAAGACTAGTAGTGCAGCATTGGAAACTGAGAATGTTTTATGCCCTGCAAAAAGAACAAAAACTGTTCCTACATGTTAGAAAGATATATTTGTAGTTCTCACACAATTTTATAAACAAGAAGCTTTCAGCAAAGGACATGCTAGATCTTTTTCAACAAAACTTAATTCATAATAAATTGATTACAAGGTTGACCTGATAGAGCTGGTAATACTGTCATATTTTAGGGACTTCGTATGTCCTGTGTCTGCAGGGCATCTTAGGAAAGAAAATATCCGACCCTGTCTGGTTTCCAATCAAGCTCTTATGAATTTTTTTCTGAGGCACCTTCAAATTATGTAAATTCCTTAATGTCCCAGTATCCAACAGGCACTTACAAAAAACAATTTTTTTTGTTGATTTGTCCCACTGTCCTGACCCTTATGAAGTGCTCAAAATGCAACAGTAGAGGCATTGCCATGAAATCAACCCATTAAATTGAATGAAGACAAGTGTGAGATGATAGAGAATCATTCTACTCAGGTACCCGAAAAGTGACAGGCATGCTTTTTTTGGGAATATTTGAAATAGTTGTTGTATAAGGATTTTTAAAAAATAGGGAAAAACTGCAGCCCTAAGTTATTTTTCAAGGGTAAGCAGTCTTTACCATTGGAAAGAGCAATATCAAAAATGGGGGCTACAACTTTCCCCTTGGAATTGAAAATTTTCCAAGAGCATGCTTAGCCTCTCAATAGTAGTGTTGCAAAGGCTTGACTTGGCATGGCACGGCATGACTTCGATCGGCTTCAGCTTAATAATGGCACGACTTTGCCAAAAAGAGTAAACAGCTTGACTCAAGTCATGGCATGCCGCGGCTTAATATATATATATACTAATTTGGAGATTAATACGTTACAAATTGTTCAAACTGTTGCAAACTATCAATGTACGTCCTCATATCTGTGGGGACTGCAAAACAATCATCAGTCAATGTTTCCAGATACTGAAGCTCATCCTCATGACTAAGACCAGCTGTAAATGTGAGGCCACCGCCAGATTTGATAGCAAATTTCAAGACTTGCAATGCTTGCATCATTTCGGGGCTTAGGCGATTGCGACGTTTGGTGTCAGTCTCCCCGGCAGATGAAAAAACACATTCGGAAGGGACTGAGGTACCCTGTATTGGTAGAATGTCCATAGCTAGCTTGTAAATGATGGGATAGTGGGTGCAATTCTCCTACAACGATAGTTAAGATAATTAAAATGGATGCAAATAGTGTTGCACATACCTGCCAATGTACAAGGCTTGATGATGCTGATGACTTCTCGGCAAGATACTGATCCACCTCCTCTTCGGCAGAGCGTTTGGAGGAAAGAGAGGATGCTGTTGAACCCCGAAGCATACGATCTGCCCATGACAGTACTGTCTCGGCAGAGGAGAGCTCTTGCTGCTGCACTAGACCTTCAACATTGGCTGGAGCATATGTGTTAACCTGATACAGCAGTAATGAGGAGCCTGATGAAAATACAAAGGCAAGACTCACAGCGTTAATAAATGTAGTTCTTGCATTAAGAAATTGGTCTTGCTGAAATAGTCGGTAGAAATCAAGCTTCATGATAGGATTAATTGCTAGAGGGTATGGTATTAATAATGATTTGATGTAATTCGTAGAGCGTACTTACCCATCGCTAATGTGTAAGCAGGAACAGGTCGAATAAGATCAATGTAATCTTGAAGTTTTTCTAATCCTGCCTCAAGAGCGCCGGAAAGTTGAGGATAAGTATGCTGCAAATTGGACCATTTTGCAAACATAGCTTCAAAGGCAGGAATTGTGTCACATAATGTGGGAGTCTTTTCTGCAGACAGACATTGTTGAAACAAATGCGGGACCTACTCATTTGAAATGAGAATAATGCTGCAGTCAACAAGAGGATACAAACCTCTAACACACTCTTCATCTCGACAAGTAGATCCCAATCACTGTCAGACAGGAAATGTGTGTGCGCAAGATCTTGAAAATCATCACAGGTGAAAAATCTCGAGACAGCCTGTGATAGATATCAGTCTTCATTCAAGCAGTAACAGGTTGTACTTGCATGTTGAAGAAAAATAGCATGCTCAACCATGAGATATGTCGAAGACCAGCATATTTCAATATCAAGGATGAGATGTAATTCCTTCCGTAAAATCTGCTTGACACAGGCAAGAAAATGGTCCTGCCGAAGACTTGACCCACGTATCTGACAGAGACAGAAGTGATCAGAGACTTAATCTTGATTAAGGGATAAGCATACCATTTTAATCAGGGTATGAAGGCGTGCTATAACTCGGTATCCCATTTCTTCCAGCTCAGACATAAGTGCTTTGCATGCAAGATTGACGATGTGGGCAAAGCACCTGTGATTCCGACATGAATCAACAGTATAGCAAAGATAAACAATTGTAGCTGACCTAATTTGATGCTCATGCGGATCCCACATGAGCCCCAAACCACGAGCCTGCAGATTACAGGCAAGAGAAGCCATGAACGTGTCATTATTTGTTGCGTTATCTGAGGTAATCCAGCCAATCTGTTGATTTCTCAGGAGAATTGTATAACGTCACTGAATAAAGTCAACGAACCTTCTTCAAAAGGCCAAGTTTACTCATCACAACAACAAAGGCCTCACAAATGTGAGCTCCGGTATGACTACCAGGGAGGCGAACAAATCCAATAAGGGCGGAGCGCATGACAAGCTCCTTCTTTGTACCTGCGCTTGTTTTGATTAATTTTGCCTCGATCCAATGGCCAGTGATAGCAAGAAAGGAATGATGTTCATTATCTGTCCAAATATCATCAGTGAAGGACACAGAGCCCTCCACATTCTAACCTGATATCAGTATAGGAAGATAGGTTAACAATTGGCATACACACCTGTAGCTGTTTTGAGATCTCATCCCAATACTTGTCTACACTCTCAAGTATGCACATACGAAGTGTATCTCGATGAGGAATGTCTGAGTCTTTGATCTTACCACGTATCTGCAAGAGCATATTTCAGAAATATTGGCTCTCCACTACATTCAGAGACTGTCCCAGAAAATGAGATAGCAGAACATAACAAATGATAGCTACATACCTGATCATCTGCAACAACCCATATCATAAGGGCATCCACAAAAGCATCCTTGGAAAATGGGCCGTCCAGAGTGCTTTGACTAGCAGAAGTAAAAGGTATACTATCCGCTGTCGTAGAGCCTTTCCTGGAATGGTAATCTTGCAGAGCAGTCTTGGCAGCACTGGCTTTGAGTGGGATGTCGAGGGCAATACAAGCTTCAATCCATTCATCTTGGTGATTCTTGATGAGATGTTGGCATCAGCCATCAGTACCTGTTTGTTGACCATATTCATGAAATGGCACAGGTTTTCCGGCTTCCATAAGCTTGCTACACAAGTTGAGATGTCAATGAGTGATTCAAAATATATATTAGAGTACAAACCGGCAGAAATGACATGTAGATTTTCCTTTGACATCAGAAAAAAATGTCCATACATCACTTGCATGATGTCCACCATGGGTCCCAGCTCTTTGATGAGGGTGATAGAACAGAGATTGCCCAATTGAAGCTGGACAATTGTGCAAAGTGCAAAGTACAGACTGTGCCATTTGAGCAGTATGAGGTGTGCGAGGTGTGCAAGGTGTGTGAGAAGCTTGCTGAGTATTGGATGTGCGAGCAGTCCGAGGTGTTCCATTACTGGAGGCCTGGTTGGCATGAACATTCCTAGATGTACGAGGAGCCCTACTTGGTGTTTCAGGTGATATTCTGCCAAAGTCAAATGCTTCACCAGGGCTTTCATTGCTGAAGTGGACAGTAACGCCATGATGTTGTCAAGGTAATGGACTTTCTGGGGGGCCTTCAGGATTATTCAAAGCAGGAGAACCAGGTACTAGAGGTGGATCTGAAGATGCAATAATGGGATCAGTGGGAGGATTGGGAAGAGGGGAGATAAGTCTTATTGTTGCAGTATCTAACAGGATCGTTAGATATGTCAAATAATCAAAATACCGCTTACCATCATGCTGTAGATTCCATGCAGGACCACTCCTACCTCGTTGCCTTGTTGCATGAGCCATGGAGTGCCCATGAGTAGCACCTCTATTAGAATTAGAATTTTCAGAGGGTCCAAATGCTACAGCAAAATCAACGACCCAAAAAATCATACAAGCAAGCTGCACACTTACAAGGTACAGGCTCCTGTGTCTCAGTGAAGTCCTCCAATGCTGCCCTTGCTGTATTGGCTGTATTGCGTGTAAGTCATGTAGGTGGCGGATGAGCACGAAAAGTTGTCTGAAAAGAGCCATTCGGCATTGGGACAACAGTATCATCACGAGGAGGCATGGAAAGAAAAATGTGACCAAGGCCACAGTCAAGGCAAATGTCAAGACTATATATACCAACAACTGTAACAGCCAAATTCCAAGCAATGTAGAACCCAGCCAAGCGCACGCAGGCAAATTATGAAATAGCTATCATATTTTTAGTAAAAGAAACAAAATTCAAGAACGGAGTGAACGTACAGGTTTAATTCTGCATTCCTACACACTCATAGTAAATCCACCATAAAACTCCAGATTGTAAATGAGGATGAGTGAGTAAGTATGAAGAACTGCAAATGTATATAAGCTGATGGCAGGGCACAAAACCGATTGGTCGCGCATAGACACATATGGGGTTCACAACTTTGTAGGAATGGAGTGCCGGGAAGTAGGGAATTTTGAGGATCATAGAGTTACTTGTGTAGAGCTACACTTGATTAAACTGTATGCAAGAGCGGCCTCATACATTTGTATGTTGGTATACGCATTAAAAGTACATAGAAAATTAGGTATCTGAAAAGCATCGAGGCAAAGAGAAATGAGTTAAATTATCAATGGAATTGACAATAGAACATACCTTCCACATCCCAAAGATAATCTAGTTTCAGTTCCAGAGCCTGCCCCAAACATTTCTACCGTAGTGCTGCATCAGAAGTAGGTTGAGAAAAAGCAAGGGTGTGACAACGTGGCAGCATAAGGTTGAATTCCAAAATAGGTAATGTGCCATAGCTTAAAGCTGCTTGAACCAGCGCCAAGCTAAAATTATTACCAGAGCTGAAGATGGCTTATGGCCCAACTTTGACCAGCCTGGCTTCGGCATGCTGCCATCCAAGGTCAAGCCTTCACAGCACTACTCAATAGCAGCAAAAATGGCCCAAAATGGCAGAAACAGCTAAAATCGGCTAAAATTTATTCATTTTTGGCTTAAATTACATCCTTGAAAAAGACAGCTTACTCTAAAAAAAACATTTGTGGCTGCAGTTTGTTAAGAATGGGTCCACTGTTGCATAGGAGGTGCATAGCAGATGTGATGGTCATGTGGTCGTGTGGTGGCCTGATGCTTCGAGGTGGCAGAATAGCTGTTGTAAATATAGGTAATGAGTTTGCTTCCCTGTGGGCATCTATGTGTAGTTTCCTTCCATATCCTTTTTGCCTCATAGATATTCCTTATATTTTATCCTTTCATCCCTATATATGTAGTTGTTGTGTTTTATCTACCCTCAGAACCTTTCTATCATTCTGAGGGTATGTCTTCTGTTTTATCTCCCTTTTATTCTCTGTCTAACTCCTATGTACAGTTACATGTACTTACATAAGATACTAAGTGTAAGAGAACCTGTCCAAGACTACCTCCGCAGCAGTACAAAGCCCTTGCCAAAGAAAGAATCTAGCAGTACAAGCATATTCCTGTCACTCCTTTCAAAGGCTATTTCAAACAGCTTGAAGCTCTCAGGAAGGCAGCTAGTGATGTTGGTTGTACAATCTTGGATGATGACCTTCGTTCTTGTTTCCTTACCTCTTTGTCAGCTGAATACATCTGGATCTTGCAGACTCATGGTGCCTGCATTTATTCTGATCTCAGATGTGCTCTTATTGAGTACAATATGATGGTCAAATCTGCAACAGCAACATCTGGTAGTACTACTGCTCCTAATGCACTTGCCACTGTAGGATGGAACAGGTCTAGTATTGTTTGCAATAATTGTAAGCAAGTTGGACATGCGAAGAGAAATCATTGGGCACAGAGAGGAGGGAGTAAGGGAAAGGGACCTCGATGGTACAATCCCCCAAGTGCATAGAGCTGAACAAATCAAATATTAATCTGACTGTGGCAACTTTGTTGCCTGAATCAGTTCTGAGTACCACTCCTAGCACAACTACTGCTGCCATCACTGTGTATGACTTCAGAGATTTTGAACCTGGAGATACAGAATGCTTATTGGATCATTCTACTCTGGTTGATTCTCCCTCTGTTAGATTGGGACAAAAGACTGTTGCCTTTCTGAGTAAAGCCACAGAGGAGTCCAATAAAGTACCTTTGACTCCTGTTCTAAGTAAGTCCATTGTTAGTAATGACATCCTAACTTTTATCAATAGTGCAGCCTCAACATATGGCTGATGAAGGGTGTAATGGGTCCTTTGTTATCAAAGGATACAGGATTGCTGAAGTTGTTGTGCAGACCAATGAAGGTGCAGTACATTGCTTGCATTTCCAACATCTCATATGCCAACATTTGCTATGAATCTGCCATCATTTCCAGCTATGGATAGAAAAGAATTTCAAGGCAGTTGGGGAAATGGCTGCCTTGTTGTTAAAGAACCAAACTTGGGGAAGGTCATTGTTGATAGTCATTTATCTAACACAATGAGTGGAAAGGGTCTGTATCAGGTTACTGTGGCTGACAATGTGGATCAGATACTCAATGTGTCTCCTTCTCCTGCTATTTCTAATGTTGACTCAACATACATTCTTGCTGCCTCTGGTTGTTCTCATTTGCAGCCTTGCTCCTTACCCATGTGGCATACTTGTTTTGGACACACCAATATCAACATCATTTACATTATGTTCAGACAAGCATTGGTAGAAGGGCTGGAAGTATCTGACTTCTCAATTTGTGGGAAGTGTGAAATCTGTCTGTATGCAAAAGCAAAGTGTCATCCTTCTGATGAGGCTGTAATGCCCTCTTCTGAACTGTTAAACAGGGCAAGTCTTGACTTGTGGGGATGTTCACAGACACAGAGTCTAGGGGGAGCATTTTATATGCTCCTCACCTGTGACAATGGCATGGGAATTCCTTTTCTACATTTCACCTCAAGTAAGGAAGTGTCCACTATTCTTCATCTTGTTCAAGATTTCACAGCAATGGCAGAGTGGCACACTGGTCATCATATATGTGTCTTCTATATAGATATGGGATGTGAGTTCAATACCCAGGACTCCATGGCACCCTCGATCTTGTCAGCACTCACTTCTGGTGGCCTACCATGCAATCCTTTGTAGAAAAGTATGTCAAAGGATGTGAAATCTGTGCAAGGAAAAAGATTCAACAGCACACCTGTGCAGTAACACAACCACTTGACATTCCAGCCAGACTATGGGAGGAAGTTGGTGTAGATTTAATCAATCAGTTACCCAAATCCAATGGCTACAATGCCATCCTAGTCTGTACAGACCTCTTCAGCAAACAGATCCATGCTATTCCCTGTACAACCAATATCACAGCTGAAGGTGTGGCAGATATTTACTATTGAGAAATCTTCTGCCTCCATGGTCTTCCCCTGCATTTTGTATCAGACTGAGGACCCCAATTCTCAGCAAAGCTTATGTGATCCCTCCTCTCCCGCCTAGGCATTAAATCAAATCTGACATTGGGATATCACCCACAGGCCAATGGACAGACTGAATGTGCAAACCAGGAAGTAGAGAAGTACCTTCATCCATATGTAGGGCAACAACAGGATGATTGGGCAGAACACTTGCCAGTATATATACCTACTGCCTGTAACCTGAGTCCCTATCTTGACCTCTCTGTTGATTGGGATGAGATTCTGCTTGAACTGATTACTATACTCTTGAAAGTCACTCCACTGTATACCATTTCATGACAGGATCTATGTACCCAAAAACCAGGACCTTCAGGGATGCATCATAAAAATGCACCACAACACTATCTTGGCAGGACACCCCAGACAGTACAAAACATGGGACTTGATCACTCGAACATACTGGTGGCCAAGTATAAACTGCAATGTTGCCAAATACATATGAGGGTGTGAGAGATGTCAAGCAATGAAAGTACACTGCACCAAACCAGTGGGGCAACTTAACCTGCACAATGTACCATTAGAACAGACCTAATTGGGGAATTACCAGAGTCAGGAGGGTATAATGCCATATTGGTCACAGTAGACAAATTCACCAAATGACTCAGACTCAATCCCACACACATGAGTCTCATGTCAGAAGGAATGGCAAAGATATACTGAGATAAGATCTTTCCAATATACAGTGTACTGAGAATAATCATCCATGATTGAGGCCCCCAGTACCACTCATGCTTCATGAAAGAACTATATTGACTCCTTGGAATAGAAGCAAACTACATGATGGCTTATCACCCACAGACCAATGGCCAAAGGGAACACAGTAACCAGGAAATTGAGCACTACCTCTGGCTGTTCATCAACTACCATCAGAATAACTGGCACAAATGACTACCACTCATGGAGTTCATGTACAACAATTGAGTCCATTCTGCTACCCACATGACCCCATTCTTTGCCAACATGGGATGCTACCCATACAAAGGAACTGCACCCAAAACCAACTCCAATAATCCTACACAGATGGTCCACATATGCCAGGAGATTGGCTCAGCCCTTAAAAAGGCAGCAGAGGACATGAAATGGCACTATGACAAATGACACTGTGAGTCAATCAAGTATAAGATCGGAGACAAAGTCTGGTTAGAAGCAACAAATATAACCACTGATCAACCAATGAAGAAGTTAGATGACAAACGCTTTAGCCCCTTCAAGGTCATAAAGAAAGTGGGAATGGTGTCATATCAACTAGACATCCCAAAGATGTGGAAGAGTATTCACCCTGTCTTTAATGAAGTACTACTCACCCTTACCATGAACCTGAATATTCCATACAACCCCAAAACACACAACCACCACCAGAAACCATTGAAGGGAGAGAGCCTAAATATGAAGTAGAGGAGATGTGGACTCCAAGAAGAGCTGGGGGGGATGAATCCTGCCCAAGGTAAAATGGAAGGGATATGGGGCACACAAAATGACATGGGAACAACTGATGAACCTCAAGAATGCTAAAGACGCAGTACAGGATTTCCATAGAAAAGCCCCTCACAAGCTGAAACCAATGACCATCTACAAAATCAAGATTCCAATATCACAATTCCCCAAAGAACTCCTTCATCCCATCCCCCTTCCCATCACTGATCCCATTCCAAAAAACATCCCCTCTGAGAATATGCTAGCCAAATTTGCATGAAATGGAGTTCATGCCCTAGAGAGGGGGTAATGTTACAAAACATCACTTTTCTTCATCTTATCTTATCTCCGCTTACATAACTTACATAATTGCCAGATTCCCATAACTTATATAATCCTAGGGGCACTATACAGTGATAGTACTTGAGTGTAGTGCCTCTTCTATCTATCTTCCTTTTTTCTTCCTTTCACTTATTGAACTGTTTCACTTACACACCACATACAACAGGTTACAATCATTCACCACCATATGCTTTCCTCCTGCCCACTAGCTGCATCACCTACAACTCATACACTTACAGCCTTCTGTACACTTCTGCCACCTTCTGTAATCTTCCAGAGCTCCATAGTCAGTAGTATAAGTAGCATACACTTGTAGAGTATTCCTTAGCTTCAATCTCATCTATCCTCCTGTACTCTCTCCTGCTCAATATGACTCTCTTCACTTATTCTTGATGTGATGCCTGACTAAGACAATATTATCAAGCGCCTCTGCTGCTATAGCTCAATAGTCAAAGTACGGTCACTGACAATAGCTAGGCAAAGGTTTAAGAACCATTGTGGAAGTTTAAATTTGCCTGTGGACTGATCCTAATGTAATATCAAATATGGAATTGCTCTTAACATTAAGGGAAGGCATACTAGTGGAATGCTGACAAATTTTGAATTTCTATCCACTGACTCATTAAAGTCAAGGATGGAAGTGTTAACTGTACATTCAACATGCATCAGAGATACTCATCACAATATATCAGTGAAAACACCTCATCTAAACTACACAGGCATTTCTCTTTGAACATTACTTACCCTCCATCAGGCTTGGTTTCATTGATGTCAGACATCATATATGTATTTGCTACCAATTATGAACAGCTTTGTGCAGACCGGATTTCCTTTTATACAGGCACAGGTTGACTTGTCGTCCATAAAATTGATTTAGGAGCTAGTGTAAGATGGTGAGAGGATTCTACAGTCGACTTCAGACAGCAACAATGTGAAAAACAAGCAGAGTCAGTAGATATTCATCGTATGGAGGGTGTAAATGGCAAACATGGTGTTTATACAGAAATATCAATATGTCAGAATTGAAGTGATAAATTCTATAGTCCTAAGTAAGTACACTGGATTATAGGTATGTAAGTTCAAGAAGTGTAGACTAGGGACAAAGGTCATGAATGAATAAGGAGTTCTGAGGGTTGTATTGAAATCGGCTTCTATATATATGTTATAGGAAAGGAAAAAGAGATTGGAAGAAAGAAGTTGCGCAAAGATATCTGCACAGGATATGATGCAACTGCTATACTTCCGTGCAACGTTATACCAAAAAATCATCGGACAATGACAATGCTCACATGACTCTATGCATTGCTACACATATACATGTCAGATTTAACATGAAGAAACATATTCAACAAGAAGCATAGAACACACAATAAGCACTTACAACAATGTCACACCTAAAAATCGAGTCGACTGTGGATGAGGATTCAGCAAGGGAAACCGAAATGCAGCGTGAGATTTTGTGCGACCATCTACAAAAGATAAAAAATAAACAAATAAGTGGTACAGAGATGAAAACGCGGTGGAAACCAATGCATTGTTGAGTGCAACGAGCGCGAGTTCTAAGAATAAAAAGAGACAAAACTCAGTAAAGGTGTTGCAAACCGATGAAAGTTTATGAGGGGGTTTGTGCCCTTGTCGCAGCGGCGCTTTGGCCCGCATTGTGGTGGCGTGGTGTTCGGCCAACTCCTCACCGACAACTTTATCAGGACCAATTCGAATTTCAAACTATACATTTCCTTTCCTAGATACACGAGCAGACGAACTCACCACACTTCGAGTGCTGCCGGAATTGAAGTCCATCAGCAGAAGGTGAGTTGTGACAGATAGAAGCTATCTTCGGAAACATTTCACATAGACGTTCAATGTACCAAGAGTTTCGAGTGACTATCAAAAAATTTTGTTTATATTTCAAACTGAAACCGCAGGCGTTGCACATACTTACAAAAGGAATCCCTATCTCGGTCCAAATCGGCAATCGCTGTTTTGATACACACCATCGATATCTTCCAAAAAAGCATTTCAAATTTAGCTCTATGTCTTTCCATTTTGAACGGTTGGACATGAAATAACAGAGCGTAGAGAAGAATGATCAAGCAGCTGAACTAACTGATGCAGATTTGAATCAGTTCAATATCCCTTCCGTATGTATAGAAACTAGGCTAAGTTAACCGACTAACAGTGGATTATAGGTAGCAATGTTGGCTAGCTACGACGCTGTTGAAGCCGAAAAAGCGAATTTTTGCGCAAGTGTGCCTGATGTTCGAAAACTTCTTAGAAATTTGAAGTTGTTGGCCTGAGAGAAAGGTGGAGAGTTGAGGAAGAACTGATGATGTCGATTGTAAACGGCTTATCACGGGTATAAATAACTCGTAAAGTAAGCGATGTGTAACCGAAAAATGGTTGAATTAAACGAGCCAGTGAGTAGCTTGTATCGATACCTTACATCATATTTTTGTGTGAACGTAACGTCGTCGACATTTTTTGGTTGTTAGGCTTTAACAGCATAATCCCATTACATTCGTCTGCGATAACCAAACCGTAACGTTCTAAAGGATCCGACGTTCCTTGTGAACAATCAATACCGGAATCATCGGCATCAAACGTGTTCGAAATTTTTTTGATCCCAACCGTCTTACCCCTTTTAGAAAGGGTCCCTTTAAAGATTAGTATGTAATTAACGATTCCACCTTGGTTTGTACTATTCTGCAGCTGTTTGTGATTCCTAGAGTAATTATCTCTTTGAATAATCTAGTTTTCCTGCATTGAGTGCATGTAAAGAGAGACATAGTGGTATACACAAAGGTATGCCGTTTCGGAGTGCTTCTTCGAAATAAAGGGATCGGCAGCTATAATTAATATGCGAGAACCTAACTCCACTCGAACTCTTTCAGGGTTACACAGGTAAGGTTGTCCTTACTCGTATGCAACATGTACGTCTTCATTCCTTCCCATTTATTTAGCCTGGTCCAGTGGAGCTCTCATCGAGCTCCCATCGTAGTCAGTTTTTAGACCTTAATTTCATTTACGCGCTTATACTTATACAAGCCGTACTTTACTTTTTTTAATCATATGTAAAGATCGAAGATCAACGCTGGATGAATTATTGCTTGCGATTTGAGGAAATCGGGTGCTTCGTTGCCTTTACTTGCTTGCTCTTCGATAATAAACCTCAAGTACAAAAATTCGAGCTATATGCAGCTTTGACACTTCTGGATTTAGACGATTACCCGGCGAAGAAAATGAGCTGAGAGTCAATAACAGAAACAAAAAGCGAAGAAATAAGCAGGTAGGATAAAATGAAAATAAGTACCGTGTTTTCGGGGCGCGTTACTCTTTATTTGTGCTTCATCGATCAGCGGTGCGCCGAGGAACATGAAGGTTAACTTGCATTTGCTGTTTACGACGACGTGATACAAAGCAATCAGAATCTCACGACGGAAAAAAAGATTTAGGGTAAAGATTTTAAGCTGTAATTTGTAAGAACCAAAAGAAGAAACACAACATCAATTCAGATGCGTCCCGCCACTGCTGCATGTCCAATCCGCGGTGAAAGCGGTCACTCTGCATTACAATTGTGAAGAACTTTCGTACGTAAAAATGGGTTGTCATGCTGCTATCACTGCATCGTCTTTCGACTGCAAAGTTTATTAGATTAGGTAGGAAAATTCTCGTATTATTCGCAATTATTATAAATTTTTATGTTTAACCTCCGTATAGGAACTGATGATTCTTCGTTTTCCTTGACTATATAAATAATCTGCCCTCATCAACTGCGGCGACACGATACTGTTTACGGCAGACACGCTTCCTCTTCTTTTAATTCCCGTTCAGTACTTTCACAAACTTCTACTGCATCTTCTAGTATGAATGTTCCAGGCGACCTGATGTACGACGCATATGCCCCGTCTGCTTTTGTATCTGAAGATCATTCAACTGTTGCTCCATCTCAAATTTTCGCTCCCGTCGGCCGGAAACCAATATCGGTGAATGCTGCTCTGAAGTCGAAGTTTATTGACGCATATAAATTTTCTGGAACGCACAAATCGAGAAGAGAACTGAACAATCGGTACCGTGATTTAGTATGTACAATAGTTGGCAGCAATTCTTTGTTCGTTCTGATACTCCTATTTAGAAATGTACCGAATGTATAAGGAAACGCATTCCATGCGAGCCGAAAGATCTGAGCTTTCTGTGCAAAGCCTGTCGTCCAACACATTGCAGTCGGAAAGACTTTCTTCAAAAATTACGAATTACATCGGAATTGAAAATTACGGACGACGTCTACGACTGGTTGAACAATTGGCATAGTTCTAAGGGGTTAAAAACAAGAGCGGGGCGTCTCAACCACTGGGATAGTGACGAGGACGACAACTCCGGTCACAAACACAATTCGATTGTCACCGCAAGTACCGTTTCTCAAACATTTTCACTGATAATGATTCAAATATAGGAACCTGTTGACGCCCCCGCCGATATCACTGTTGGAAATAGTTCTGTTGGAGATAATGCTTTCGCCGTAGGTAAAGGCTTCGACTTTTCAAGCGGAGTTGCCAATGCAGAGGGTTCCAGCGTACCTAGTGTCTCCAATGTGAGCAAATGCTTTCCATTTATTTTGGAAATAACAACATTTTGACCTGATCCTTTATCCCTAAGATATACGATTCCGACTCAAAACATCCCGACAGTTCTACTAACAAAAGTGTTGGGATCGAAAGACATACGGAGGCTTGTAGCTCGCCTACCTCGTCGCCAAGCTATATATATGATAATGCGCCAGTTGAACAACTGCAAGTTCCCCTACCTTTTGCAGACGAACTCTATGCAAATGCCCAACAACCAGTTTCTGCTGGTTGGAACACAGAAGGTAAGTGCGCTACTTTTCTCCCTCGATGTACTTCGGACATTGTTTTGACGCTACGCCTTGTGAAGTTACTTACGGCTCATACAGACCGACATCAGATTCTTGTAAGTGTAGCTAACTTTACGATTAAACATTTGATTAACATTGAGCGGATTGACCTGGACATGCCAAGTGTCGGGTGTTGGGGTTGATTCTTCAGACATTGCCCTCCAAAATCTGTTCCTGCAGATCGATCCAGAACACGGACTTTTCGACAGGTCATTTGAACCATGGCAAGGTAGCGTAATCGGCGGTGCCCTTTCAGAAGTTCAACCGAATAACGAACACGAAACGACGCGAAACTACCCTGACGTCACAATGTATCAGGCTTAAATAGTTTGTTTACGCAAGGCTAATAGCGAAGTGAGTCTATTTCAGTGACCATCCCCTCGCACGTCGCTGAAAACATCTCCCTACGTAGGAATCATAGGTCCGCCTACTTATCGTTACAAGGGGGATTCTTAGCTGTCGCATGCAGGTCCAAGCGGCTCTGTGCCCGTCTGTCCCCTTCGCTGTCAAATATATTACTTGAACGCTGCTCCTCATCACTCGTTTGAGAGGAAACGCCATAGCTGGTCTCAGTTTGAGTATTTACACTGTATTGTAGTAGTATTTTTCCATTGTCTTTTCTTTCACTCTTCGTACCAGGTATGCTCAAAAAATCGTATAAAAAAATTGTCTTTGTACTAGCGTACTATTGTCGTCGCCCTCCCCTCGTTCATGTAGTACACTCGTTTCCCTCCCTGTTTTTTTGGCACCTGCACCTTAGTTTCGGTACCGCCGTCTTTTCACACGCCTATCCGTCATGTCCTCCCTTCTTGCACCAATGTATAATATAAACGGCCTTTTGGGTCGGTTTTCCTGGCTAGACACCACCACAGTTTGAACCTAAGACGATTTGACGAGCTTCATTCAATGTAAATTCGGTTGTATATGTAAATAGTGACGTTGCTGTATGCGTGAAGAGATCCAGCGCTGCACTCAAGCACCTAAATGAGTGTACAGGACGTCAGCGTCATATAGATACTACAGGTGACTTGTATCGTCGAGATGTTTTGGCCATTTCATTTATCAGTAATGCTCCCTTCTTTGAGCTAGAGTGCTGGAAGTACGCACAACTGACACAATATACTGCAGATTGTGAGTTATATGATTTTGGGCGGTTTGGCCTCAAAAATCCGAAGGTGTGTAATGTGCTTTACCGTTTTCACGTCAGATTTAGTTTTGAAAAAAACGAAAGTCATAGCCGTAAACTGTGTGATATCCCTAATACCATATTTCGTAGACTAAAATTTCAACGTGAGATTCGCAAGGCAACGTTTTTAATCCGAATAGCTTCCAACGAATACTATGGTCTAATCGCTTCAGGTCTGACGACAATGAAAGTACAAGTGAATATGGCATGGTCGGCCCGATTTAGTACTCTTCTTGTCATTTTTAAAATTTGATGCGACGAGGAAATTCTTCTGTATCATCTGCTGATTTGTACCGTGATGCTGTAGTTAATTACCAATGCCAGCCCTCATTCGAAGGCACTCATGCACGTTTACTCGGGAGATAATTTTAGCGAACACAAGTCACACGGAACAACTATCCGATGACGCCACCTGTGGGTCAATCATTATTAAATTTGACGGATGCTGCGGTGCGAAGTGAACGTCGACTTCTAATGGCTTCCGCGCAAAGATTAGATCCTGTGGTCAAATCCTGTAAAAACATGTGTAAAGAGACCTACAACACCTGAACTTGCGCTTCATCATCTCGAGACAAACAGTTTCGGAAGAGATGCCGTTCGGCAATATGACATGCTGCTCCACAAACTATCACGAACGCACAGGACCCCTATGTTTTTCTTCGGTTAAGTGAAACATCATTTTGCAAGTCAACGGTAGCGTAAGTTGATTCTTGATCAAATCGAGAAAGTTGGTCTTTCATAACTGGATTCTGATCTGGACGGTCTCCAAAGATGAATATAAGTTCTAGAATGATACGTACGCTGTTTGCTCTGGAGAATCTTTGCAGGGTTGATTGGTCAAATTATTTCCGCTTGGATGGTAAGCATTGTATCCCGCATGTGATGGTATTTCTATCAATCCGTTTTCGTGAACATAGTCTTCATGTTCCATGAAGTTTCTACCTGCTAATAGTGATGGCCAGTATAGAATCGCAAAATCACTGGTGAATGCCGCTTGACGAGATATCATGCCCTTGCTTCAGACTTCAAACGTCCGAGCCAGATCTTCTTGCCTTTAGGAATTAAAATGAAATCTCAAACGACTATCTAGATTACCAAAAAGAGCGGCGTATTGGCAGATCCTTGAGTTAATCCCAAAGAGTTGCATGTCTGTTCCAACATCTCGAGTCACGGAGGTATTGACGCACATTCAGGATCGGAATTTCTCGCGAAATCTACTGGAGAAATCAACGAGCATCGTTCTGCAACACCGTCGTATTGAAGACGTTAAAATTCTTTTGATGTCCTTTAATGCTCTTCTTTATCCCTCTCTCTTCTCTCTATTTGTAAGGTTTATTCGCCGAGATCGCTGGAGTTTTATTCATCGTCTGGCTTGTATGTTGAAATTTTCCGTCGAGATTCTAAAGCTGATATACTGTGTACGCGCCTATGTAGCATTCTTTGATGAACATAAGCAATACACGGCGTTGCAATCTGTCCAGGCATTGTTTGAATTCGTATCCCATCTCTTACATGACTTGCGCTCTTCGTTATCTGCTACAGGCCAGAACAGGGATGCTTGCGTTCATGTCTTTGCGAAGAACGCACATTCCGGAAATTTTACTGATTCATGTACTTAAGCTCGGTATACCACATCTTGTCGCAGTGGTAGTAAAATGAAGAACTTTAAATTGACGACAGGAATGGAAACGCAACGCAAATTTCCAATGACAACAGGTTCATGCGAGCTAAAATCTGTTTCTGCATACCTTGAAGTTCACGAGAGCTGAGTTTCAACCATGGTCATTTTGATTACCAACGTAGATATTCAGCGAATCCTGGACACCGGAATCAATTTAGTCTCTAGGTTTCAGATACCGTCTCTAACGGTGAAAAGATCAACTCCTTGCGAAAGGTTCATCCCCTGATCTGTTCATCCAAGTAAAGAGGTCGTTCGTATACTCTTTGTTGAATATGCGTACATGAGTTATATGTGTACACCATTTAGAACATATCGGTGACAACATCTTGTGAAGCACTATAGCGACGACCAAAAAAGAACGCGTAACTCATCCGTTTGTAGTATGTACAAGAAATGCGAAGTTTATAACGAGGATCATTAAAAATTCCAATCAGTGTTTTCACTGTCGTGAATCTCGTCTCCACTGTAACTGTGATGTCTAAAACGTTACCGTTACCGAAGACGGACTGAAAGACGCCTTACCTCTGAATATCGCTAAAAAATTCCCAAATAGCATTCCAAAATCCAGTCGCAGCACCGTTCTCACTGCCCTCGTCGTTGCTCCATCTACTGTGGGAAAACTTTCAGAGATTCATTAATTTTGCTTCGAGGGTATTCGGCTTCTCCACGAACAAAACGGAAAACATGGTCCCCTTATACAATTTCCCGATATCGTCCCAGTAAATCCACTCCCTTGCTACTCCGCAATCATGAAATTTCATCAGAAAAAAATCGACTTCTCCATGAAGGCAGACAATGTAGTGATATTGTCCATGTTGGAAAAGATGACTGACTATCATCGCACGGCGGTTGCGGTCGCCAGCGAGGATGAACGTTCCTGGACCAATGGAACTCTTAAGAATATCGTCGTTATTGATTTCGAAAATTGGGAATTCTGAGAAATGAAAGGGAATTGCTTGCGGTTTGAGAGGCACTAACGGATAATTCCCTGGTAATATGTTGGTTTTTCGATATATGCCGTCAACATAGCTGCGATTTTCATCGTCTATGCAGACACACTGCTTCGCAAAGACGTCGCTATAGTCACCTTCTCTGTACCCATTGATAAACTCGATATAAGTGTTGAATGTGGGGAGACAACTGGTTTCGTGGCTGAAGATAATTTGACGTCTTTTGGGAACCGTAATTGATTCAGCCGATTGAACGGCGTTGGAAAATCCCGATTTTTGCACCGTGAATGTTGTGTTGAATATTAATTGCGAGCGGAGATGGGAATCGTCGTTGACCTGTGCATTGGTACAGTAGATGCCATCTTTGGCTTGAATACATTATCAACACATTTTGGCGGTAAGATATCATAATATTTACCTTCGAGTCGATATCCACGATTTACGGAAACAGGGAAAGAAGCGAAAACGAGTTGGTGAAATATCAACTTCGGTGTTCGAGTTTGCAAGCTATACCGTCATTCAATAGCCAGCATAATCTAAAGAGAAAAACTAGTCACTAGATCCCTAATGAAGGCTAGTCAACTGCTACGATCAATTCCAATCGGAATACTTCGATCCGAAGCGGTGATCCCGGACAGAATCCATTTATTCCAGCAGTAGTTAAAGCTCGGCTTGCAGGCTTCAACCGCTTTGCGAATGACTGCCTTTGCTAGGCCAAATCACAAATTACCCTTATAATACCAGATGCGCACGACCGTAATAGTTGTGAGGAAACAGTTCGACGAACACCGGCAGCCTAGCGCGCAACCATATTTCCCTTAATCAACGCCTGAAGAAACAATAAATGGTTGATTTTAACAGTCATTAATTATAACGCATAGGTCCTACAGTGCGTTTTGTTTGTAAGTATTTTTTAACGTGAAAGTTGATGGAATTGTAAGGTAAAATTCGCGTGCATCGATCGCAGTCGGAACGGTTTGTTCTCGCCGCTTGTCGGCCCCCTCCCCAGGTAGTAGTGATCATGCCTATATACCGGCCCGTCATGCCGGATATGGCTTGGGCGGTTTTGGTGATGTTCGTGGACGAGGAATGGCGGGCGCTAAATTGCATTTCTCAGAGGCGCTCGTTCTCGCCTTGTTATCTTGTTGTTATCATCGACCACAAGATGCCTTCTAGACTTGCTATTTAAAGAGGTGCTGCATACCTCTCCCTGGCCCTTTCACGCTCATAGTTATTCATGTAGGTTGTCAATGCCTTCTACTACGCCGGTAGCACTTCACGTTAAGGTTGGAAATTGCATCATCTGCTCCTTCTGCGGTGTTCCGAGGATGATATAGCCTGGGATCCCTCTGGGATCATCGCTAGAAACCAGTGTTTACCACTGTTCAGCTCTTAGACCATCATGACACCGTGTTATAAATCTAACTTCCCGAGTCCCTCTTTCCGACCCCCTGCGAAGATGATATTGCCGGCTTCTGGTTTACTCCCCACTCCACACTCGGAGATAGAACTTCATCAGTGCACGAGGTCATTATAAACCTAAAACCAAGTGGAGAAGAACTGTGGAAGTCGCCTGGACTTTGCTTGCTGTCCCTCTCCTCGCTTCACCCGAAGACTAGTCCGCTCGAAAGTCGATGTTCGTCTCCGCAGGATTTACTTGGATCCTTTTCCTGCTGTCATCACCTGTTAGATGTGATCCGGAATTGATTGTTCCAAACTGTACCCAACAGGTCCAGGCCCAGAACCCATGGGTAGGCACATTTTTTCTGGTCGAAGCGAACATTCACCGGCTTGTCTGTGTAGTTATTCAACTCAAAAAAACAAAGCTCCTGCTTAGTTGCCGGATATTTGGGATCCGTATGCAGTACAAATAACGGTGTGTCTTCTACCTCTGCTAATTCTGCTTGTTTGGGATATAAATCGAAAGCTTGAATCACAGCCTTCGATATCCCGCCCATCGCCTCTGGAGAGTTTTATGAACTCCTTACATCCCAGATAAACAACTGCACTTGCTCCAGTGTATACTATAGCACTTTGAGTGCTTGTTCATTCTGCCAGGGACAGACGTTTGTACGGTAAGTAAAGGCCTTTGAATTTTTGATGGTTCGAGGGAGTGTTATTACATCCTTCCCGTCAACAGATGGAACGACTGGATTTCAAACTGCACGCTGCCACAGCGAATTTTTGATAGGTAGCTGTCTTCGTTTGATATACAGTCGAATTTCCTGATGAAACATACATCTATCCAGTTTCTTTCCTCAACCCATCCCGACTGGCACTGCAGTTCCCCATTGGGCGTACCAGAATTATTTAAATGTACGTTTCTAAGCTCCCCATTCCACATCTTCACGCTCATTCTAGGCCATCAGAGCTCCTCCAGCACCTTCAACGTCACCCTTGCTCAACAGTTAAGCGGTGAGTCTTTGCTTCACTGATTTGTTCGAGCACTGGATGCGATACTTGATTGGTATAGACAATCCGGAATCCTCAGCCCCTTCGGGCCCCACCAGCACATCTAATAGCGCAAATGCCAAGGGAAGGTCAGAAGGGGGGGCCATAGCTGGCGGCGTGGTCGGAGGGATCGCGTTCCTTGTCATCTCAGCTATCCTCGTCTTTCTATTCTTACGTCATCGACGTCGAAAGGCAGCTGCAAGTCGAGATCGACCATCGATAGACGATGTCACAGCGTTTACTGCACCTACATCACATCCCACAGATCCCCCGAGTCCACCACCTATGAGATTATATGTGAGTTTCCTGTCTGCCAAAAATTCAGTGGGGTCAAATCAAATGTGGAAATCTAATATGACTCTTCATAGAACCCATCTGATCCTAGTACATTCCCTCCTAGTCAGGATATGATCCAAAATAATAACACGGAATCACCGTTCTCCCCACTCTCGCGCCATCCATTGCGGAATATTCATGCACCCACACAGTACACTGGTGTACCAGAGCTTTAAAGTACATATCAAGTCAAGATCATGTATTTGTATCATAACGGTCCAAGATCCTAAACCATTTGCCCAACAGAATGAGTAGCCTATAAATATACAGATGCTTTTTTCGGAGAAAAGAAAGCAGCAGATGTCGACTTTAGCTCCACAACAAAGGGCCGGCAACTTTGAAGGAGCGCTACATTGCATCTTACCTTCCATTGTGCAGAAACCACCAATACTGATCATCGACGCAATGAATTTATCGCAATGCCTCCTGGATTCGCTGTTCGGAATAGCATCTGTGATTTGCTGGTATAGTGTGCTTGATTGGTGCCGCATACACTGCTACTTCTGTTCATTCATGTTCATTCTCATCGGTCCTCTAGCTTCGCATTAAGGTTTAACACTTCATCAGCGCTGCGGGTATAATATCGTCGGCTTGGAGGCTGGCTCCTTGCATTAATTAAATCACAGAGTGCTTGCTCGGATTCATCGGACATTATAAACACGGGTGGAGAAGAGCTGTAGAGCCTGCTTCGACTTCTCGCCATTTTTGACTTTGCTCTCTACAGAGCACTAATTGGAATCCGCTCGTAGGCCAATGTCTTCTTCTCTAGTAGCTGCGTGGATATTTTCACTGCTGCCGTCGCCCGTCATATGTGACAATCAGAATCTAAACGGTGTCCCCAATTGTAGTCCACAGGACGACTCCTCGACAGCTTTGACCGGGTACGCTCTCTTTGTTTAATCCATGCCTGTATCTTTTCTTCATAGACTGCGCTTTCAGATATGCTACTTCACGTGGAACTATGATTCCTCATCAGGCATCCCAGAATTACTCCGTCGTACGCATTCATTCCACTTCCGTACTTCGCTCCGCTCATTGCGGGTAATCAGAACGATTCTAGTACCTTCAGTGTTACCCGCGCTCAACAGTTAGATAGTGAGTCTCTTCTTCACCAATTTATTGAGGTATTGGATGCGAAACTTGATCATCATAGACGCTCTGAAGTCCTCAGCCTCTCCGGAATCCATCAACAGTCAAGGCGGGGCCCAGGACGCCACTGTGGATACCTCTAATAACTCGAACAATAAGGGAAGGTCGGAAGCGGGGGCCATAGCCGGAGGTGTAGTCGGGGGGCTCGCATTTCTTGTCGTTTTGGTGTTCCTCGTCCTTCGATTTTTACGCTACCGACGTCGCAAAGCAGCTGCAAGTCGGGTTCGACCGGTGATCGATGATGACACGGCTTTCTCCGCACCTACGCCGTTCATTACAGACCTCTCAAGTCCACCTACGGGATTATACGTAGGTTGATTTGTCTTCTAAAAATTCGGGAAGAGTTCAAGTCGAATCTGATAGAACCCATCCGATCCGAGCACATTCCCTCCTAGTTAGGAAGTGATCCGAAACCAAAATCCGGAATCCCTCTCCCATTCATTGTCGCGCTATCGCTCCCAGAATCACTCGACTCCTCATTACACTGGGGTACCGGAAGTTTGAATCATAGATCGTAGGCATCTACATCTTGCCGGAAAGGGTAAGCAGGTTACAATAAGTATCAGAACATTATTGTACTCGTACAATAAAATTGTGTCGGCCCAGCAACGACCGATAAACGAGGACACACATCGTACGTATTAGATATACGTTAATATCAAAAAAAGAGTCTGTCCAATCCAAAAGAAAGTGCAAAAGTCCCTTTCATCGAAATATGCATAAGCATGTCTGTAAAAAGAGCAACAATACCTCGTCTCGACCTCATCGAGGACGATCGCAATCAACACAGCTGTTGCGCTCGACAAAACGTACATTCCTTCCCGGTACCTTCTGCTGACTGAACCTCGCGTTTCCAGCATACACAGATGGCGGACGCAGGGGGCCGTCCCCACTCAACGATTTCAAGTCAGCCATCTTCTCAAACGTGTTGGTGACAAAGGTATCTCCGTTGAACATTGACACAGGGCGAACGGTGAGGAAATATGACGGTAGTTCGTCCGCTTTGTTGAGGTAGAACGGTTTGAGCTTGTTCTCGACGCTCAGTCCTAGACCAGCTTGAACCATGATAAAAGTCGGAGCCAGCCCCTGTTGATGTCATGACCCGAGTTAATTCCAAGTCAGATTTCAAAGAAAAATTCTTACCGCGATGATGGTGAGTAAAGGGTGCAAATCCGCGTGCGTTCCAGAAATCTGAATTGCCAAGCAGACAGCAACGATGAGTGGGTATAGCATACCAGATTCCAGCCTGTGTGCAGGGTTCCATCAACACTAAGGGAGCTGGGTTATCGGATATACAAGTACATACGCTGTCTTGACCAAACCGGTAAGCCTTCCATGAGACTTGTCCCTACCGAGAAACTCATTGGTCTCTTGCCTAATGGACCAAATTTTCCGCGCTATGTGGACGGAAAGAAGACCCATCATCATCTTATATCGGAGTGAAAAATCGTGTCACTGAGTCTAACCTATGAGCGCAGTCAAAACGACATTCAAGCACCAATTCACGGCGAGGTTGGCATATAAAACTGCGGTCTTGCTCTTCCCCAGGGACTGCATGAGATCCGTGACGCTAGTGTCCAATGTGTTTGAATGGGCCGCGAGGACTGTAGCAGCGATGGCAAGAACTAGGTAGCAACAGCAAATTTAATCAGTTGGAAATGAATGTGGAAAGATCAACAAAAAATTACGCACAGGTGTTAAGAACAGCCGCAACAGTAGGAATTACGACGATCCGAGAATCATACCCTCGAATGACGAAGCAGCGGTGAATCTACAAGATAGATAGATGTCACATCTCATTAATATTTCGCATGAAAAAAAAACGCGTCCAACACACGCAATGCTCACCAATATCATGTCCCCAATCAA
The DNA here is from genome assembly GCA_000827265.1 of Collybiopsis luxurians FD-317 M1. NCBI lineage: Eukaryota > Fungi > Basidiomycota > Agaricomycetes > Agaricales > Omphalotaceae > Collybiopsis > Collybiopsis luxurians. The sequence goes on along the minus strand of KN834749.1, from coordinate 2,974,462 downwards.
ACTACAAATACAAGCTCACCAGTCAGCATCACCCAGCAAAACAAAAAAAAAAAAAAAACGAAAACTCACTTGGCGACGAGATAAACACTCGAACTCACCGTCCTCAAGCAAATCATCTCACGCCACAACCCAAGATCAAGATCCTGATCCATCCTACCCTGATTCGCCTGCGCGTGCACAACCAAGTCCAGCATATTCCGCGCGTCGAACACGCCCAAAAAGACACTCGCCGTTGCCAGTACGAACAGGGCGATCCCGGCGAGGGTCATGGCGACGTTGCGGCCCGCGCGCTGGTGGGAGAGCATTTTCGCGTAAAAGAGGAATTGGGTGATGTAAAGTCCTGAATGTCAATGCAAAAATGGTGTTAGGAACGATGAGGTGGGTGGGGGAAAGATGAGACCTGCCGAAAAGGAATACTTCGAACTGCGTACGTAGTCAGTATGGATTCCATAACACGGAGAAAGGAAGAGATACTGACAATCATAGCTAGAGCGGCCGAGCCCACGGTACCACTGAATACGATTGGCTCCATATCACCTGTACGACTGTAGCCCAAATTTCGAGTTCGAGAGATTGAAGCAGTAGGGGAAAGCGCAAAGAACGGGCTAGAAAAAAACTAGTGGAAAAAACAAGTGAACCAGTCGGTCAAGCTCAGAGTCGGGTGGGTGTCGTAATTGGAATCAGGAAAGGAGGAACCAAAATAAAAGGAAAGTTGAAAAGAGAGAGAGTGGGGGTCTAGGACGGAAGAGCGAGAGAGAGTAACAGACAGAGAAACAGAGAGACGGAGAGACAGAGACGATTCGGATGGGACGAACCCCATCCCTTCCCATGATTTTACATATTTGGAATTTGGAAATTTGGGACGATCGTTTCTTTTGCGGTCCTTCGCGACGTCGACTGGTAGGTAAGCCTGGTGTGTGTTTTTGCAGGTTTTTTTTTCTTTTGGTTTCTAGGATGGATTTTCGGTTTCTAGTACGACCTGACGTCGCAACAGGGAGACTCGGAGAGCTACTGAGCGGAAGTATATCGTGATCATACTTTTCTCGAACGGCGCTACGCGTATTCCATCTCGCAGTTCCAAGCATCATGCCTCATGTTCGAAGAGCTCTCTCTCTCTCTCCTCTACACAGATAAAGTGTTGTCTAGATCCCAGTACGAGAGCTTCGAGCGATTGAGAGCGACGATAGTGATTATTTTCTGGGTGATAAAAGATAAAGACGTAGCAGCGCTAGCTCGGGTACTCGATCGAATTAATAGAGAGAGATATGAAACTCATCCGAAATCCGTAACCAGAGCGATAGTCACCGTTTCACCAGCTAATAACCGATAACCTTCCACTGAGGCCTGCTCAAATACGTCAGATTCAGAACTCACCCACCCGGCTGTACTCTACATACTCTCGGCCTGCATCTCTGCCGCTGATCCACTGACCAAAACTTATCATGATACATCTACGAGTATGACTTTGCCTCTGACGGGATATACACGCGTGTGTCAACATATGTACAACAAATTTCTAACAGCACATTTAACAATAATACAACCTGTAAACTATGCACCTTATCCAACATGTATAGAGCAGCCCCGCGGACTCCCTCTCTTTACCCCATCTCCACCACCATCGCACAGCACTGAGTTACACTACAGCACGACAGCACAACAGCACGACAGTACTACTACCCCTACTGAACACTCATAACCATAAGCGGCGTCTGAGTCGTCCTAGGCCCAGTCATATGCGTCGGCGTCATCGGGTCCTGCCCCGTTATCAACGCAGGTACCGGGCCTCCCCTCCCTCCCTTGACCGCAAGTCCAAGCCCCCGCACACCCACATCCACATCCACATCGGCACCAGCACCCATCAACGGCGCACCCAACGCCGGCGGATGCGGATTCTGCGTCCCAGGAGGTGTATCATATCCACGCTCCCCAAGTTGATTCGTCTTAGCAGCGACGGCGGTGGCGAGAAGGGAGGGACAAGGATCTGGAGTGTGGGATTCTGAATCAGAATCGTTGCGTGCGTCTGTCACTGATGCAGGAGTCGGTGGTGGCAGATCAACCGCCTTTACCGCCTTCACCTCCCCCAGATCCACATCCGTCTCCACAAACCGAATATGACCATCCTCCCTCCCCTCAATCGCCTCAACAATCTCCCTAAAATCCTCTTCCCCCGTCCACTCCCCACCGGCAACATCCGCCACCTCATCAAACGACCTCGCCTTGACGATCCTATCCCTGACCCGCTTATCCTCCGCCTTACCATTCGGCTTGGTATGCGGACTCTTGAACTGGGATAAACAGAATTTCGTCAAACTCCAGTGATTGTCGAGGTATTTCGATAGGCGGAGGTATGCCGGGACAAGAGTTTCGTGGATATCCACGAGCGGGGTGGTGGAGAAGCAAGAGGGATTAGCCTCGGCCGCTCGGGCGATCATAACCGACGAAGCGCTCGTCGCCCGTCGTACACGTATAGCGTCTTCCGCCCCCAGACAGTCGCCGTTTTCCAGTACGGCAATGTCCTTGCCCATCTTCACGTTGACTAATTCGACAATCTCCTGCAACCGCTCGATCATCGCGCGGTCTCTGTCTCGCATGTTTCGAGTCCGACAGTGGACGGTGAGAGCGCTGATGCCGGTGTTGACGATGCGTTCGACGAGGGCGAGGGTGTCTTCTTGGGAGGGGAGGAGGCGGATTTTGGCGGTGACAGTGATTTCGGGGGGCATGGCTTGGCGGAGGGCGGTGAGGATGGAGCAGAGGAGGTCGGGGTTGGTGAGGAGGGCGGCGCCCATGCCTCCGTGGGTTGAGAAGGGTTTGGGGCAGCCGCAGTTGAGGTCGATGCCCGAGACATCTTGCATGACGGTTTTTGCGGCTTGGACTGCGAGTTCTTGATCTGCGGTACCAATTTGGTAGATGAGGTAGGGTTTTTCGATGGGATGGGTTGTCCAGACTGCGCGGGATTTGCCGTTATAGGAGATGACGCCTGTTATAGCTGGATTACAAAAGGAGAGGATGAGATGGAAAACAAGAGGGAATTTGGATGGATATACGTACGATCTACGACTCGTTCAGTGTGTAAAATAGCCTTGTCTATCAATTCTGGAGCCCATACGAGTGAAGCACCGTGTTTTAAAGCGAATAATCTAGTGGGGACTGTATGGGACATTGAGAATCAATTCTGATTAAAGACTGGTGATTAACTTACGAGCACCGGAACGAACCATTGGAGCAAGAACGACACCATTCTTGAAGCTTTCCTTGGTGAGATGACTGATTTTTGCTCTTTTGGCGCTGCGAGGAACGGGAGATTCAGAATGAGGTCGTCTGGACATGATGGTTTGAAGAATACGCCGGCATAGATTATACATGGAAAATCAGAGTCAAAGCTAATGAGTCACATGTTGTCTTTGTTTGCCAACAGCTTCCAAGCCAAACAAACGCGTCCCGTCGCGTCGACCAACCTTTCCACTCACCATCATCATGCCCGAAGACCGCAAGCCAGTTCCTCCGAACCCTCCACGATGGAAGCCAAATCCAGACCCAATGTCTATCGAAATACCTGGACTGGACACTGCAGCTTCACCGCAAGATCAAATCGAACAGATTGAGCAGCTGATTACACTCAAATTACAGGTAGGTCAAAGTGGGTCGTGTATGCAAAAACAGCTCAGGGATCTCTCTCTCAGAACATTGATGAAAACTTTGCCAAAGTGCATCACATCCTATCTACCAGGATTCTCCCCGCTGTGAAGCGATATGCTGTAGGAACCGAGCCTGTTAGAGAGGCTGCAAAGGTGAGCCTCCGAAATCCTTTTCTTTTTAGAGTTGATGCCTATCTTTTTTTACTTCGTACTAGTTTTGGGTTTCCTTCTACGAACGAGCAGCTCAAATTCGTATCCCAACGTTCGAAGACTACGGTAACGCGACTGCAAACGAAGAAGAAGGGTCGTCTCAACAGACTGCCGCTGAACCTAGCGGTTCTTCATCTCCATCTCACACATCCGCATCTACCTCTGCGGACCAACCCAAGCTCGGAGTGGTGGACGAAGAAGCAGAAGACCATGGACACGATCACAATCACAGTATCGCATCCGCCGAAAGCTCTTTCGCTCCGGGCCCCTTCTCATCGACACCCGCCGCAGATCGTCTAGCCCACCCCGCCGACGACACAGACGCGTCCTGGTCCGCCTCCCTAGAATCCCCTCTCGTTAGACTCGACAGGGAACTCAAAAACTTTTCCCGAGACGCCAACGAGACAGACTCCAGCATCGCCGCTGGATCACCTACACCGTCCAAACCCAAACCACCACCTCCACCTCCTTCCTTTTCCTCGTCTGTTTCTTCCTCCGTCACCCACACCCACACCCACACCCAGCGGTCCATCGACAAAGGAAAATCAAAAGCCCGCGAACAACCCGAACGTTCACTCTTGAAAAACCTCCTCCGCCAAAACATCTACTCTTCCACTACCGCCAACTTTTCCCCGAGTCCTACAAAAGGGAAAGGCAAACCATACCCTTCTTCTTCACCTCTAAAAGAAATGAACCCCTTCCTACCACCTGGTACCAACCCCTCCAAATGGAACGGCCTAGTCGATCTTCGAGATACCCCATCCTCATCCTTCGCAGCGACGACGCCTGTAACCTCAAAGCGTTCCAGAATCCCCGTGTCTCATCAAAGGAAGCCTTTCACACCGAAAGACCCCAAAGGCAATGATGGCGCGCGCGATCATGCAAGCGGCAACGCCGCCGACTCGGACTCGGACGATTCCTTCGATGGACTACCCCCAGGAATGTCACCGCCCGTCTTGATGTCCCCCGCGCGCCCGATCAAATCGTCTATCAAGCTTGGGCAGACACCGGGGAAGGCTGCGGCGGCGAGGATTACGAAGGATATGGTTACGGATGTTCAGTCGAGGTACGGAGGAGGAGGAGGAGGAGCGGGGGGGAGTAAACCCAAGCCCGTTCGGGGGCTTTTTGGTGCTAATGCCAATATGAATAACAACGCGAGGGTAGGAGGCGGCGGGGGCGGGGGCGGTGCTCGTGGGACTTTACTAGGGACGCGAGCGGGGATGGGGATGGGGACGGACTCGAGCATGAGCACCGTATCCACGCCGCCTTCGTTATCGAAGTATAATCTCAGCGGAACGAGTAGTGGGATGGTGACGGATTCGAGTTTGGAGAGTATGATGAGGCAGGTTGGGTTGAGGGATTCCAAGATCTTGGAGGGTGGGTCGAGGGAGGGTGGTGCTGGTGGTGGTTCCTCGTATGCGACGTCGTCGACAGCTGGGTATCCCAAAGACGACGACGTCGACTCGTATGGTGGTACCGGAGATGTTAGTCAAACTCAGGTTCCGACTGGACAAGACGACAGCGAAGGATTTCAAACGCCCACTCCCTTTCAACGCCAATATCAAGGAGTAGGAGGGGGAGGAGGTCCTTTCTTCGCTGCCAATGAGTACGACGACGATGATGACGATGACGACGAAGAAATCAATAACACCGCACATCCATCCGCTGCGTTCCTTATGATGTCCCAGAACCGACGACCCATGGGCGTAGAGGACTCTTTCGACGACGACGATGACGATGATGATGACGACGACGTCGTGGATCCAATGGCTTTAGCTATGAACATGGGTGTGGGGCAAGGCGGAGTAGGCGGGGACGGAAGTATAGACCCCAACATGATCATCCCCGTACATCCTTTCGCTCGGGGTCCCGCCATGGGTATGGGTATGGGTATGGGTATGGGACTGGAAGACGACTCATTCGACGACGATTCGTTCGAAAACGATATGGCTATGGCACACTTCCAGAATAACTACAATCATCCCGGTGGTGGTAGTAGTGGTAGTGGTACTTTGGACACGGAGGCGGTGGAGGAGGAGACGCTGTTTGGTGTGCCGCCGGCGGAGAGGGAACGGAGGTTGTCGATGGCTCAGGCTGGGATGGGGATGGGTTCGGGTTTGGATTCGGGGAACGGCGAGCGGGGAGGCGATGGAGGTGTCGGCACTGGTACTGGAGCGACACTGATGATGCACGGAGGCGATCTATTCGATACGTCGCAGTTGACGGAGGACATTGCAAAAGTGGCGGAGAGTCCTACTCCTGCGCCTGGTGGATTTGGTAGGAATCGATAACTTCAACTTGTAATACTTACTACTTGAAGGAGGTATTGTGGGTCACGGTTTTTGGGTTCATAAGGGGGAGTATGAATCTGTGTCGATTTATGAATTTCACTCTGAACTCTGAAGGTGAAGATAAATGCATTTTCAACATCTCTGCTTTTCCAGGGGCCAAAAGATAGTTTCTATTGTACTGGATAGACAAGGAACACTAAGTACAAGGGATAATAATTGTCACACTGTAGTCCTGAGTGAGCCAGTCTCCAATGGAGTAACCTTCATAGATGTAAATGATCGATTTCTGATTAGTGAGAGTCTATCATCAATCATGGTCTGCATAGTGTCATGAAATTGGTCATCTATTCTTGGAAAAGGACCAGGTACTGGGATGTCAAAGGCTGAGTTCTTTCCTTCATTGTCCAGAAATTCCATGCAAAATCCAATGGTAGTGATGTCCCAAAAGTTTTTCATATGCCAATTTATTTGAGTTCCAGGCTACAGAGGGGATCCAGTCAGGTCAGACTGCACTTGTAAAGCATTGTCATTCCATACCTCATGATTACCCTTCAGGAAGAAATAATCTCGGAGCATAACAAAATCAACCATTAAATGACTAAAATCCCATTTAGCATGTTCCTCTCCTTGCTTCCCATCAAGCACTTCCTGCAAAACCAAAGTAGTGGCAGCATAAACATTGAAAGACTGGAGTTTAGATAAAAGTTTGTCACTGCAATTTGCTTGCATACAATGGTGTAACCAACAATTGCAGACTATTGTCCACTTATCATCCCTTCTTTGATAAACCAATCTGCCAGAGACTCTGTTCATGGGTTTAGTAGTGAGAGGCTGATATTGTGCTTCAACTATTATATCCAGATAACACTGTGCTATGTAGCTGTGCCAATATGGTTTGTTGATATAGAAATGCAAAGACCGATTAGGGTCAAAGAGAAAATCTTGAAAAGAAGCATGAGCAAAATTTAAGCCAGACTCTATGGGTGAAGGGTCTTTGAAAAGAGAATGGGCTGCTGATAGTGCAGCCTGGACTTTTTGGCTGGGGATACCAAGAATACTTAGCACATCAAGTTTCTCCCTAGTGCTGTAAAAAATCATATCTCCAATGGAAATAAGAATTCCAAGTATTCGAACAATGAGAGCAGTGTTTTTGTTTGTTGACAGAATTTGGTGGTAGAGTGCATCAAGCTCAGCAAAGGGTGATGTAGTCTCTTCACCCTCTATCTCCTCTTGCTGAAGTCCAAGTACAATATCAAGTCTGTCTTCAGGTACTGCACTATCATCATCAATATATTTGAGCACTGTTGATGCATATGCAAAATGCCCTGATGCCTTTGAGACCAGGATTTCAATCTGGCTGGAAGAGGGCCAAGGACAGGTGATATGCTTCATTGTGGACAAATGGTGATTGAGAATTTCGTGGAATCGATCCTGGAGAAATTTTCGTATATCAATGGAAGCTTGATATGTATTGCTAAGAGAAATCCAACTGCAAATGCCCTCGAGATGAGAGCTGCTGAATGCCTCCTTGATCCGAGGCTCAGGCCTACTGGCTATCAGAATTCGGAATGGAAGGGTGCATTTTTGCATTGCAGGGGCCAGAATGGAGAGTATACGCTGTTGGGTACGGCTATCAGAGCATTCATCCAGACCATCGATGATCAAGATTCTGGCCCTCAAGGATAGCGACGAATTGGGTGCCCGGATTGCCTCGAGACATGGTTTGAGTACCAGTTCATCGAACTGAGTCTCGATAGAGGACGTGAGCGCCGAAAGATTTCTCAAAACTGCTTGATTGATGATGGAGCGAAGCTCGGGTATGGTAGCAGCTAGTTGCAAGGATATTGTGGTGAAAAGCTTATGAGCGTTGTTCCGGGAATCATCTGAGCGCCAGAAGAAGAAGGCTGCCGCTAAGCTCTCGTCCCGTGCGAATGATTCGGCCAAGGTTTGAGCGATTGCTGACTTTCCTGCTCCTGCAGGTCCATAAAGCCATCGCACGGAATTAGGACTATATGGATCGGAATGAACCCAACTTTGGAGATCCTTCAAAATGGATTCTCGTGTCCCAGGATGACATTTTGGGGGCGGGAAGCGAGCCTCCGCATTAAATAGGGCTGAGGAGGAACTGTGGCGAAACAATTCGAGGAGACCTGCAGTCGTGACGATCTCGTGTAAGCGAATCAGTTTACAGAAAGAGTGTAACAAACATGCCTTTCTCGCTCTCTTCAACTGATATCCCGATGTTGTTAAAGGTCCCTCCTTCAATTGCAAAGCTATGAGAGCCAGCGAACATCTGCGGGTTCAAACTCGAGCGGCTCATATTCGAATGATTCTATTTTAACAAGATATACAAACCAGTGGCCCAGAATCAGACCAAGAAATTATAGTCTGAGTACGAAAGCAATATTATTGTGTTGGTATAGGTTTCACAAGAAAGTCGATAATGTCTGATCTGAGTGTCGAAGATGAAGCAGAAGGAGAACCACCGCCACGACTGGCAGCCTCGAGACAGCAATTTGAATGTGTTCTTCCAAAGCAAGACATAGCATTCATGCACGTGCCTTCGGGAACACCCGGCCCGGGCTAGGATTGCGTCTATCTTTGACGGCGTGTGATCGAGCGACAGCAGACCGGCGGTGGTTAGCGTAGGACTATGCGAATCCACCACGATGGAAGTCAAATCCAGACCCAATATCCATCGACAAACCACCCCAAGATCAAATCGAACAGATTGACCAGCTGATTACGCTCAAATTACAGGTAAGGTCAGATTTCCGTCGTGTATACAAAACAAAGCTCAGAGATTTTTCTCTCTCAGAACATTGATGGAGATTTGCCAAAGTGCATCACATCCTGTTTACGAAGATTATGCGGAAGGAGCAGAGCCTGTTCGAGAGGCTGCAAAGGTGAGCCTACGAAATGCGTTTCTCTTTGGTATTGATGCCTATCTTGTATTAGTTCTGGGTTTCCTTCTACGAACAAGCGGCTCAAATTCGTATCCCAACATTCGAAGCCTATGGTAACGCGACTGTAAACGAGGAAGAAGAAATCTTCTCAACAAATTGCCGCTGCACTTAGCAGCTCCTCATCTCCATCCGCATCTACTTCCGCGGACCCACCCAAACTTGGGGTAATAGACGAAGAAGCAGAAGGCCGTGGACGCGAGCACAATCACAGCATTGCATCCGCCGAAAACTCTTCGCCCGCGACCAGCCCAAATGTTCCCTCTTGGTAACCTCCACCTAAACATCTACTGGTCCACTACCAACAGCTTCTCCCCTAGTCCTAGTCCTACGAAAGGGAAAGGACAACCCTATCCTACTCCTTCTTCTTCCTCTTCCCATCATCACCTCTAAAAGAAATGAACTTCTTCCTACCATCCGGTGCCAACCCCTCCAAATGGAACGGCATAGTCGATCTTGGAGATACCCCATCCTCATCCTTCTTAGCGACAACGACTCCGACTCCGACTCCCGTTCACTTGAGATGTTTCAAAGACTCATTGTCTCATCAAGGGAAAAAGCCTTTTGCCCCCGGAGCCTCAGCTTCCGCCTTCGCCTTCGTAGACGCACACGCACACGAACACGCAGACTCCTCATTCGACGGTCTACCTCCAGGAATGTCACCCCCCGTCTTAATGTCCCCCGCGCACCCGATCAGATTGTCCTTCAAGCTTGGGCAGATGGTGGGGAAGAAGGCAACGGTGAGGATTTCGAGGGATATGGTTGCAGATGTGCAGGCTAGGTATGGGAGAGGGGGAGTGGAGCGGAAATCCGTGCTCGTTCAGGGGCTTTCAAAAGCAACGCCAACCTCAACACAAGTAACGCAAGGACAGGAGGGGGAGCAGGGGGGGAGGGAGGGGGCAACGGTGCTCGTGGGACTTTACTAGGCACACGAGCTGGACCGGAACCGGGAACTGGGATAGGAATAGAAATGGGCACGGACTCAAGCATGAGCACCGTATCCACCCTTCCTTTGTTATCCAAATATAATCTCAGCGGAACGAGCAGTAGGATGGTGACGGATTGGATTCCAACTGAACATGTATACCTTTAACTGGTGAAGATCGAAAGGGCACGACTTTTGTCGGAACCAAGCAGAGACTGTACGATTACCGCCTTCACTTCCTGGATCATTGGTAATCGATAGGGAATCCAACGTAATAGATTTAGGAAGTGGAATATTATCGTCAGAGTGCATTTAACTCTGAGGCATATCGTCTGTAGAAATATTCAAGTTTTGAAGGTCCGAGTTTCTCAGATTTGTCGCCCTGCTCAAGAATGAGGCTATGGGGCTGTGACTGCACGAAGTAGGAGTTGTTCCATCGAAGAAGTACTGAGTAATTGAGTAAAAGCAGCTCTCAACAGGGCAGAAAGGGAACCCCAGTTGATGTTTTCGAGCTTCAGGCTTTGCACCTGATCAAGATTCCGAATGACCTGGGCGATGGACGACTGGATGGTTTCTTCCGAGAAGTCTGCCTCAGCACCGAAAAGCAGGTCTACACTGTGAACATAGGAAGATATGTGCGAACCCGTCTCTAGTCCCAGAAAGACGCTCCATAGCGTTCAGAAAGGCATTGGATGTGTTTTTAGAGGTTCCACTTGGAGGTCGGAGAGAGAGAGATCGGAAAATGATACGTTGCGCGAGGCAGCCCCATGCCTTTTCGACCAAGACACAGTTACGCAAGGTAACTTCGTTCGATGAAAAATTTTCGAGGATGCGACTTACGAGCTCGCTTGGGAAAAGCTCGCTCATCGTGGCTGAGAGAAAAAAAAATCTAAAGTCCGGATTTGGAATCGAAGAACTTCAAGAAGTAACTTCTATGGACTCTCCCAGGCGTGCCATTGTGTAGAGTCAAAACAAGCCGATATACTGATCAAATCTTTCCTTCATTCGGAGTTACGACTAGAAAATAGATGGATAGATTGAATGCCTTGTATTATGCCAGCAACATACACATCATGATGCATGAAAAGAAGAAATTTGTCTCGCACCCTAAAGATGAAAAAAAATGCATAAGGATGTACAGTGAAGAACGGTATCAGACCTCGGAAAGCGAAGGTATCGAAAACTTGTTACGATGCGATGTGGAAAGTGTAAACAAAAAATGACAGAAAAATTTACAGAGGAACGACAATTCTTTGAGAATATTTTAGTCCCGGATGGGGAGAATCTTGGTAATTTCGCTGAGGGGGCTAGCGTCGTCACCGAGTAGGCTGTCCAGACCATCGGCACGAATGGGGAGAATCTTTGTGATTTCGCTGAGGGGGCTATCGCTACCGCCGAGGAGACTGTCGAGACTGTTCCGGATTGGGAAAATCTTTGTGATTTCGCTGAGAGGGCTGTTGCTTTTGCTGTCGTCGCCGGTAATCTCGCTAAGAGGACTATCGCTGCCGCCCAAGAGACTGTCCAGTCCCCTAGCGCTGGCACTGGCACCACCAGAAGCCTTTGCACCAAGCAAAGCAGAAGCCTCGACGCCTGCATTGAGAGCACTGGTGATGATACCAGAGGCGTCGATGCCAGAGGCATCACGTTTAACAGTTGCCCCAGCGTTTGCACCAGCACCGGCGTTGGCATTACCGGAAACCATTCCGCTTAACATTCCAGAAGCCTCAACGCCGGCATTAAGGACGCTGGAAACGAGAGCAGGAACTTTGTCCACCGAGGCGGAGATGTCCTGCGGGACAGGCGCCTGGTAATAATGTTAAGTATGACTGATACCTAACATCCTGAACAGAGATTGAATACTTACCGATAAAACGACGGCAGCATAAGCAAAGACGGATAATGAGCCAAAGAATTTCATATTGATTCAAAGGAATAAAAGAGTGTGGTTGAGGGAAGGTCTAGAATGAAGGGCGGTGGTGATGGAAGGGACGATGGGTCTGAAGGATTATGTTGGAATGACCCATCTTTTATAGAACTTGTTCTTGAAACGTAGTTCCGGTGACATCCACAGTTGCGGAGCGTTTGGAAAGAGAAATCAGGCGTTTGAGCGTTGCCAAAGCAAAAGTTGAGGTAACGCGATAGGCTCGAGCGCAAATTCCCTGAGGCTTCGCGAAGGAGCTTGAGGCTCAAGAAGAGTAAAATACGTCCGTCGCTCTAGATCGTGGTACGCAGACGACACGGACGCAGATACTGTAGATCGACGGAAACCGTAGCCATACCTATCGGTGTCGACTCAAACCCCACGTCGGGCCAATTTCAAGCCATTTCAGCCAAGACTTTTGCATTTGGTCGTCACCTGAGTCTAGAACCGCGAAAAAGGCTGGAGAAAAAAAAATGGAGGCAAGATGAGGTCAGGAAGGAGTTAGAGTTGAACGCCGTCACACCGCCAACACGCCCAGCGCTTGATTAACCGCCGTCCCGCCTTTGCTATCCGTATGCATTTTTTTCCGCCTTGAAAAATTTCCAAACTGGATTGAGCTTTTGACCGCTATTAATGTCTAAATTGTTTCTACTGAGGCGGAGTACATGAAGCACATAAATCCGGTAGCGGTACGCCGTTAAAGGTACAAGAATATCCATCCACGCACAAAAGCCAAGAAAGCAAACCTCAAAGCGAATAAATATAAAAAGAAGTATATAAAACTAAATCACCTCCGTAGCTGCCACCAGCGTCTCCGTCTCCGTGTCTGCGTATCCTCCTCCAGCACCTTATTCTCCCTAATCACCTTCAAAAACACACTCTCCAAACTGGCCTTCTCAACCGTATGCTCGGTGAAATCTCCACTGCTCGAAAGCAGGCGGAACAGCTGCGACAGCGAAGTCCCCGAGCCACTTTCTGCTGTCTGAATCGGAACTTCGAATCTCGTGGCAACATCATCCGCTAAACGAGCTCCGGGGATTTTGGACATTAAAACTTGGGATCTTTCTACTTCGTCCCGGGATCGAGTGGAGAAGTGGACTTCGTAGGTCGCGTACCGGGAAGAAAGAGATGTGGTAGTTCCGACAGCTAGAATGATGTCAATAGATGGGCAGATACAGGGAAGTACACAATGACATACCTAGCATGCGCTGTGCCAGTATTCCAACTTTGGTCGCGAGCGCTGCGGCCTCTTCCATAGAGTCTTCAGGACGGCAATATATCAGTATAGTGACATCTCATCCAATTGAAAGAACACATACGAGTCGTAATGATAACGGACTTCCCAACTGCAACATTCCTCAAAGTTTTCCACATTTCACGCTTCATTTTAGCATCGATTCCAGTAGAGAATTCGTCAATGAGAACGACAGCAGGATTCCCTTCACAACGTCTCATCTTTAGTACTCATTCAGAGCGACGATAAACACAGAGACACACCTATTAAAGCGATGGCTAAAGAAAGCTTTCTCTGATTCCCGCCGGACAATTTACTCGCCAGACGATCGGCGTATATTGCTAATCCAGTCGCTTTGAGTAACAGGACGATATCGTTGTCCAGCACCGGCCCTTTAGGAACTCCCTTGAGCTGTCCATAAATAAGCAGGTGCTCGCGCACAGTCATTTGAGAATCGATCGCCGTAAACTGGGGACAAACGCCAAGTGAAAACCGTGCTTTCTTGGGACGACGAATAACGCTAGTCCCGGCAATGAAAATGTCTCCGCTGTCGGGAACGGTATCACCACCTAAATACACCAATTACTTTCTACATCCCGATGGTATGGAGCAGTAGACTCACGGATCATGTTAAAGGTAGTTGTCTTCCCTGCACCATTCGGACCCAACAGCGCAAATATCGTGTCCTGCGACACAGCAAGGCTGACATTATCCACCACCTTGTTGTTATCGAATGTCTTGGAGACATTCAACACTCTCAGTAGATCATCGGACGCTGACGCTTCATTAGCTTCCTTCAACACATCTTCCCCGGTGGAAGGCTCAAATCCGGGTTTACTTGACCGTTTGAACCAGCCTCGGGCGTGTCGAAGAGAGCCAGAAGTATCGTATAGGACCAAGATCGTCATGAGAACAAAGCAATAGACGATCAGATACAATATCGGTCCTCCGAAACGCAAAATGTCGCCTATTTGTGAAGTAGTGAACGTATCCCCGAGACATAATAGGGAGAATAGGTTGACAGACACAAACGCAGCTCGAAGCTATGGCGCACAGGTTGAGTACGAAACGAGAAATGACAACATAAGAAACCCTACTCACAGTACTAGCAACGGGCGATAGCACTGACAGAGTGAAATGTATAATAGTGATAATGCCATTTGCACTCGATGTTTTGGCGTAGGTCAGGGTGAGAAGGTACCCTGCGGTATATAGCTTTGAACGTATGTCAGCAAACCAAATAAAAAATTGCAGCAAAAGATGACATACAACAAACATTATCACTTGATACCCTGCCACCGCAGCGAAAGCTGCCAAGGGGGTAGACACTACCAAAGACATGCAATATGCAAACAAGGTACTAGCAATTCCATATAACACAAGGACCACCCACTAATAATTTAAAAAAGCATCAGCAATCCATTCAGCATTAAACAGAGTCAGAAGAAAACTCACGAATAACCCCAACCCATGGAACTGATTAGAAACAGCGGCGAAAATGATAATACTAATGGTCGCAGAAACGATCGAGAACATCCAGTCAAACATGAGATGCCCTAACCAAAGCCCAAAAGTATTGGACAACCCATTCGAAAACTGCATCGCCTGCACACCCGACCGCCGCTCTTTGGAGACATAGATAGCAAAGAAAGCTGGATAAACCGCCTGCAGATAGTCCATCAGTATACACTAATCACTTCAAATCAATCACACACGATCTACATACCATCGCAGCTCCGAAAAACGCCACCCACTTGAGAGCAAACAATGTCCCAGCCGCAACAGGAGGAAACGCCTCATAACTCGCAAGGATCAAAGTTGGATCAGCTCCTCCCCGACCTGACGTATTCAGCGCCCGATTATACAAGATATTCGTTGCCAAATTCAACATCGCAGGCCCCGTAAGCCCAGGCGGAGTCCCTTCCCAAGCAACCAGAGCCTGCCCCGAGTCCAGATCGAGCGAAATACCACCCAACGACAAATTCCTAAAATTGTCCCGAATATCACTGACAAAAGTAGCGTTATCGGGAACATCCCTAATACGGAAGATGACCGTGCTGTTCCCCAGGGTAGACGCGATATCAGGAGGGAACTGCAAAACCCGGGAAGATTCGGATAGAGAAAAGGAATCAATCGGCGAGGCGGGGAGGTATAAAGATACAGAAGTCGAGTTGGCAAACGTTTTCACACACGACGGTGCTCTTCCGCGGACGAAGACGAGAGGGATTGTGGAAGCCGCTACGGCGACTAGGACCGCCAAAGCGGGTGTTAACCAACTTCGTCGAGCGATCAAAGCCCTTTTATAAAAGATCGTCCAGGCTTGATGGAGCGGAGAGATAGTGCGACCAGTGGTGAGCTTCAACGGTTCCGTGAACGAATCCGGCTGAACAGACCCCGTATCCGACTCCAACGAATTTTCCCTATTTTCGCTCTCTTCGGATACCCTTTCTTTATCCTTATTGTGCTCGTCCTTCTGCATCAAGTCGAGGAAGATATCCTCGATCGTCGTCCCAAGGACATCATAGGATGCTATCCGAAAGGCACCTTTCTTCTCATCTAACATCTCCAGTACACTCTCGACCACAGCAGGACTCTTGGACTTTAGATGGTACGAAACTTGTCGAGGAGACGTCACTGAAAGGGAGGCATGTTCGGCATGTTTCCGTACTTCCTGAAGCAACTCTCCCGATTTTCCCAATCCGGTAGCGACAGAATCCTTCTCTGATAATGCCGGAACATCGTCAAATGTGACTTGGATAGAATACCCCTCCCCAAGATCGTGCTTCAAAGCGACGGGGGATCCATGGGCAGCAAGTCTTCCAGGAGCGGCGAGAATAGCTATGTGATCGCCGAGAAGATCCGCTTCGTCCAAAAAGTGAGTTGTGAAAACAATGGTACGAGTTTCCCTAAAAGAAGTAAGAGTTCGCCATAGGGCGCGTCTTGATAAAGGATCAACACCAGAGGTACACTAGAAACACAGAGGTCAAAACAAGGTACCGGGGTCAAAAACGAATGAAATACCTCGTCGACAAGTACAACTTCAAAGGTAAGAACATCAGCTACTGACGCATCAATCAACAAATGAAGACATACTATTTGATCCTCCAACAAGTCCTAGAGATACAGCGCATCAACATCACTCGTAATAACTCAACCAAAGCACAAACAGAAACTCACCAATAGCCAACTGCAACTTCCTCTTCTGCCCACCCGAAAGCGTATTCGCATTCGAATGAATCTTGGAACCAAGATCACAATCCCTAAGCAGCTGCTCGATATCCTCATCGTTGTCAGAATACTTTGAGTGTTTGATCGCTTTCCAACTATACGCATAAGAAAGACAATGATAGACAGACGGGTATCAGAACGCCGACATGAGAAAAATTTAAAATCAAAAAAGAGAAGCCCGGCTCACTCACACTCTCAATGTCTGATAACAAGTAAGCTCTGGGAACAGCACATTCTTCTGTGGCACAATCCCCATCGTACCCGGCGGGGGCCTGTCAGTTCCCGTTCCATCTTCGGTGTTGTACCGGACAGAACCAGACGTACGACCCGTCAACCCTGCAAGGACGGAAAGAGTCGTGGATTTTCCAGCACTATAAAAATAGGGACAAGAACATGATGTTAAAACGAAGCTCGAAAAGGAAAATCATTACATACCCATTCGACCCGAGGAGCACAAAAATACCATACTTTGGAACATCGAGTGATAGGTCCTCAACGGCTGTAACGAGGCCCTTCTTCGATCGAAAGATGGAGGTGCTGAAAGTTTTGTTGAGATTCGATATGGAGATGGCGATGTCTGATGGGATGTTCGCGGTAGGCTCAACATCCGCTGGACTCTGTCTTCTTCTCAGCCACGAGAACATAGGTTTACGACGTTTGGTAGACGCAGAGGGAGGATTCCGCGCATCGTAGAGCCTATTCTCGAGTAAAACAGCGAGATAGGGCCACAGAAAAACGTCGATCTTGAGGTTGAATATCGCGTCAGTAAACAGGCCGACGGGTCAAAAGCAAAAACACACGTACTATGGCAGCGATCAATAGAGGTAACATCGTCAACCCTGAATCCGGATCGCCCTTCAGAATATCTGTAGCAAGCAGATGATTCTCCCAGCCACATATCGCCCTGATCGCAAAGATGTACCATCCGGGAGGGAAAATGATGGAGAAAATGAACGCTGCACCTGTACTCGCACGAGTAAAGACCAAAGCCAAGATAGCGAACACAATGGAAAGGAAGGTCGAGGCAACAGCGGCCAACTGAGGACTTTTTCCAAACGGAGCTGCGACGAAGAAAGACCAGCTCGCAAAGATCAATCCGAGGAGAAGATGGACAATGAAGATCAAGCCGCCGGATGTCATGGTGAAGATGCGGAAATGCCAGATGACGGAAACGATAGTCCATGCTGGGAGATAGATCACGACGATGCTGGAATACCATGATAGGATCTTGGCCGAGTCCAGCATTCCCATAGCTTTCATATGCGAGGTAACAAGGCTGGCTCGTTCAGCAGTCACTGCTCCGGGAAGTTGATAGGCTATGCCAATGTAACAAATGAATCTAAGGTACGGATTAGTCGACGAAGGATTAAAAATAGTAACGACTTACAGAGCCAGCACCAGTAGCGTTCTGAGGCCGCGTATATAGCTCAGTCGTATATCGGTGCTTTGCTGTTGGTTTGTCTCTTGAGTGAAAGGCCACTCCAATGGCGTAGGAAGTTGAACGCCGGTCTGGAGTTCCACAATAGCCTAGTAGGAGTAGACGCGTGAATTTCCTAAAAGATCAAAGAAACCTCGAGAACATGCGCACCTGATCTACAGCCCACTGCAAAGGAAGAATCCTCTCTTCAAAATCGCTCGTATGTTTGACCACATCAATGTGGAACAATCCCCCATCTGCCTGAATAGTATAGTTTATCGGCCCCGTTCCAGGAGACGGTATGTCGTAGAATGCAATTGCAGCAAAACATTCCGAAAATAGATTGAAATTTTGCGGACATTCTGACGGAATGGCACTGGGACTGTCGACTTTTCGAATGGCACTTCGTTGTGCTTGGTTGAAATTACTGGTTATGTGGGACATTATATCCGTTGGTGCGAGAGATGCATTGCTGGTTCCATCGGCCCAAACCAAAGTCGTTGATCCATCGAATACACTTTGAAGTTGGTAAATTGGAACTGGATTACCAATGCCATACTGAGGAAATAATGAGCGCAGGTGGTGAAACACAGGCTGTAAAAGCCTACATTATTTGGTTTTATAAGGAATAATTGTGCAACAGCAAGAAATATCCCATAAGCAACTGGCAGAACAAAACTTCTGATTATAGTAAGCTGTTCATTCGATGTATTAGTAAAATAAAATTGGCAAAAAAGTGGACTTGGACGCACGAATGAATGCTTGGACAGAACTATCCAGTTCTTCCAGAATAAAGCCTTATACTGCAGCCAGAAAGACATTGTGGACTGTCAGCAAGACATCTACCGCTCATGCAGCTGCGCAGAAGAATATCAGATCCACTATATATAAAGGCCAAGGACGACATGAGATTGACAGCATCTAATGTGGAAGGACCTCGGCCAGGTACAAGCCGGTCGTCTGGGAAAATGACCCGTGACTCTCGCGTCGCGTCGCGTACCACCAACAGCACACTCAAAGACGATTGGGTAGGTAGGAAGGTAAGTACATCAGAGAATTCAGCAACCAATGGTATGAAGGTGTACGTTCAATGCAATGTTGCGTGGTCTGACTACAGTCGGTCAAGCAACGTTCCCGAGATCAAACCACTGGCGGTTCGAAACTCTTATTTTCATAGCATTCTACATTCATAGCCAAGTTCAAGCCAAAACCGGAAGCAAATAGAGGCTCAGAATCAGCAGGAGTTCATCTTCTTTCTGGTGCAGGACGCGCAAGGCCCTAACCCTTCAATCGTTCAAATTCACGACCTTCACCATCCTGTTCTCATAGTCATGCATCGGTACTAGGTCTACCGAGCTCAATTGTGTACTAAGTGGCGTCGACACCTGTCATTCATAAGGTACATGCAATGTCTAAAATGTTCCTATCCTTGAATTCCGTACGTTTTTACTTTTCAATTCAGTTTTCAAGTCCCATATTAGAGAGGTTCATTAGCCGCCGGGCTATCCTTACGAAGTCCAGCCGGCATAGGAGTGCGTGTTCCATTGATCAATACTTTCCATTACCTACGGTACTCACTGCACTATTCAACCAGTGATTTCCGCTTAATCCCCTCTACACAGCAACTATGCAGAATTTGGGGAGACAGGAGACCAGAACCAGGTTGTATTGGGTTTCGTTTTTCCGGTGATCTACTCTCGATCTAGCACTTAACAATCCCTCTTAGGTATGGGCTCATCGATGATGGCCCGGTTACTACACATACGTCCCGGTAATGAGGCAGTAAATACTACCAGCTCAGCCTTATGTGTTGTTTCCTTACCAATCCTCACAGTAATCAAATTGCCTGTTGCACGGAATGGTGGCTAATCACATCAGACACAAGGGAAATGCATGCTGGGAGGTGCAGTACAATGCCAAAGCTGCGGATCATGCTCACAACCTCGTTTGCCGCTCGCCGACCGAAACAGCGGCACTGTTGCCACCCGAGCCGTACTTGCCGGAAAGGCCAAAGCCGATCACTAGAGGCTTCCGAACGGATGAACTTCAAGATTTACAGAAATTGGTGTGGTATTGTACATGTCATTCAAATCGTTATGACCAAGATTATTATTCACGACTTTAAAAGACCCAGAAACCCCATTCTGAACACGATTTCGACCTCAACCTATACCACACATTGAGTCAACACCTCCTGAACGTACTCGGCCATGATAGAATGGGTCGCTGCTGATGGATTTCTACAAAAACTGGAATTAGTGGACCGGAACAAAGCCAACGAGCAGTTTACAGCATAAACTTACCCGGGGATCCAGTAGAAGGTACGACTGGGGTCATCACATTCATTGGATATCGTCAAATCACTGGAGAGACATGCTCC
Organism: Collybiopsis luxurians FD-317 M1; assembly: GCA_000827265.1. Taxonomy (NCBI): domain Eukaryota; kingdom Fungi; phylum Basidiomycota; class Agaricomycetes; order Agaricales; family Omphalotaceae; genus Collybiopsis; species Collybiopsis luxurians. The sequence goes on along the minus strand of KN834749.1, from coordinate 2,954,255 downwards.
AGGATTAGTATATCCAAACGCCTCATATCTACCGCAGGATGTCAGTCACAAAAGGCCGATGAATACCTCTGGCCCACATACCCCGGATTACCATTCAACACTCCATCCCACACCGTCTTGAAATCCACGAAACCGATATTCAATCCATATGCCGAATCACTGTACAATTCGTTTAATTGACTGAAAAGCGACGCCTTATACGCGTCTCCCGCAGAAGATTCCGTCCCACGGCCATAATTATCTACTATGAGGAAATTCTTTGCAAAAACGGGGCTGGAATTGAGCTCGAGAACGGCATAGATGATGTCGGAGGCAAGTATAGTAAGGCTGTTTGGGCCACCATAAATGTCTAGAATCATTCAAGTACTAATCGAGCTGCAATACAGAGGCCTCACCATTTCTCAATTCGTAATCTCTGTGTACATTGAATGCGAATCAGTACTCGAACAACATGTTTAAAAAAAAACCTACGTACCCCATACCCATGAAAATCACATAGAGAGTGTCGTCAGAAGAAGGATATGTACTGATATAGTTGCCAACTGTTTCGTAGATGTATCCAGGGCTCCAAAACTCAGGGTAAGTAGTTTCAGAACCTCACCTTGAGCCAAAAAATCTGGAACGTTTGCAACTAAATTCGGACTTAGATACATCGTAGAGTCCACTACCGAGCCGTTCACCTACAGACACAGAAGACGACATTGTCAGTAGAATAAAGCTTCCGAATTAAGCCAGGATACTTACAGCCCAATCGTGTAGCGTTGCATCTGCGGCTGAAGCGAGATGTTCAATCCAGAGCGGACCATTTGTCATTCGACCACCAGCGTTAGGGTTCGGAGGGGATAAAACAGCTGGAGGAAGTGCAGAGCCATTGATCATCCCCCCTGAGCTGTACGAATCCTACGTAGTCCCAAGTCAGTCAGGCTTTTGCTACCAGCTCAAATCAAAGCAACTTACCCCGAACGAAACAATTGCTTTGTAAGAGTTCAATGGCTGAAGGCCCTGGTTAACGTCTGCGGGAGGTCCCGACAAATTTCCACAATTGGGATTCACAGCCAGATGAACAGCCTGAGCTTGTTCGTTCTGTCTCCAAGTTACAGCAGCTCTGACATTCGGGACCGAAATCCACCAAGCGGAAGCAATCGCCGATAAGGTAATGGCAAAGCGGACCATCACAGTGTCAAAGGAAGGGTCTCTGTAGGAATGCAGCGTACGTAGTACTCCAAATTGTCCAAGTCCTTACACATGCTATTTATACCGCGAGAATCCTCACTAGTGCTAGTGACGCTTACGATTTAGCGTAACCAAATATCTCCGCTCTAGTTTGAAAAAATGTATGTCGGAAATAGGTGTTTACTCATCATTCATGCAGAATTCCCGAGATTACAGCTATATCCAGATGGGAGACATGTGTCTCCGAGGCGCGTCCTCAATGTTATATACACATACAGCGCGTATCTTGACGCAATGCATATGGCCCTCTCGTCACTGAGCACCCCATCGGCCTCATATTACCTTGGAGAAGAGAATTTATTGAACCGACAAACTTTTGGCCCACGTACTCAAGTACAAAATGAGTATAGATATATTTACGATGAACCGTTGAAATTGACGGCCGGCATCGCCAAAACAGTAACACTAGTCGCGGGGAATGTATAATTGAACCGAGTAGGATCTTGGAAAGAGAAAGATGACGCAACAGGAATGATCTGCTCTGGCTCCTCAATTGTATTCGAAATGTTGAACAAGCCGGTGATCGGGCTCAATGCAGGAGTGTTGAGCGAGATAGCAGTTGCAAATCCGGCCGTCGCAAAGTCTAAGATGACGTCCCCCACGAGGTCATCTGTACCGGTATTAGATACCTGTAGAACGGGAAGCAGTTGATTTACTGAAATGTTTAGCTTAGCGATCGCAAGGAAATACCTTAAGAAAGACAACCTCCGTCTCATTATTGTAGCTGGCCACCCAGTACAGAGGCACAGAATCAGCATCAGAAGTTGGAGAAGTGGCCAGAACGTGTGTTCCTCGGTTTGTTGAGAACATCTGGATAAAGCAAAGGCCCAGGTCACATCGGCGGTGGACTAACATAAAACCCAATAGACAAACCTGTTGGACATAGTAAGACGTGGACTTCACAACACAACTTGCATCAAACGTGATTATATCAGGCGTCCACTGATAATTTCGAATGTGCTGCAAGCTACAACACGTCAAAAGCAGAAATGATCTCAAAAGATCCACGTACCTAGGCGCATCTGAAAGGATAATTATAAATATGTCAGAGCTCTCATTTGTGAAATTTTTAATATTCACAAGCTGAAGCAAACACTACATCGCTGTTTCTTTCCAGGCCGGTCATAAAAGCGGCTTCTGCAGTTGATCCAGCGAGAGTTGGATATTGCAGTCGTCCCTGGCTGATGAGGCCTAGAGCATTCGAGTCATTCGTCGATGTCACTTGAGAAGTTCAGGTTCAGTTTTGAAAGCTACGGATTGAATTGAAATTTCACTCACCGGCGTATTCGCCAACAAACCATTTCGTCCCGTTTCGAGGATAGGTGTCGAAGAAGAAAGCATTGGTCTCAAACCAACTCGCCGTATTATACTGATGGAAGTCGACTAGGAAGGGCAATCAACACGTTTAGGGACAAAGGCATGTGAAAGGGCGCACTTCGCTTGTATGGAGGGTTGAGAGCTAGGTCAGGAAAACTGGTGGCGAGGAATTCCATCTCCGGATATTCAGCGCTGATGGCGTCGACAAAAGCTCTCCACCGGTACCCCGCATATCTACCATGCCGTCGGAAGCTTGATTTAGAAACAGATAAGGGGACACGTACGAGTCCTCTTGAAACTAGCCCATCCAGGTAAAAATGATGGTGATGAGCATCATACCCAAAGGTGCCGACATGGCCATACCTGATCCTCATTTCCACTACCAAGCTGTCAGTAATCAGCCATTTTTTCTCGATACGGATAAATCTCACACTTCAATAAACTTCAAACTATAGGGCTCTTCCCTTCCGAGGCTTGCCCGAACTTGACCCCATTTCGTGCTAGAATTTCCGGTGATGAATTCAAGTTCGTTCAACACGTCTTCGACATAAGGCTGTAGATCCGCTTCTGGAACAATAGGCCAATCGGGAAGATCGGAGTAGTTTGCCGTGGCTATCCCGGACCAGACACCTTGGCAAATGGAACACCTTTAGTTGCGTCAAAAGAGCTGATTGACGTGTACCTACCGAGGATAGGCTCCTACGGTAAGGAAACAGGGTTTTAGTTGACAGACGGCGTGAGATTGAGGATGACTGACTGCGCCTAGATCCTCTGCCCAGTTGAGATACTCTAGCAGGCCCTGAGAATCCCGTTTAGGATCTGAATCGCTCGATAAAGAGAAACTTACCAAGCCATCCGTGTTTGGGTAGCTTTTTGGCCCCCCCAAGGAAGCATAAATTAGCTGACAGAAAGTGCGAGGTTAAGGAAGACTGACCTCCAATCTGCTACTCGGCCAGGTCGGTTCTCCAATCTGAAAAAGCACCTGTAAAGCCAACACATTATGTCCTCCAAGGGAAAGTCCTTACGGTCCAATAGTCTCGTTCCACTTCCACCGTGTATCGATACTCGTACCCTGAATATGGAAATGAGCGCCAGCATTCGACGTATGAAACGAACATCGAATACCTCCAGGTTATTTCCCCCCGGAAACCTCCAAACTGTTGGGTTAGTCGCAGCCATAGCGTCAGCCAGATCGATCCGCATGCCATTTTCTCTTCCCCTGAATGTCGGTGGGAAGAGCGAGAATAATCCAAAGTGAATGGTTTGGCCGGCAGCTGCATTGCCGTCCAGGAGAACACTGAAGACGTTGTCATCGTTCGGGGCAGAAGAGGTAGGATTGAATTCAAAGGACAATTTTGTCCAAGAACTCGATACGCCGGTCAGTGTTTTGCTTGCGAATACGGTGCCACGAGAGGATATGAGTGAAACAGAGATTGAGCCTGTATAGGTGCTGGACTTGACGTAGAAGGAACCTTTGTAGGTCCATCCTTCCTGCACCTTGATACCTTTGGAGTAGGGTTAGTATAAAATACCTAGACGGACATCCTTCGACGTACCCCAATAGCCTGTATTTTCGAAACCGATGGGTCCAGAAACTACCTTCGGAATAGTTACTTCCAAACTATTTGGAAGAGCGGCGGAGACACCGTCGGTCTTTGATGTGACTGAAAGACGCGCGCCGTTGGACGGTTGCCACGCGTTCAGACTGAAAGATGGTCAGCGATGATAGAACCAGCAAACTTGTGGATACTCACGCATTTGCTGTGCCAGGGATGACGCCTTGAAAGGCGCGATTTTGCAGCAGTTCGGCTGAAAAACAGAGAGGTCAAAACCACTACTGACAAACCGCACACGTTGGCTTTTACCATACAACCCTCCATCACCACTACCAGATCTCGTTCAGCAAAAGCATATTCCTGCGGCAAAGCGACTATACCTATGATTAATATCCTAAAACTTGGTCAGTTAAAGTTTTGTATGCGAGGGAATCGAGTTCACCAACCTCCCACATGTACCCATACAGTGTGAAAGGAATCTCATGTGTCGTATTCGTGGTGATCCGAAGATTCAAAGCATTCGGAGGAGCCAAAAGTGATCGCACAGGAAGCGCGGAAAAGATGCAGGCGACCAGATGTAATTTCCCGTGGAGGATCATTATCGCAAAATTTAGGAATTCTCAAGTCTGGACTGCACTTTTTATTTAGCTGGGCCCAGAGGTGGCTCCTGACACATGATGTAAAGACTTGAAGGCTCAGAAAATTCAGTTTTTCTAACCGATATCTAAAATTTATGAGGTCACGATGGACGAGTGGCTACTGATTAAGGGCCTGGGTATTCCTTGACGAATCAACGCCGGACCGCGTCGAGTGGTCATGAGCAGGGGTTGGAAGCGCTCAGAGAAGCTTTGCATAAGAAACGTTGGAGTTGAACGGCCGAACTGATGAAGTTCCTGTATACGCTGTAGTAACAACTCCCCTGAGACGACTGTCAATCAAGGTACACTGGGCCACATTCTCTGGGCGGGGAAAACCCCTATTGCTCGAAAGAGACTTTCATGTTACCAAAAAGGATTGTGGGTCGCTAGTAGGTTGCTACAATGCTAGTGAGTCAAGGACAACAAAGGCTAACAAGCGCCCTTCAAGCGCCAACGCTGATTCAGGGCGCCGACAGGGCGCTAAAGGTTTGAAAAGCTTTTTTACACCAACGTCGACGAGTACGGCCAAATATGAATTCGGATCCTAACTCTTCTCTAGAACTTCAGAGAACACACTGCACAATGCGTTGAGGGCCTCCTGAGGCACATCATTATTAAGTATGTTTTTGGCACGCGGTCCGCTCAACTTTGATATGCACGAGGACAACTGCGAGGACATTCTTAGCTTCCCCTCTGCATGGTTCCCCAGATTAACACGTCATTTTTTGACTTCCTGAATGGCATACGAAGCGAGTATTTAAGAGCTCTTTGGTATCCGCCTTCTCACCTTGCAGGGAAAAGTTCTCTGTTACCCGCGTCATGTATGTTTATTGACTTCTTTTTTTTTCAGTTCGAACAACTGATCAGACTTTATGCTAGAATGTGGTCGACGCTCACGTGTTGGCTGCTGCTGCTTGTGCATTCTGCGCGCGTGCTTGCCCAGAGTGACACACTTGGTTTGACCGATGGCTTCATATCGTTCAATACCTCAACCTTCGCGGTTCAACTTGTGAAAGATTCACAAACGCTATATTCCTTAACCACTGTCAATGGAGGCTTCAACTTTATCCCTACTGACCAGATGACAGCACGAGCGGGTAACCAAAATTATCATCTTGGGGATGTTACCTTCCGTGCTCGTACTGTCGGCTCTACTGCCTGGATTTCCGGAGACACTTCGACGAAACGTGTTAAACTTACTGCATCGTCAGTATCAGGGACAACAAAAGCAGCCGCCAATCTCGCTCCCACTCTACCCTCAGGTTCTCTCCTGAACATTACCCGTCGATGGGTCGTTGATAGTACTAACACGCTCCAGCTACTCTTTGACGTCACCAACTCACAGAAAACTGCTGTGGAGATTGGTGCTCTCGGCGCACCTCTGGAATTCAATAACGTGAGTACACAAAACACAAGCCGGGATCCTCAAACTGATTGCAAAAAAAACTCTGCTAGATTTTTACTGGCCGGACCGCAACTCAAACGAACGACTTGTGCAGTCTTTTTGATCCTTATATTGGCCAAGATGCGGGGTAGGGCTACCTCAACTCGTAATTCAACATCAAAATTTACACGCTCGTTTTAGATACGTTCAAGTGACACCACTCCTCGGAACCCTTCCACCCCTGGTGGTTCTTCCTACCAGCCAATCTCCTCTCGAAGGCTGGCGTTTCCTCACTGAATCAACTGCCCTTTCTCCATTCTATCAATCACAAACTTTCGAAGGATTGTATGAATGGGACTTCCATACGCTCGCTTACGCCCAGAATGAATGGGCCCAGACGACACCTTGGAATGCTCCGACGTCTTTCGTGCTGCAGCCAGGTCAGACTCGGACGTATGGCCTCCAATTCCACCTCGCACCGTCCATTCGCGAGATTGAAGACACAGTCGCGGCCGTCCAGCCCGTAGCCGCAGCGGTTCCTGGAACTATCCTCCCTCTTGACCAAATTGGGAAACTTTTCCTCAATACCAATTTGACCGTCGCGAATATCTCCGTCAGTCCAGCTGGTGCGCTCAGTTGGACTACCAACACCGACCCGGTCACTGCTGGCTGGCATGGGTACACCATTACTCCTCACACTTGGGGTAGATCTCGTCTTTCCATAACATACTCTGATGGCCGGCTGCAAACGGTTAACTACTACGTGACGAATGGCGCAACTGCTGCGATTGATGATCTCGGTAATTTCTTAACCACTTCTCAGTGGTATACCAACACTTCAGATCCGTTCCATCGAGCTCCGTCGGTCATTAGTTATGACCGTTCAGTCAACCAAGTGGTGACCAACGATCCGAGGTAAGGGTTTGTGATTCAGTTACGAGCTTACCAGTTGCTCATTCATCTCTGTTTTCCAGAGTCTGGATAGGCGGTCTTGGAGATGAAGGAGGGTCTGGTTCGTGGTTGGCCGCTGCGATGAAACAGTTTGCGCAGCCCGACGCAGCTGAAGTTGCTAAGATGGAGATTTTCGTCAACCAAACTTTGTGGGGAACTATACAAAACACAAACAACGGTACGTGTCTTTATTTCGTCTCCCTTGCTATGGTTCAGTTTTTTTGGTGATAGCAACTGTCAAGATGGTGAGACCCGAAATTTTTTTGAGGTTTTATTGTATCTAACTGTTCGCAGTCTACATTCTTCTACCAACCGGCCCTAGTTCCGGGCTACGTGTACCCTTCAGATGAGAATTGGACTGTGTGGTGGTCTTGGAATCGGGCTTCTGCCTTTGGAACTGGTAAGTAAATGCGTTCGTCAGTGATTCTGTCTGCTTATTCCTATTTGTTCGACTTGCATCGTAGGGAGGTACGATACTGTTTTCTGCTTGACCTGAAAGTAATCTGCTCAACTCTTTTTTAGAGGCTATGACTATGTTCACGTTATCGCTGCTTACTGGGCTATGTACCGAGTTGCTCGCAACTACCCGAGTCTTGTTTCGATACATAACTGGCAGTGGTATCTCAATCAGGCCGTCCTTACTGTTTCAACTCTGACTGGCGGTCAAGTTGGAGATGTGGACGATGGACTGATGGGAGAAACAGTTATCCGCTACTTATTGAGCGATCTTCAGAGAGAAGGTTTGACCGCAAATGCTACGTTGGTTCAGAGTAGGATGCAAGCTCGATGGAAGATTTGGTCTACGGAACGATTCCCGTGTGTGCCCTTTTTGTACGAGCTCGCTCATTTATTCATCATGTCCTAGATTCGGTTCTGAAATGGCCTGGGATTCTACCGGTCAAGAAGGTGTCTATATCTGGTCCACTTTCTTCAATGACACAACTACGGCTGCCAATGCGCTCAATTCCATCATTGCCTATCAACCTCTTATTGCTCACTGGGGTTACAACGGCAATGCCCGTCGCTACTGGTACGTCTTTCGCTTTGCTGAATCCTAGACTGTGAACTCACAGGGAATGAAGGGATAATATCTACGCGGGCAAGCTTATGCGATATGAGCGGCAAATTCATCATTATGGAAGTGGCTTGAACGCTTTGCCGTTAATAGAGTCTTTCGAGGCTAATCCTACAGACAACTACCTGCTCCGTGTTGGCTTTGGTGGTCTCAGTGGACCCCTGTCAAACATTGACCAAGGTGGATTCGCCGCAGCTTCCTTCCACTCGTTCCCAGATACCCTAGCTTGGGATGCGTATTCCGGTGAGTAGCCTATCTGCACCCTTCATCTTCTCGGCTGATTCTTTCTCTTAGGTGACTATGGACCCAACTTCTCTGGCCACACCATGGGTATGGGTACCTTCATCGTCAACCATCCCAACTTTGGTTGGCAAGCATTTGGTGGAAACGTCATTTCTACCTCTCCAGCCGTCCAGGTTCAGATCAAAGATTCTATCCGACGCAGAGTATTCATCGCACCTCTCGCAGCCCTGCTCCAACTAGACGCCGGCGCCTTCTCTACCGTCAGCTACAACCCAACTGCAAAGACCGTCACTGTGACGATTACCCCAGTTGCAGACGGTACCACCGGTGCAGCCAGCGCTCCCGTGGGCAGACTTGTGATCTCACAGACTGCGACTATTTCTGGCGCCAAGCTTTTGAAGCCGACGACGAGTTTGGCTACGGATGCAGGCGCGTTCGTGATCCCGTTCGCGAATGGTGTTGGAACTGTTACGCTTTCGTGAATGAAAGGATCCAAGAAAAAGAATAAGAAGTACTGTAAATGAGTAGTTAGCTGTATCTTGTATTGTGTCAAGGAATACGACGAAATTTGAAGGGCGCCGCGTCGCCCTGATGTGACTCCGAGCGACCCTGAATTTTTCTTTTTACCTTTGACCGTCACTTTGCTCAGTCGTTGGCAATGTATCTTTCTTAAGCGTTTTTTTCCGCTCGATGTACAACTCTTTCTTTGAGTGCTTAAAGTTACGGTAACTGTTGGCTAGCGAATAAACCTTTTCCAATCAAAATAGATGTACACAAAGGGCCAGTGGCTGCTCCCTCAGGCTCTTTCTTGCCCTCTTTCCCACTTGGTGTCGGTAAGTCTACCTGTTGATAATCTATATTAAATGTTAACAATTTCCACCACAGAGATTTCATGTCTACAGTCGTTCGACCCCTCCAAAATCTCAACGATCCGATTCAAAAACTTGTCGAAATTTTGACAGAGATTTTCGCCATTTACTGCGCGTCAAACTCATTTGCAGTGACCCTCAACAACGAAGCCGGAAAAGTTCATTGCCCCGCGCAGGTTATAGCCAGCACCTGCTCGGAGTGGCGTAACATTATCTGCTCCCAGCAGCGATTTTGGTCTTCGTTTCAGCTTCACTTTGGGTACATCACAAACGACGACATTGCCGATCTTCTCACTGAATTCATCTTTCGCTCGGGTGCCATGTAACTACGCCTAGATCTTAAATATCCAGACAAAATGCTAGGCAATGGACCTCGCCGCGTTCTTGATGCGTTGTCGGACAATTCTAGCAAATGGTATGACGTGTGTTTGGACACTGGACCCGGCGCGTTTAGGGACATGGTCTCACGCTTGGCCTTACGAGAAAAGCCTGACGAAGGATACTTTCCCAACCTTATGCGCTTGTATTGCCACAATCAGGCGATACATCCTGACGACGAACGCGAAAACCCTCTTCACATCTTCAATCCTTGTCCTCGACTTCGGCGTCTCTCTATTCATAATTCCTGGGATATCGATCCAGTCGACTGCACTTCTTTGACCACTCTATACCTTTCCCGCTATAAAGGAAGGTCGATTTCACTTCTCCTTTCGCGTAGCCAGCTTTTGCAAAGAGTCTCTCTTTTCCACCACCACATATTTTTCGCAGACAATTCTGATTATCGAGCAAGACCTACGTTTACTCATCGACATCTTACGAAGTTGCATCTCACGACATTAAGTGGACACTTTGGACGTGAGTCGTGGGAAGCCTTGCGTTTGCCGTCTTTAGATACTCTTGAGATTGGCGTAGTAAACGATTCTGACGAGGGAGTATCGCAATTTCTTTCCATGCTCAAGAGCTCGAACTGCTCCTTACGCAGCGTGACTATAGGAATGATGCCTTCGAGGGTTTTAGCCGACTTTCTTTCGATTACACCTACCCTGAAGTCCTCTTATACCAGCCGCGCGTGGACTTCCGAGCCTCATCAAATGTTCTCGCCTCTATTTCCGACAGAGCGAAAGCTTCCCCATCTTTCCACCCTCAATGTTCAATTTCGGATACACCATGGGCATAATGAACAAGCACTTTGGGAACCTATAGCTGGGCAACTTCGAAGCGTAACGAGGGCTCGCTGTAGGAATCCAGGCTCGACGTGGATTGAGGTTCAACTGGATGGTCCGCTACCGGGTGAAGTTCTAATCGTAAGTTTGAATGGTTTCGGGCCATTTTGTTGGCCTTGTTTCGATGATACTCGGAAGCCGGTGGAATTTTCTCTTACTTTCGGCTTCCCTTGAGAATATTCGTGTAGAGTGCTCCTGCGTTCATCTGAACCTTAATTATTCCGTAGAACTTGTGTTCGCAGAGAAAAGTAAATGAGATCTGGAGTTATTGTGTAATCATTGCGCGAGCATGAAACGGTAAAAGCAAAGGTAGTTCTGACTTGATTCTGACTTACACAAAGTCATTAAAGAAAAAGACCGCACGCCGGATGAATTCTACAGCTGGGAATGAACGAGGCCGTATTCCATGGCTTGATGCCGGAATACGTAAATGAATGCAACGATGAGCATTTCGAAAATATGCAGAATCAAGGGGCCGATGCTGTATATATCCCGGAAATGAGTGATCAGAATATGGGCGACGCTCCGAGCCTGAATTTTATTATTTTTTTTCCCTTTGCTCAGCCATGGACCTTTCTTCTGAAGCACTTTTTCCTTTCGATGTACAGCTACATGTTTGAGCTTCAAAACTTCCTTACGGTAACTGTTATCCGACGAAAAACCCTTTGTCCAATTAAATTGGATGCACACAAAGAGCGAGTTGAGTATAAAATTTTCCCCCATTCCCTCAGGCTCTTTCATGCCATCTTTGCCAATTGGGATTGGTATGCCCACCTTTTGAAATCCAATTTGAATGCTAACAATTTGCCGCCACAAAGTTCAATGTCTACTGTATTGCCTACTGTGCTTCGACCTCTCCAAAATCTAAATGATCCGATCCAAAAGCTTCCTGTCGAGACTTTAACAGAGATTTTTACCATGTACTGCGGGTTAGACTCACCTTTGACGTTCACAGTGACTCTCAACGAAGCCGGAAAAGTTCATTGTCCTGCGCAGGTTATAGCCAGCACCTGCTCGGAGTGGCGTAACATTGTCTGCTCCCAGCAGCGATTCTGGTCTTCGTTTCATCTTCACTTTGAGTATATCACAAACGATGGCATTGCCGATCTTCTCATCGAATACATCTTTCGCTCAGGTGTAGCGAAATTACGTCTAGATCTTGAATATCCGGATCAAGCACTGGGCGATAGACCTCGCCGCGGCGTTTTTGATACGTTGTCGGACACTTCTGGCAAATGGTACGACGTGCGTTTGGACACTGGACCCGGCGCGTTCAGGGATATGGTCTCACGCTTGGCGTTGCGAGCAAAGCCTGACGAAGGATACTTTCCCAACCTTGTGCACTTGAAATACTACGACCAGGCGATCCATCCTGACGACGAACGCGAAAACCCTTTTCACATCTTCAATCCTTGTCCTCGACTTCGGCAACTCACTATGGTCAGTTCCTGGGATATCGATCCAGTTGACTGCACTCATTTGACCGCTCTATACCTTTCACGCTATGAGGGAGGGTCGATATTACCTCTCCTTTCGCGTTGCCAGCTTTTGCAAAGTGTCTATCTTCTCTACTACGACCGTATACTTTTTGAACGCAATTCCGATGATCGAGCAGGACCTACGTTTACTCATCGGCATCTTACGAATTTATGCCTACCGATGGTCAGCGGATACTTTGGACGCGAGTCGTGGGAAGCATTGCGTTTGCCGTCTTTGGATACTCTTGAGATTGGTTTAGTAGACGATGCTAGCGAGGGAGTATCGCAGCTTCTTTCGATGCTCGCGAACTCGAGTTGTTCCTTACGCAGCTTGACTATCGGAATGATGCCTTCGAGGGTTTTAGCCGACTTTCTTTCGATTACACCTACCCTTCAGTCCTTGTCCCTGAACTCCTCTTATACCGACCGCGCGTGGACTTCCGAGCCCAATCAAATGTTCTCGCCTCTATTCCCGGCAGAGCGAAAACTTCCCAAACTTTCGACTCTCAGAGTTCAATTTCTAGTATATTGTTGGCAGGATGGACGAGCGCCTTGGGAACCTATAGCTGCGCAACTTCAAAGCGTAGTGAAGGTTCGCCGTAGGAATCCAGGTCCTATGTTCGTCAAGGTTCATCTGGGTAAAAAGGAAGTTACGATGGTAGATTTGGATGATATCGGGCCATTTTGTCGGCCTTGTTTTACCGATATTCGGTCGCCGGTGATATATTCTCTCATCTTCAGCTTCCTTTGAGATCGGTCATGTAGGATACTCGTATGTTCATCTTAACCTTAATCATTCCTTAGAACTTGGGTTCGCAGAAAAGAGAAAATGCGATTTCGTTTTATTGTATAATCATTGCGCGAGCATGAACCGTTAAAAGCAAAGGTAGTTCTGACATGTACAAATTCATTAAAGAAAAGACCGCCCGCCGTATAAATTCTACGCAGAATCCCGATCCGCCTTCTCCTTCTCATGACGTACTTCATGGGCGACCGCCTTTTCGTGTGCACGCTGTCCGAGACTGGGAACGAACGAGGTCGAATTCCATGGCTTGATCCCGGATCTATACATCTCATCGACTTCCTCGAGAGTGAGGCCTTTTGTTTCTGGGATGAAAAGGAAGACGTAGATGAATGCAACAACGAGCATTCCAAAGAAGATGAGCAGAATCAAGGGGCCAATACTGCATCCCGGGAAAGAGTGATTAGAATATTATCTACTCAAATAAAGCGCTTGCATGTTCGAAAACTTACTCATTGGCAATCTTGGGAGCGAAGAAACTCAGTAAGAAGTTCCAAACCCAATTAGTGGCACTGCCGAGAGCGATAGCTTTAGGTCGGATACGCAGAGGGAATGATTCGCCAAGGTAGACCCATCTGCAAAGACCCATGGAAGAGGTCAATGCCGAGTATCAAAATTGAAGAGCGATAAACGAGAATACGAACGGAGTAGGTCCCCAAAACATGGAGAAACCGAACACGTGAAGAACGGCGAAGGCGATCAGTAGATCGCCTCCTTGCTTGTTGCGGTGGGTTAGCTGATCTATAGGTGTCTTTGGTGCCGCAATGGTGAAGTGTCCGCCCAATCCAGCCTGTTCGAGAATTGTGAGATGGTAGGACAAGAAAACCAAAAGAGTACATACAATGAGGGCACAAACAGCTTGCCAAGCTGCACCGATGAGTAGCAGACGGCGACGTCCAACCCTCTCAATAGCCCACTAAAGTACACCGTTAATTTTGAAGCACAACCAAGCTACAGAGTTGTACACTCACCAAGGCGGGAACCGTTCCCACAACAGAAACAGCGCCGAGGATCACTTGAATGACATACGGGGATAGCTGTGTTCCAGCAGACTGGAAGAATGTGTCGCCATAGTAGTCTGCAAAGGAGGGGCGTTACAAAGGGTCTGGGTTTCATACAATTTAATCAGAAGCTTACAGTAGAAGTTTTGACCGTTAAGCTGCTGCAGGAACTGGAGCATCATGCCGTTCACGACTCGCTTCCATAATCCATTGACCGGGGAGAAACACTCTAGCCACGTCGCCTTTCCGCCTTCATTTTCGGCATCAATGGCGTACTGCAGTTCGTCAACGAGTTCATCAACAAGCGGGTCGTCAACGGGAACACTATTCAGTTGGGCGATAACCACGCAAGCCTCTTCGCGTCTGCCGGTTCCGAGGAGGTGACGTCTGGGACGATGGCGTTGAGAATGTGGGTAAACAAATTTAGAAAGCGATCGACGCACGGTGACTCTGGCAGGAAGAAAATTCCAGAGAGAAGGATAGCACCCCAAACTAGCTGGAGACCCACGGGAATACGCCAAGATGCGGGGCCTTTGAGTGCATGGGTACCGAGATCGAAGACATAACTCAAGAAAATGCTAGAGCAGAGTGTTCGGTATAATTTCGATTCCACTCGGTTGCAACACTTACCCAGTGATAATCTGCACTTGATAGAGCACCAACAGGGTACCCCGAAGAGCTTTGGGAGCTGTTTCTCCGTTGTACAGTCTATGTTTGCCTCACCATTAGACGTAGTTACTCAGTCCGGTAAAAATTTCACGTACGGTACGATAGCTGAAGGAACGGATTACTCGATTAGTGATGACTATCGAAAAAGAAGTGCGACCGGTTAGCACACCTGACATAGCTCCGACACCAAGACCAGCGATAAAACGACCGATGGAAATCTGAGCCACGGAATCCACAGTACCGGTCTGGATCGCAACACCAATAGTGAAAATAGCGGCCCAGATGAGAATACTGTGTCGACGACCGAATCGGTCGGCCGTGAAAGCTTGCCCGAGGGCACCACTTTGAGATGTTTGAGTAGCTGCATAAACTGAAAAACCAAGAAGCTTACACAAAGGTGCTAATCGTTGAACAGCATTAGTATAACCACTTTCACCAGCATCAATCAATTGACGTACCCAGCAGATAAAAGAGATGTAATCAGTGATTGGCGGGATGGGGAAAGCGTAAAGGATCCGTCAGGATTTTGCGTGCCGAATCGTTGAATAAAGTCAGGCATAACCAAGAGACCCTGTACATGGTATCAGAAACGTAGATAACGTGATATGGTGCTGAAGCCATACCGATATGACACCAATGTCATATCCAAACAGAAACCCTGGTTAACACGACATGCTCAGTCTCGTTGCATGCTCCGTTCTCCAACTCATTCTTACCTCCTGGCAATTGAAGCCAAGTCAGTTCACTAAGAGCCTCATTGAGAGCGAGAATGACTCACCAAAGGCAACGAAAAAGGCGAGGACAATGGCCCTCGTATTCGTTGGAACCGCCGTCATGTCTGTTCAGCAAGTACTTCGAGACGCGAAAGCGGAGCAAAAAAAAATTTGCACTCAAGAAGCACCGTGGTGTGGGAAGACTGCATGAGTCCTTTTAAACCATCGGAAGGATGGAAAAAGAGAGAAGCGGTAAGAGTATATTGCATCAACAGACGCGTTCAGCCAGGTGATGTGCACAAGTTTCTTTGAGAATTCAATCGGCGGCCCGGGAACACCGGCGACACACCAAAATGGAATGATGCGACTGTAGAAGGCAGAAAAATTGTCAGGTGTTGCTCTTCGTTGCGGTTTGTAGGCAGAATTTGGTAATAAAATAGATTCGTATCTGAACACCAGGAACAGAAAGAGGCAAGCTACAAAAAAAGATAGATAGAATCTGCGAGGACAGAGAGGCCCGGCCAAATTCTCGCTGAAAAATGTCAATGTGATCCTTCCGCAGAGCAGCTACGACCAACTCGAGGAGATCACAAGGATATTAAGTGTATAGAATGCCTGCGAGCGTTGTGAGTTGGTACTGCTGTACATGCAGGCCGTGCATGGTGTTGGCGAGGACAAGATGGAAGGTACGATCAGACGGAACCGCCGGCCCACATGGATCTTCGCTAATACTCCGGAGATTACCCCGCCCCAGTTTCACTTTTCTCCACTCCCCACCCTTCCCAATCAAACCGGGGCTAGCCAAAGAATATTTTTTATGCATCTCCGATATAAAGCGGAACCGTTCTTTTCCCGGAGAAGATCAACTATCTTTTCCTTCATAGCTGATTTGATCACACCGAACTGGGAATAGGGCTTTTGGGTACGATAATCAGTATTGAGAAAGAAAGGACAAGATTCTCAACCGTTGGGTATCCACTCCGCATCTGAAAACGCCCTCTGGTTAAGTGGAATTGAGTCAAAAGCCATCAGGTAAATTTTTTTCAATCTCGTATGTCCGAAACACCGCACAATTTTTTTTTTTTTGCTCTTTCTTAAAATATCGCAAGTTACACCATCAAACCCAACATGTATGTTGTGCTGCGTCATTCAGAGAATCATTATATGCGTCACAGCCTACAAGTTGGGCTATTCATATTCCAGTCAGGACAGAATCAAGCCGTTTCTTTCTATCATCGCCGCGTAGGTGTCAAAGCTGGGTCTATTAAATTCACCTGATTGGAATGATTTTCTCAGTCGTCCTCTCAAACATATTGCCCATGTTTGTAGAGAGACTTATGGACGCAAGGCTCCGTAGGTTCTCCCTTCATAAATCCGAATTATAAAACTGTTGCGTCAAGCTGGAGTATATTCACGATTCTCCAGTTCATTTCGCGCAGGATCGGGCGAGAGCTTCAGACGGAAGCAGTCCTGAGTCTGGAATGATGCGATAATGTGGTAATTTCCAGGATTTCCCCTGAAAGCATCTACGCGTAACATTGATCTCTTGCTTCTTATTATATGACCATTACACCACTGTACAGTTCACTTGGCCGCGACGCGTCACCGGAAATCTCATTCTGTGCGTCAGTGATAGACTTTTCCAGCCTCAGTCCGAACTGGTATATAAATGATTCTGAGACCGTCTACATTGATCAAAACGCTTGTCTGTGATGATCAGCAGAAATCTCCTCTTCACACCTGCCCTTCTCGTCGCCGTCTCCCTTTTCAGCGATGAAATTAACCTAGCACATTTTGCAGCTGCCTCCCCGGTCTCGACGGGACCTACCAGCTTGCCAACTCCATTTACGCCACCTGGAGGCCTGGGGACAAATTCCACTCCTCCTGTATATACACCTCTAAGCGATTTTGATTTTCAGTCCCTCGTACGTTTCTACTTGCCTTCCTTCCATAATACCACATTAAAAGCTTTCCTAACAGAATTTAGGATTGAATCAAGAGTACATAGAACTGGATCTCTTCCATCACGGGTTGGCGCAATTCTCTAGGGATGAATTTCAACAGGCCGGATTCAGCGACGATGACTTGTACTTGATAGAGTTTATGGCTGATCAGGAAGTCGGACATGCAAAGGTGTTGACTGATATACTCGGTCGTAAGTCAAGACTCATTCTCTGTCACCGCTGCGTTGGCCAATCTTGTCTACTGCAGCCAACGCCGCCAAGCAATGCGAATATCAGTATCCCTTCACTACAGTCCCAGAGTTTGTGGATTTTTGTCAAAAGGTACGTGCAGCTTGCAAAGGTATCAAGGAAGCGTACTTAGGGTGTCATTGCCTTAGCTCACCCGTTTCGGAGAGTCAGGGACTTACGGATTCATAGAACACCTCGACTCGCGCCCCTCAGCCCAAATTCTGCTTCAGTCGATATCGACCGAGGCAAGGCAACAAATGATATTTAGACAATTCGAAGGTCTTTTCCCCATGCCAGTGTGGCACGAAACAGGGATCACTCAATCTATGCAGTGGACCCTTCTAGCACCTTACATAAAGTCCTGCCCGGCTGAAAACCCGCGCATTGAATTCCAAATTTTTCCTGGTTTGAATATTACGGTGAGCGGCTCGCTTATGTTTTTGAATTGGCTCGGAAACGCTGAACAATTGTAATGTTATTGAAAGAACAATCCTAATGCGACTGAATTGGGGCTCAAACCCGCCATCTCTAACAATGTCACTTCGCTTTCATCGCCTGGACGTACGATCGAACTTTCTTGGGAGGATCCTGGAAAGGTTGCCGGATATAATGGATCGTATACTACGAACACCACTGCGGGAACTGCGCAATTCGTTGCCTGGGTCTCCCAGCTCAACGTCACCTATACCGACCTCAATGTTACGGGTACTAACACTGGTACTACGGTACAGCCAGGAGGCACTTTGTATGGAAACGGATCTGCGCCGATTGTTAACGGCACCATGTAAGTGAACCGATCAGCTGATGCTTGACGAGTCTATTCCGAACTAAGTCTCTCTCGATCTGCAGGTTCGTTGTTTTAACGGATTCAGACCCTTTCCTTACGCCGTTCAATATTTCGATGATCAACCAGCATATTGTTGCTGGACCCGCCTTATATCAGGCTGATTGAGGAGAAGATCACGCGTGGGTTGATGGCCGAAGTATAAAGTAAAAAGTTGTAATTCGAATACTGTATTCGCATACATGTAAACACGCTTTTGTATTTGATCTCCACGAGATTATTCTGCTACAGTAAGTAAGCAGTTTTTTTTTACTCCGAAACTAGATCGCAGTGGTGCCACGACGCGTCATGTCGCGTCTCTTCGGAGGGTTCCCTCACGATGAAAGCGTGGAATTTACTTGCCGACTTGTCTACTGGCGTAAATCTCGCGCAAATAACCGATGTGACGCTTTTTTGCTCTCCGTCCCCGCCACTCCAAAACCGGATACGTGTAACATGGATCGCTTGCCGACTTGCCAGCTCGGCAATACAGAAGCTGCCGCAAGCCGCTCAAATCATTCCTGGGATGCGGTCACTCCCTCGCGGTCGCGCAATCGTGCACATTGCACTCATTCGTCAGCATTAGCCTTTCCTGATTTGAACAAAGCAGATTGCTGCTCTCGACCAAAAAGAAGGACTCACAGTGGTAGGCACACTGAAGTCTAATGCTTGGAATATGATACACTATCAAGATCAGGTTTACAGGCCCTAAGTTATTTCGGACTGACTGAATTTGGGGCGTCAGAATCATTCCATTCCATTCAGGGTATATGCGCCTACATGTGTCGTAGCGTATGATACGAATATAAAGTTGTCCCGACCGCAATGCGATACGCAGGTAAGTAATTTTGGACAGACCGAATTTGGGGCGTCGGAATTATTTCACTCTAGTCAGGGTATATGTGCTGTACATATAGTGAAGTAAATGTGATATACAAATATAAAGTTGTCCCGACCGCCTGAGTGGGATTTGCAGGTAAGTTATTTTGGACAGGCTGAATTTGGGGTGTTCCATTCCATTCAGGGTATACTTGCCATATAAGTTATTGTGCAGTATATATGAAACTCAAATGTAAAGTTGTCCCGACAACAGCACGACGGTACAAAAATGCGCCGTCGGGTCTACATTCAACATTTCCGAATGAAGACTACAAAAGTCAAGAACGTGAGACAATCATGCTGGTACGGCATTTACACGAGATTTTATGTAAACGCAGGCTGAGCGTTCTGGACCATCTGGACTTCTAGGAAGCATTGCTGAGCGGCTGAGCGTAGGAGGGCGCACCCATGAACCAAGTAGAAACAGCGAGGTTCAGGAGGAGAGGTCACTGTGAACTGAGAGCTAAACTCACTGTCTACTTGATTAGCCTTGTGTAAACAAATTTTTGCCTGACTCAACTTCCTTTCGAGGTTATTTCCATGCAACCCTGCATTAAGGGACATTGTACCACCATTGAGTAAACTTCTCTCATTCTCGATGAACCAAGAAAGAAGCATCATTAATGCCGTGAATGAGCACAAGTTGGCTGAGATAAGTAGGTTCATTCAACAAAAATTTTCAATCCTCCTCCCCACCGACCACCTCCAAGTTCCAACTGCCTCTAGCAAGGAGCAAATACAAGTATGGCGATTGTCCAATCTGGAGTCAGAGTGTGGGTCATCAAAGCGGAGAAAAATGAGTTTACCCCTCCCACTGTGGAAACAAAGAGGGAAGAAAATGGCGACAAGATCACGGTGGAAGCAGATGCTGAGTTTTCTGTAAGATATCCTGTACGTACTTCCTGTTAGCTTTTCCCTACTCCACTCAGACACATTCACCATCGATGTCTTCACCTCACAGAAATATTATCTTGAATGGCAGAAAACAGACAGCTTTCCCCGTCATAGCAAGGCCATTTGCGAAATTTACACAGCGGGCCCTGGAATACACCATTGGACGCAAAGGGGTCAATCTATTCAGATGATTTCTGGCCAAGATCATATTGTATACTCGAGTAGACAATCGAAAATTTTTGGGAAAGTTTTCGAGATATCCTCGAAAAATTTCCGAAATGAGAATTTGGAACGGAATAAAGGGGTTGCGGGGTATATCCAGTTGCGGGTCAATTTCCAGCTGGGAGAGGATGAGGTGGCCAACGCCGCAACAACGAGCCTCCAAACTGTTTTATTCACCTTTACAATCAGATACGGTAAGTCGATATATTCAACATCCTCGCAGTCTTT
This sequence comes from Collybiopsis luxurians FD-317 M1, assembly GCA_000827265.1. Classification (NCBI taxonomy): domain Eukaryota; kingdom Fungi; phylum Basidiomycota; class Agaricomycetes; order Agaricales; family Omphalotaceae; genus Collybiopsis; species Collybiopsis luxurians. Next base: position 2,933,865 of record KN834749.1, on the reverse strand, counting down.
GGTAAAATACCCACCTTGAAAGTTCCTAAGAAGGTCAGGAAAGAACCAGACGTGGATCCAAATCATCATCCAGAAGGGGCTGCAGGCAGAGCTCAGGTAAGTCCCACGAGTGCTGCTGAATATCACTCATATATGGATGCTCCCATTCACTGATTATCTCCGTCGTTCCCTCCTCTCAGTCTGCGGTCAAAGTCAATGTCGAACATCCTCAGATAAAAGATCCCAAGGCCATCTATATCGACCTGACTGAGGACGGAGCTGAAGTGAGTATCTCGAATATGTCATTCGCGATGGCTGTCGATCTTCCCATCAGCCTTCTCCTGAATCAAAAGCAGGCCCGCAGACCACTACTTCTAAGCGCGGAGGTGAAACTAGGGAACGCTCTTTTGAATTTGGCTTTGCACTCAACATTGCTGCTGCGGAGCGCGGTCTGGAGGAAGCGAGTGTAAGTCATGATTATTTGTTTGAATCAGTGTGAACCTCCTAACACGATATGACTTGACAGATTGCATACAGCCAGGCTCAACTTGAGCGATGGGACGCTATCCTGGAGAAAAGGAAGCTCCTTGAGGTTCGTTGTCGGGATCTTGAGGTGACCTGGACTGTTTAACTTACACTGGACATTATGCAGGCAGAGACAAAGCGTCTGAATGAAGGAACTGGGAGGATCCGAGATGATAGCCGCCGCTTCAAAAAGCGAAAGCTCTAGCTCATTCGCGGGTGTCACCGTTATTGTACCTTACCCTGAAAAAATGACCCGGACCGATCAACCTGTTGATAAATATATTCTAATCTCGTACTCAGAGGACACCTCGGCAATGGGTATCTCCTTGCCTTCCGGAAAATACAGATGTAAATAAACGAACAAACAAAAAAAAAACAGAGAACACTCAAGCTCAAGCAGCAAGCGCGTTTTGAGCACGGTGGCCTTACGGTCAGAATGCACCAGACTTCTACGACGCTGCTCTGCTGTTTGTTCCATCTTTGTTCCATGTTTACCTTTGTATTTTCCGCTGTCTGACTTGTCATAATTGCTACCTGAACTCTTGTTTACTTATGTCTTGCACACCATCTCCCCGAAATTTGTCTTTTATATGCCTTCTACTGATTGGCCTGAACGTCCAGACTTTCTTAGGGGATCCTAGAAAGGCTGCCGAAAATAATTGGCTGTATACCACACATATTAGTGTGAGACCTGCGCGATTATTCTCATGTTCTTTGTTGCTCTACATCCCTCAATGAACTGGTGGAAAACCTTTTCCTATTCGGAGTCTGTCACTTGGGTTTCCCACTTAGACCGATGTCAATGTTCCATACTGGTTCCAGCACCGGGACACTAATGGTCTTTTTCCTCCCGATTCAATTCCAGGTTCGTTATTGTACAGCAGACATTTACATAAACACTTTTTCATGTTTGATTTCAACGAGATACTTCTGTTACAGCCACAATTTTTTACTCCAAAATTAGATCGTAGCTGTGCCACGATGCGTCATGTCGCGTCTCTGCGTAGGGTTCTATCATGAAAGCGTGAAATCGACTTGCCGATTTGCTGGGCCTTTACCGGCGAAGATATTACTCGATGCGACGCCTTTTTGCTCTCTCCACTCCAAAACCGGGATAAGATGGAATTGCTTGCCGACTTGCCCGACTCGCTCAAATCATTCCGGTGATGCCGACTCTTTAGGCTTGGAATGTTGACGTACGTCAATAGCATCCGAGAGTACGGATCTAAGAGCGAGTGGCCAGCCGGTCTATCCAATGCACGGATCAAATTGGTCCGAAAGGCACGCACACCATCATCTTTTTAAACCCTTCTTCCATACTATATTACTACATGGCTTACTTCCTCATGGAGGCGCCTTCATCATCAAGCAAGGCGCGTGGCCGCCTGAGGGGTCCTTTCATGTGTGAAGAACTTCAGACCGAGATCCGATTAGATACAAGATCAAATTGTTCACCACGAAAAAGGGGTAAAAAAAATTAAGATTATTTGATGAAGAAAAAGGGTGCTATCCAACCAGTGGAAACAGTGAAAACAGTTTACATTGACTGACTAGCTGACCATTACTGTGATTGGTCTGATGGTGCTACATGCCACCCGAAAAAAAAAAAATGCAGAGTTGAAATCAGAGTTGACTGCCATTTTCTGCAATGCAGGCTGGATAAATACACACACATGTGTATGAAATCTAAACTAATGCGGTTAGACATTGAGGCAGCATTAAATGGAAACATGATGAGAGAAAGGGAAAGGAGGATTATTGCACATGGAATAATGGACCTGCATACACGATTCCTATAACACATTCAGACATACTCATAATGAGTTATATACAGCAGATGTACGGCGGTGCACAAGCTTTTCATTCTGACCCTGCAGTGTGGGACATTGTGTGATCATCACATAGGCTTCTCATTCTTGATGGAACGTAGAGATTGGAGCATCACCGATTCCATGAATACAGCCTACAGGAGCTGTTTGACTCAGATAAATGAGTCCATTAAAAGAGGAGAAAAATTTCCCATCTCCTCCACCTACCTCCAAGCAAGTTGTGAATACAAGTATGGCGATTGTGCAATCCGGAATCAAAGTCTGGATTGTAAAAGTGCAGAAAAATGAGATTACTCCCCCTACTGTTGAAATAAAGAGGGAAGAAAGCAATAATGAGATTATGGTGGAAGCGGAGGTTGAGTTTGTTGCGAAAGGTCCAGTAAGTACTTACTACTTGTTCATTACTCTGATTGATTGTGAGGCTCGCGATTAATGCCTCCACTTATCAGAGGTATTACCTTGAATTTCAGAAAACGGGCGACTTCCCCCCTCAAAGCCAGGCAAATTGCAAATTTTACACAGCGAAACCTAGTAGCATGGATTATTGGAAGCGACAAGGTCAATCCATCCAGATTGCTTCTAGTCAGGATTCTGTCATCTACTCAAGTAGAGAGTCACTTGGGAAAGACCTTGTCATACCCACATGTCACTTCAAGGATGAAGCTCTCAAAAAGTACAAAGGGGTTACAGGATATGCCCAGCTACGGGTAACTTTCCACCTGGCAGAGGGCAAAGCAGCCAATGTCCCACAAACAGGTCCTAAAGTCATTTTTTTCACCTTTGTTTTCAAATATGGTAAGTCGACATATTCAACATATGCATTTATCCTTTGTACTTTTCTTAATTTGCAGCATCGAAAACAAGCGGCGGTCGACTTCTCAATGCTCCTTCAGCTTTTGAGTCTTTGATCAAATTGCCAGCTGTGAGAGGTCTTAAAAGAAAGAGAAATAATGCCCAGGCCAGTAGCTCAGAATCAGACAAGGATCCGAATCATCTGGAAGAGGTAGAAGGCAGAGTTAAAGTGAGTCTCCTGGACATTGGCATATCTCTCATAGCATGGATGAGGCCACTTACTGACTGTCTTCATCATTTTTCCTCTCAGGCTGTCCGACATCCTTGGACAAAAATTCGTAAGGTCATCCACATCACCTCGAGTATGTCATTCGCGATGGCCATTGATCTTTTCCATCAGCTTTCCCCTGAGTCAGAAGCAAGCCCGCAGATCACTACTTCCAGGTATGAAAGTGGAACTACGGAACACTCTTTTGAACTTGGCTTTGCACCCAACCTCCCCGCCGCACGGCGCCACCTGGAGGAAGCGAGTGTAAGTCATGATTATATGTTGCAATCAGTGTGAATCCTTCTCGCGATTCTAACACAATATGACTTGACAGACTACACTCAACCAGGCTCAGTTCGAACAATGGGACGCCCTCTTGGAGCAAAGGAAGGCCGTTGAGGTTCGTTGTCGTTCGGGATCTTAAAGTCGATCTGGACTATTGAACTTACGCTGGACACTATGTAGGCAGAGACGAAACGGTTGAATGAAGAAACTGCGAGGATTCGAGATGATACCCGTTGCTTCAAGAAGCAAAAGTTCTAGCTCTTTTGTGGATGTCATCGCCTCTGAACTACCTCTCAAAAAATATAACCAATCGACCTGTTGATAGATATATTCATGTCTCTCCCCTCTCACACCATCTTCCCAGCGAGATTTCTGTTTTCTGACCAATTGCTAATCAGTCCTGGTGTAATTTTCCTGTGATTCGTAGCCGTATCTTGTTGAATTGTAATTGTTGCTGTTACATCCGCATCTCGCATGCTACCGTTCAACAAGATGGTCAAACTTAAAGCTGGAAAGTGTGTCAATTGGTAATGACACTGTGGACGTGAACGATCTTGATAAAAAGACTATACGCAGCGCCTCTTCTCCCAATTAGCAAATTGACTGTTAAACCAATTTCAAACCCTCTACTCCAGCCGTTTAATATTTCAGTATATTCTTGTTGGTCCTCCCTTGCGCCAAGCTGACTGAGACTAAAGTGTTGACATTAGATAGTGTATAGAAACATAATTTGTATTACATCAAGCTCCGAATTTTGGGTGAAAAGTAGTAACTTTGTATTCCAGATTGACACCACTCTAGATGCAATTCAGGGCCGCGACGCGTCCGCCGCCAGGTCGCGTCACTCCTGCACGGTCACGCGATCGCGGACACGTGAGCTAATCATCTTGAGTCTGATACTAATTTTAAACCACGAGTCCTCCAGGGCGGGCAATGTGCACTCCATCTACAAATCTTTCAAGAACAACTTCCTTCGCTTGAAGGCCATTTCCGTCAGGTTTCCGTCCAACCCTGCTGGGCGGCTCAAATGTGGCGCTCATTCATCCTTTGAATGATTGAATCGTTAATTCACTAGATCAGGATCTGTTGACTCAGAGGAATGAATTCGCTAAAATTCTCCGTTCCAGTCTCCGCTGCCCTTCACCAGCGCTGAGCCCCAGCCTCTAACAGGAAGCAGCCGCAAGTATGGCAATTTCCGAGTCTGGAGTCCAAGTGTGGCTCGTAAAAGCGGTCAAAGACGAAACTATACTACCTTGTGTAGAAACACGGAGAGTAGAAAGTGAAGACACGATCTGGGTCGAAGCGGAGGTTCAGGTCAAGAAAAAAGGCCTGGTAAGTGCATGGCACTACAGCGACATACTTTGTTATCAACGCTACCCGTGCACTCCCCTACGTGCTCACTCTGACACACTGATGGACCTTCATTTTCTAGAATTATCACATCCAGTGGCAGAAAACGAACAACCATCAAGTAACTTGCGATTTCTTCACGGCGCCGCCTAACGTTCGTGGTTACGGTTGGACTCAACGAGGACACTCCATTCAGATGGCTCCTGCCCAAGATTCTGTCGTATTTTCCAGTAGAGACTTTATCGAGGGCAAAAGCAAATGCCTTTTCCTCTCTAAATGGCATTTCGGAGCTCAATTTTTGACAAAGAATCATGGGATCACAGGGTATATCCGTTTGCACATCCTTTCACCAGTCCTCAAGTCGGAAGGCAATGCTGCAATGATGAGCCCCAAAGCCGTCTTCTTCACTTTTATATTCAAACATGGTGGCGGTAAGCTTCACATTCAATATATCCATTCGTCCTCATAGCTTTTCTTGTCTGTAGCGTTAACACCAACCGATAATCATGTTTTCAAAATGCCTTTAGCTTCCTCTCCTTCTATGGTTCAACATCCTGGCAGGAAAGTTCACGGAATCAAGAAGAATACGCGTCAGGTCAACAGTTCAGAACTTGAAGGCAGCGCCAAAGTAAGTATCCTGGACGCTATTATATCATTCCTGTATAGATGGTTGGACCCACTAATCTTAGTCTGTCCTCCGCCCGTCCACCCGTCAGGCCCGTCAAGTCAACCAATCAAGGTCAGACGTCGATCCACATTCCTCCGAAGAGACTGAAGACAGAGCTCAAGTGAGTGGGCAGATCATTCATGATATGGGCGGTCCGACCAACCAGTCGTCTCCTTTTCTTTTTTTCAGTCTGTGGTCAGAACGCGCCCTTCCACCCGTCAAGTCAATCGCTTAGAACCAGATGCTGATCCTGATTACCTTGATGTGACTGAAGGCGCTGCTGAAGTGAGTATTCCAAGCACAAATCATGTCATTCGTGATATGGATGGTCTGACCCGCTTGCTGTCTTCGTCTCTTCTCTTCCCAGGTCAACCACTCGGAACCGGAAATTGATCCAGAATCCTTCGACGTGACTGAACGCCGAGCTGAAGTGGGTACATGTCTCACGATGGTACCAATCACTGCTGATCATCTTCTTCAGCCTCCTCGCAGATTTGAAACAAGTCGGCGGAATGCTGCTCCCAAGCGCAAAGCTGGAACGATGGAAGACACCCTAGATTCTGATCCTGCAGCCAACCTCGCCGCGGTGCAGCAGGACCTGGAGAAAGCGAGAGTAAGTTGATGAAAACATTCCCTTGGTTATTCGGTTCCACTCCGAATCTGTTTCGACTCTTCCCGATGATGCTAACCGCTACATAACCCTTGACAGATCGCATTCAAGCAGGCTCAGATCGAGCAATCGGAGGCTATTCGCGAGAAGCTTCTGCTTCTCGAGGTGCGTTGTCGCTCAGGAATTGGGAAGTCAACCTGGACTTATACTGGATTGCCTTGCAGGAAGAGACGAAACGTCTGAATGAAGGAACTGAGAAAATCCGGGACGATATCCACCACTTCAAAAGGCGAAAGCTCCAGCTCTGAAAGATACTTTTGAAAATATGGGTCGCCGATTGACCTCAGGCCGTCAATTCATGAAATCTCGTCTATATTCCTTGCATGCCGCCTTCCTGACAGGAAGTCTGTTTCCTACCATCTACTGACCAATTGCTAATCAGTCCACATGTATCGTTACCGTGGTACGTGGCTGTAACTCGCTAAAATCATAATTGTTACTGTTGCCTCCACATCTCGCATGCTACCGTTGAACCAGATGGTCAAAGCTGGTAACCGTTGTCCTGAACGTTTCGTAACCGAAAATTGAAGCAAACTCGCTAGCGGTACGGTCAATTTGAGGTTTGAGCGATTGTTCGAAATGAGGATGTTGGTGTTTGCAAGTTGTTGCAAGCACAGCAACCGGTGCATACGTACGGGAAATTTCGTGGAATTAGACAGAACTTCTGGAAGGTGCGATGATCGGCAGCAATAGTTGCCTGCATCCAGGTACTACTTGTACGGTAGGGTGGGACCTACCTGCAGTTAATAGATGTGAACTTGGAGCTGATTTTTGGGGAGTTGAAACATCATAAAATGCTTGGGCGGAGCCCTCATGCTATGCACTGGACGTAACAACGATAGGCAGTGTGGCGTCGCAGAAGAAAAGGACAGTCTGCGATTTACCTGTAGTTGAGATATCCAAATGAGTAACAAAGGTCATTTTGAGCTGTAACTGGCGTTGGGCCCCCGGCGAGGTTGTCGGAGTTGTCTCCAGGTTACTCACGTGTTTAACCTCATATACGCTCCCGTGGAATTGGCTTTTCCTTCCACCTCTCTCATTCTTTTTTTCTTTCTTTTACTTCCATCTCCATCTGGGCTGCTATGGTCAAAAGCCGGAGCGATGATTTCGGCCGCCGTCGATCCTTGTCAGATCCTTTAGCAGCTGCCCTACTTCCCCCGCCAAATGAAACACCAGATGAACGAGAACAGAGGATTAAAGCTGAAACTGAAGCTAAAAGGGTCAGTGATGGTATTGACGAGATGATTAGGCAAGAGAAGCTGGAGAGGAAGAAGACACGGGCTGAGGTTAATGTGTTGCTATTGGGCCAGTCAGAGTCGGGAAAAAGTACTACCTTGAAACGTAAGTCTTGCTTGTATCTCTCTGGAATGGCATACTCTAGTCTTTCAGATGTAAGTACCGGCCTATACTCTTTGAATACAGCCAACTAATTTCATTTCAGGCAGGATTTTCCCTTCAATTTCTGACCTGATCTCGACAGAATTCCAATTGCTTCATTCTCCCTCTGCTTTTCACGCGGAACGAATCGCGTGGAGGGCCGTCATTTATCTTAACTTGGTAAGATCAATTCGAAGGTACGAACATTCTACAACACTACTCTCTGTAACTGATTAAAATTTGTCTAGAATTCTTGATGCTTTGTCGCCGGAAGCAGATGTTGAGGAACACGACGACGAAGCTCTCGAAACTGCTAGCGTTATCATCTCTAATGGCCGCTCACTTTCCGCATTATCAGGCACCAGGGTCCCCAATTATGACTTCTACAGGCAGCGTCTCGCACCGCTCGTTGGGCTGGAGGAGAAATTGACCAGGCTTCTTACCGCTCCCGACCAGGATGAGCCGACCCATCTTCCAAATTCTTACCAAAATTTTGAATCCCTCAATGGCTTCTCGAGTACCGCCAATGGTCGACCCAGTCCTACTATCATGATTCCTCGAAATAGTCATCAATCCCAGTCCCAGTCCCAGTCCCTTCCCGTCTCCCCGACCTCGTATCCATCCCCTACACGCGTCAACGGCTCATCCAAGAACAAGGAAATATCCGTCCATACTTCGGTCAATTGGAGAAAAGCCTTCCAGCTCGGAGGCAAGTCTAAGAGTCCGAAGAGTGCGCATTCTGGGGAAATTGAAGGCTGGTGGGAAGATCCGGACGATCCAGTTCACGCTCTCCATGCCTGTGCTCCAGCAATGCAGGAATTATGGAAAGATCCCAATGTACGGCAACGGCTAGAAGAAAAGAGGCTGCGACTGGAAGAGAGCGCCGGATTGTATGTCTTTTCCGTTCAATGTCTGTTCTTTCCCAGTTTCGAATCCATCACCTGTCTACAGCTATCTCAATGAGATTCCTCGAATCACGGCTAAAAAGTACATCCCGACAAATGGTCTGTCCACCGCTGCCGCATCTCTCAAAAAATATTGACACCTTCCATAGATGACGTTCTCAAGGCGAGACTAAAGACGATGGGTGTCGTGGAGCATTCTTTCCTTGTACCTTCCGGTGTCAACCGGGCAGCTCAGTGGAAAATTTATGATGTCGGGGGAGCTCGAAATCAACGTCACGCATGGGCGCCCTATTTTGAAGATAGTAAGTTCTGTCATGTCCGCGGGATGTGTTGTTTTCTCAACTGTGATCTTCCAACAGTCAATGCCATTATATTTTTGGCTCCGATATCAGCCTTTGATCAAGTTTTGACGGAGGCAAGTGCGTTTAACGGACGAAGAAGATCTTTGACCGAATTGTTCGTACAGGACCCCCGTGTCAACCGTTTGGAAGACTCTCTTATTCTTTGGAAAGGAGTTTGCTCGAACCCGCTCCTCTCCAATGTGAACATGATTCTCTTTTTGAACAAATGTGACCTTCTTCAAGTACGTCGCCACTGAATAGAAGTCCTCATGTCTATCTGACGTGATATGACTCTTTCACTCGCTGCTTATCTACAGGCGAAGCTCGAAGTTGGCGTGCGGTTGAATGAGCACATGACATCGTACGGCGATAGACCCAATGACTACAACGCTATTGCGAAATGTACGTGCTTTTCATTTGTGTGAATCTTCCTTCTGTAATAATTCCTAATACGGTTACCTTTCTAGACTTCCGTCACAAGTTTGGTGCTATTCACCAAACCGCAACGCCTAATAAAGACCGAGAGTTATACAGTATGTGCCTTTTTCTCATTTTTTTCTGATGTCGTAGGGTCGAGTCTAGACCTAACGTCTTCTTTTCTTCCCATTTTACAGTACATTTAACAGCCGTAACCGACACGAGACGCACGGGTACTATAATAGCTGATGGTGCGTTGTTTCCGTCTATGCCGCTCGTGTGAAAGCTCATCCACGGTGTTCGGTCTTGCAGTACGGGATATCATTGTCAGGGCAAACCTTCGAACCCTCAGACTGGTGTAAATACGCAAAAAAACCGCTCGTGCTCCGGCTACTATTGTTTGACACAATGATTTATTTCCCCGGATTTTGCCTTTTGGTCGCACTCCCTTTATCTTCCTGTCTCTCCCTCTGCTATGCTTTGCTTTGCTATGAAATATCACGAAACGCATGTCATATATACAGATTGTAAATAGTTCGCTGTTTTGCCCCAAGTCTTCGTGTCTTTTTTCAATCTGCAGATACGTCATTTATTCTTACTCATATATTTTGACTTTTTTTTATGTTCGGTCATTTTTTCAAATATACTTTATAGGATTGTTTGTTTTTTTCTTCCTTCGAGCTATTTCATACGCCTTGTAATTGTTGTTAATCATTTGATTGAATTTTTCCCTCATTGGTATTGTATCCATCCTCCCTGTATCCACTATATGCCGAACTATACTGCATTCAAACTCTTCCATTAAAATTTTGACGGCGGTTAAATGGACGGTTAAATGGAATTTTGCCTTGGCAATGATTCGTATTTCCAGCTTTGACCGGCGGAATTTCAAAATAGATTCCACCACGTGGAACATGTGACTTGTTCCGGACCTGATTTGTTTTTCCGACCGCGTGGTTAGAAGATGTTTGTTTTGCGAAGGACGACGGCTTCACCTTTGTTTGTATCCACCAGGACTCTTGCTGCGTATCACCATCACTATCGAAACACCCAGCGTAATACTGGTACTGCTTCACGGTTGATAATTTCTAGAATGGCTTCTACGCATTCTTCGTTGGGTATTGTATCTACTTCTGGTGCGTATTAAGTCCTATTGGACATCGATTAGGTTGGATTTGGTATTATGAGGTCTGACGAGATGATATATAATCATATTCTGCTCCGCAAACCCATATACCTCCGGTTCGTTAATATCTCCAGATGCTCCCGGCGCCATTGGACCCTACTCCCAAGCTATCAAAGTCGGAGATTTGCTGTTCGTCTCGGGATGTATCCCTATCGACCCCAAGACCGGTGAAATCGTCCAGGGGATCGAGGAGCAAACGAAGCAGGCGCTGAAGAATCTGGCTGCGGTTGTTAAAGCGGGTGGGTCGGAAGTGGGTAAGGTAGTCAAGACTACTGTGAGTTTCTTTCCTTTTTTATTTTTTTTAATTTTCGGGTTCCGTCTTTGGATGATCGACGGAATGTGCTCTTGAAATGTACATATGTGTGTTCACTGTTTGCCTAGGTCTTTCTGAAAAATATGAACGACTTTGCTACCGTAAATGGAATTTACGCAACTGCGTTTGGGGATCATAAGCCGGCGCGGTCGGCAGTTGAGGTGTCGAGGCTTCCGAAGGATGTCCTGGTTGAGGTTGAATGTATTGCTAGGTGAGCTTTTTTTTAAAAAAGGTTTTTGGTTTCGTATATAACTGTTGATACTGATGCATTTGCGTACATGCATATGTGCAGTTTGAAGTAAATTTGGTTAGCCGCGGCATCTTGGATGTTTCAATACAGCAGAATTGATGTAACCAAGCATTCTTGACTGCGAGCTCAAAGAAGCTCGAGGCTTCTTTTGTTTTTGTGCTAATTCTGAACCGACAACATCACTCGAGTAACGGAACACAAAAGTCGGCAGTTTGTATGTACGTGTCTATCAAGCTTCTTTCAAAGATGACTTTTTTGTGAGCTATTGCACGCGAGATTTGGACATATCTGACAAGCTTCTGTCGTGTTTCTTTTTCTTTAATTTGTTTGCCTGTGTCAAGGATGGCTCTAACGCGGAATCCGGCACTTTGTACATATCTGACGGGCTGCTGCCATGCCTCTTGTTTTGAGGATGCCCTTATGAGGATTAGATTGAGCTAAACTTGTCTATTGAATGGCGCTGGGGGTTAATAATAACTTCCAAGTATTGAATGGAGGCCGGTATACTCTATATAAACACTGGAACTCTCCTGCAGAGATGCAAAAGTGCGAAGGGGCACTGTAAGCGTTTCTTCATAGACAGCGTTTTATTGAGATTGTAACTCCGTGCCCCGTCCTGCCACATAAGCTTCAGCTGTGTATACTACCTAAGCTGTAGTTGTAGTAGGATTGAGTAACGGATCTAGCTACGCTCCGGATGGGTATTGGATCTTGCGGGAGGCTCGAGAGTTTGGCGCTGAGGGAGAGGTGGGCAAAAACTTGAAGGCATCGGGAATAATCGCCTTGTTCCTTGTAATGGAACGAGTATGATCTGTGTGACTTAGGAATTCAATATCGACTGCACATCGGCTGTAGGTATATTCCCTAAGAGACGAAACTTGGTTAAACTTGAGCTTGGGAGATAAAACGCGTCTAAAACATCCGGACATTCGATCGCGACAATACGCGCCAGTGTATCGTCACGTGCTCTGTCACGGTCGCGACGGCCTTTTGTGTTCTACCGTGAAGGTCCTTGTGCTCGTATCCAATACATCGAATTTCGTCTGACCTTGTGGTTTCCTTGAGTGTGGGTATAGTGCCACTGTGGACCCACTGTGGACCCACAATCCATTCAGTGCTGACAATCAAACAAAGTTTAATCTTGGCTGGTAGCGCTACGTTATAGATGCTTTGATAGGTCTTGTGGTCTTCGATCTTTGCCTCATTGCACCGCAGCAACGGCTTACCTATAAACTAGGGGATACAAGAGCAAATGCATTGCGTCTCTTCCACTAACCCCCATCATGTCGAACAAAATTTCTAGAGACCTCTTCTCCAACTCTCGTCTCATTTCGTTAGCTGCAGTTGAAGAATCTTTGGCTGAATTCGAAGTTGCGATATCGATTAATTTTCATCGGCCAGAGCTTATCGTTGCAGAGCTGTTGTCCAACCACCAAGCTGTGCCACTGGCCTTGTCATGTAAGCCCCGATCCCTTACATTCTTCAATCTCACCGTAGGGTTAATTTCCGATTTCAGGCATCAACGATGATGCATTCAGCCCTATCAAGTCCTGCATTTTTAGCACTTTCAAGACCGAAAAGGACCCGTTGACCGAATGTGTTGGTTTCCAACTATTGACTATTTTATCCCAATTCTTGTATTTTCACCCGGCCGCGCCGTCTATATTGAAAGTCCAGGAGCTGATCACTACCAACTATCGCACTGTTGAAGGAGCTGCGGTACTGCTGAAGCTGCTTTCATCGATGGATTTCGTCGAGGAGATGCCTTCCCCAGCAGAAGAACAGGAGGACTTTGGTTTCCGTGTTCGAACTCGAAGACCGAAAGGCAAGAAGCACACTCGTGCCAAATCGAAAGCTGTCGACCCTAAACCGTTCAAAAATCTCGGCTTTCAAATCCCCTCGAATCAGACTGAAGCGGGTCAACTCAAGGTCCAGCTCCTCGAAACTCTGGAAAACATTCTTGATGTACGTCGAGTAGGTTTCATTGCTTACTTGAATTGTCTGACTTGCGATCCAGTTTTACTTGTCCTGCCTTCGTACTGCAGAGTTTAGTTCCATAATCAAATCGGCCTGTCTCGCGTCCTCGGAAAAAGAGCCAGTGACGACCCGAAACACTATGCCAGAGATTGTGGAAGATGAAACTGCTGTCGTGCAAGTCATCCCAGCAGCATTTCCAAAAATTCAACCCATAAAATCGTAAGCGTGTTCTAGGCTTTGAAGACGAGGTCCCGCTGATCGTTTTCCCAGGGCCCTCTACTTCGATAGTGTCGATGGGTTTGGTGAATGGACAATCCTCATCAGCCAGAACGCCGACGCCGAGCTCCGTAGTAGACACCGAAAGGAAAGACACTCTTTCGACATCATCGTGAAGAAAATCAAGTGCGTAACACCTCTCCTGCTTCAGCGTTTATACTGATGCCAACGGTGCAGGGAACTGTCGAACGGGCACTTCTCTCCCGATAATCAGAAACGTCTCAGTGGCCCTACTTCCGATGTACCAGTGTTCGAAGCTAAGATGACAGCGGACCTTCGTTTGATTGTAAGTCTACTTTTGGATGGACTACTCTCGTATGCTGACGATTGTTCTAGTACCAAATTGATATTGTGGCGAGCGATGACGAGGTATGAAGGATTTGTTCTCCGCGGAAGAACCTTGTCTGACCATCATCCATCTTTCGCAGCGTGACAAACAAGGTTAGAATTTGCATCCCCAGATCTCCAACCCAGATTCTAACAGCATCTCAGCCATCAAAATTTTCGGAATTTACACCCACGCTCAAATGGATGGTCGCATGTGGCATTCGATCGGCCAACAGCTAAGTAGGAAGGGCGAAGAATATCGAGAACGGTATGGTCTCTATTCTGGAGGCGCGTCTGACTTGCTCTCACGGGGGTATTTCAGGTGTTCGGTTCGCAATCTAGCTGAAAACGCTGACGGGCAGACCTTCGTTCCGGCTCTGTTTCCGCCCTTGCCTGAAATACAAGAAGAGGATGAGTCCCCCAACTGGCTCTCGGAAGATAATCCTGTAAGTTGATTCTATCTGACCTGTTCGAGGCCGTAGCTGAAGGTTTGGCTAGGTTCACTCTCGGTTCTTGTAAGGTTGCACTCTCTTGGTGCAAGACTCCCCAGCTAAGACAATGTTATAGAATGGATAAATACGTTGTTTTCTCGCAGGTATGCTTCTCTGAATTATTGTTACCATACTTTCGTCATCAGTTTCTTTGATTCAGCCTCTCTTGAATAGTATGTGGACTTTTCTATGACCAGCGACCGTTGTTGACGCAGGTTAGCTATGTTGGCCGATCTGGACGCAACATTCCCCCATCTGGTTTCGTAAGTAGCATACTTGTCCCTGTTCTTTCATTTATTTTGATCGGGGTGCTTCTCAGCGCGAAGGAGAGACAAATCATCGAGCATCCCTACTCCTGCTATGTTATCGGTCGGAGTGGAACTGGGTATGTTCTCTGCATTCGATCTGTTCCATGATCGCCGAAGCGAAACCTTCGTAGGAAAACCACGACATTACTATTCAAGATGCTCCTCGTGGAACGGACTCACCAAATGGCCGGCGGCAATGGTCCAAAGCCCCGACAAATTTTTGTCACCCAATCTCGAATCTTGGCCAGAAGAGTCGATCAGTACTATCAAAGTCTCGGTCGCTCTTTGACCGCAACCTCCCAGACAGTAGATCAGCTTTGCGCTGTTCGAACTCGGGAGGGAAATGCGATGATTGACGAGACGGTTATGATTGACACAGAAGATGATGACGATTGGAGCAGCAACTTGCCATCGAAATTTAGCGAGCTGGGTGATGAGCATTTTCCTTTATTTACCACGTTTAACGGGGTGAGTGTCGCCGCGTTGATCAGTTACTTTCCTAAGGCGCGGAGGTTGATGCGATTTTCAATCTAGCTCTGCTCTTTGTTGGAGGCAGATGTCACTGCCGCTGAAAGCACGTCGAAGAAGCCTTCCAAACAAACAACTAGCGCTTACGCAAACTCGTCCGAACGAGGTAATCTATCTGTGACTTTCCAGGTCTTTCTTCGAGACTACTGGCCTCACCTCCCACAATCTTACACGAGTAAACTGGGTAAGACTTCATTCGATGATATTGAATCTGCATGCTAACGTTGAACGAAAGATCCGGCTCTTGTTTTCAGCGAGTTGATAGGTAGGTGATTCTCGTTTTTCACCAAAACGAGAGGTTTCAAGAATTCCTTGATATAGGTGTGATCAAAGGCTCCGAAGAGACCCTTGAAGGGACAAAGCATTTCTTGGAACGCCCTGCCTATTACAATATGAGTACCAGAAATCAATCGACATTTGCAGAGAATCGAGAAGACCTTTACGAGCTGTTCATATCGTATATCGCGAAGAAGAAACGGTTCGGCGACGTCGATGCTGCTGACAGGTTCGTTTTGTCTGGATTATTGAGGAGAGGTTTCGAGTCGCTTATGTTGTAATTGTTCTAGGGCACACAAGATCTTGGACTTTTTCAAGACACAGGGGATTCCAGGACAAAAAATTGACCATCTGTAGGTCTTCCGAAGGCGGGAAGCGCTTGCTGGGCGCTTAATGTGGGTTTTCTGATGTCGCTTTTCCAGATATGTCGATGAAGTTCAGGACAATCTCTTGATCGACTCGCTCAGTGTGTATTATGTGCATTGTGACTGCATTTCAGTTAATTCATCCGTAATGTAGTTTTGCGCATGCTCTGCCATGATGCAAACGGGTTATTCTGGGCCGGGGATACGGCGCAAACAATTGCCGCCGGAAGCTCCTTCCGCTTCAATTCTTTGAAAGCTTTTCAGTGGAGGCTGGAGGTGAGCTGTGCTTCCCTCGACTGGGGTTTTCTTTTTCTTGACTTGTCTCTCAGCAAAAACGTCAATCAGGGTCCTCCCAATCTCGGCAAAGAGTCGAACCAAAGACCTTTGAACTTCTCGTCAACTATAGGTCTCATTCCGGCATCACAAACTGCGCACATTCCATAATTGAACTCATCACCCTCTTTTGGAAAGACTCGATTGACAGACTCGCGCCGGAAAAGGGAGTCGTTGCCGGTTTGAAGCCGTCATTCTTTGTCGGCTGGGACGAAGATGCCGCGGGGCTTGACCACTTCGTGTTTGGAGACTCGGATAATAGGCTCGAATTCGGTGCCCAGCAATGTATGTATTTTTTAACCTTCCTCACTTGACATACCAACTCTTATCGGTATTTAATTAAGGTATTTTGGTCCGAAATGAAGCAGCTAGAGATGAACTTCAAGCAAAACTTGGCGAGCACGTTGGTCTCATCATGTAAGGAAATCTGTATTTCTCTTACTCATTCGTAAAACTGATGTAAAATAGGACAATCTATGACAGCAAGGGCTTGGAATTCAACGACGTGAGGGATACCTCATCGACGTATGAATCATACTGAAATGACCTTTGTTGCAGGTCCTACTTTACAATTTTTTCAGCGACTCACCTGCAAAACTTGCGCAGTGGCGTCTTATCCTGAGTGCCTTGAATCGCTCAGGCATGACCGCCCCTGACTTCGAAAGGGATAAGCAAAGGTATACTTCAATCTGTACTGAGGTGCGTCGATCTTGGACGGTACTTTGATATCCTCACTCAAGTTGTCAACTAGCTGAAATTCCTCTACGTCGCAATTACGAGGGCACGGGAAAATGTCTGGATTGTCGACTCTTCGCAGAAGAGTGAGGCGATGAGGGTCAGTCGCTAGCTATTTTCAATGGACTCCTCTCACTCCACTTTAGATGTACTGGACTGAACGAGACGTGATTCGGGACATCAAACCTGGTACGGATACTCCCCAGCTAGCGAGCTCATCTCCCCCGGAAGAATGGGAGCGTCAAGGGCGTGCCTTCTTTGATCGAAGGAAATGGGCCCAGGCCAGACTTTGCTTTGAGCGCGCTCATGAACCAGGAAAAATGGCAATAGCGGAAGCTTATCTACTTCGAGAGAGGGCCGATCGGTTAAGCTTTGACACAAAAGCGGCTCGAGTACTCAGAAGCGAGCAGTTTGTAAAAGCTGCAGAAGCTTTCACGAAATGCTCTCAATCCGCCGTGTCTAAGGGAAGGCTGCAATACAGCAAACTCGCCGGAAACTGTTACAGGGAGGCCCGGGAGTTCTTGCTCGCTGCGGAATGTTATCGTACTGCTCGTCAATTCGACGATGCAGTTCAATGTTACCGTAAAGCGGGGAAATATGATGAAGCCGTAGAAATCGTTCAGACAGAGAAAGACAGGGTGGATCCTTCCTTGGCGGCGGATGTCATCCGAGTGGCGAAGATGTTTTACTTCAATCAAGTACAGTCGTCGTCTTCAAGCGCTGATCGCGAGAAGAAACTTCAGTACGTTTTTGTTTCCTCTGTTTGAACATTATTATCGTGATCTTACCCTTTCTGTAGACAAGCTGGAGCCCTTTTCGATTCTTTGGATGATCAACTGGAATACCTTGAAGACAGAGACATGGACATTGCACGGGCAGCCTTGCTTGTCGCTCATGGAAGAGCTCGCGAAGCTGCGGAGCTTCACTTGGCTGAAGGTCGAGTGTTAGAAGCTATTGATTTCTTCATTCAGGATGCGGAGAGCGAGGACTCTACCCGAAGAGCCGCTGAGTGTATTTTGGAAGGTTTTTGGCGCCAATTGACTTTCGCTTTGACGCCCGAAGATCTTGCGGGGGATTCTGTCCTCTCGAAGCTTTTCGATTTTGCGAAACGAATCAAACAGTCGTCGCTTTCTCCTAGCCATCGTAACGAGGTGAGTTCAAATCTGATTTCCTGAAAGAGTATATGTGATGAATCTGCCTTCTGTTACAGATTGCAATGTTTCAGGCAATTATCACCAGGGATCATCAGGTACTCAAGGATTTGGGACGTACCTTCTTCGCTGCGAACTCTCGTTCTTCGGCCTTACTTTGTCTTGATCACTACTATATCCCCCCTTTATTGTTCGATAATCTCACTGTTTATGAGATGGCAGAAGCGCAAAGCCTGTTCCATGTGTATGTACGGCTCTTGGTAGATGTCCTTGCCAACCCGAGACCCACAGAACAGGCCGGCCTCCGCAAGTTGTTTGGCATCCAGAAACTCTCGGATAGCCACATCCTTCTCTCAGAAGGAAGCTTCCTTCATCGGACACATGTATCCACTGACCAGGAGTCCCAACTGGACACGTTGGAATTTATCCGTCATTTCCGAGAGTGTGTCTCCAACCGGCTTCGGGATCGAGTTTTCGCACAAACTTCCATCTGCAAAGGCTGTAATACATTTACACCATGTCTACCCTATGCTGTTTTCCAAAAGTGTGCTCGGGAAGCCTCATGCCACGATGCCCATGTTCCACCTGAATCATTAACAGTCTCATTCTATAATACACGAGTCAAGATACATCTGCAGCAAATTCAGATTATACGAGTTCTCCATAATTTTTACCCATACAGTTCTCTTGTAATGATATCGCATCGGAGGTGAGCAGAACTAGTGCTATCGTATTCTTCATCTTAGAAATTATATTTAGGCTGTGGTTGAGTCGCCTTTACGACGCACTATTTCCATCGAGCTACGTACTTGGTTCACTCGCGGTTGCGCAATTTCAACAGATACCAGAATATTTTGAAGCTATCAAGATGATACAAGCATGGGTTCGCGATTTCATTCTCGCGCGCCATTATAATCCAGTTGATATGTTTTTGTCCGACCTGACCCGGCTTGGCACACTGGCAATGGTTTTCGATAAACCATACGCGATATCGCAATCGTTGCTTCATCGAGGCCGATATGTATATTCGAAATCACCTCCGCCGTTATTCAGGCGAAATAGCGGCGCCTGGATGATACCTGAACTCACTGGACTTATTGATGACGAAAACCCAAGCTCAAATCCAAATTACCTTGTAGCTGCTACGTTGGCGTTAGGGTGAAACATCTACTCAATCACTGTTTTTTTTTATCTCATAGCCAATTTCTAGCCATGTCTTGTCGCATTCGGTCCCCATTGAAATTGGCCTTCTGTGCGATCTACTGGAAAAGTTTTGCCGATCCTATATATTGGTTGGCTGCTCTCAAAGGGATGCTAAACTTCATAATGTCACGCTTCCTCGGTCCTGGCTTATGAAGCCAATATCTGTTGAGCATGAACGAAGGAAACGATTTTGGTGGCTGAAGCCCATGCTATCTCATATTGAAAACCTTCTTGCACAAATCTATAACGGTCGTTTTGCAGGTAAAATAAATCAGAGCAGGATGATGGAATTTGATACTCACCCTAGCACAGATCACCTACTCTTCGAAAATCGAACCCTCGCAGGAAATGTTGCCCTGAGAGTTCGTACAATCTTTATATCTCGCATGTGAGTCCCCCTTTTTTTGCGACCGAAGTGAACGTGAATGAATTTCTGCCCTCTTAGATGCAGAGCAATTTGTCTTCGTAAGTCTTAGTTAGCACACTACTGCCTCCTTCTCACAGTGAAAGCAGTCGGCTACAACCTTGGAAATACTAATCTGAGGATCGACATTCTTTACCAGCTGACTTCTCTGCGGAAGGTAAAGGCTCCGGAAACCCTTTTCCCTGCAGCATATAGATTGTATGTGTTATCATGTTCTTTCAGTGGGTCAAACTAACTGAGATTTAGCTACGCTGAAGCCAACTGTTGGGAAGATTTGGCGCGCGCTCTCCATCAATCTACCACAAGGTCCTCTATGGATGAAATGATCAATATTGCACACAAAGACCGATACGATGACAACCGCCGCTCTCCTCGTAATGTTCGCACCGTGGTTTACGACAATATTATGGATCTTCCAAAGTTACTCATCGGTGCGATGGCTCCCATAGTACCTTCCTCCCATGCAACTCGTCCCGCTCAAGTACTTAAAGCGCCTCAGTCAGGGGTGCCTCCTGCCTCTTTGCTTCCCCAAGTTCAATCGAACGCTGGAACAATCGGTAACGAGACTCAGCGCATTGAAGACGCGAAAGTTGACGTAATTGTGGACGATACTGGTGCTCCGGAGAATGAGCCCGATGATCAGATTGAAGATGTAGCTCAACAGGCAATTCCAACGTCTGTCGAAGGCCCACTCACTGATCAGCTCGATATACCGGAACCAACCGAGCAAGAGTACCAGAGTGCCTCTATAATCCAGCAGGCCTACAGACTGTACTCAACCCGGAAAACAAAACGGCCAACCCAGATTGCAGTATCCCGGAACAAACATTTCACTGCATTTGTGCAGTTGGACATCCAGCCTGGTCATTATCGCAAGATGATGCTTGGGCCTTTGCCTCATGTATTGGTCTTCCTCGAACTATTTTATATGGGTATCCTCGATTTGAAAGCCAACACACGAAAACGCACCCTCCTACCTTTGAGCTCTGAAGAGGCTGATTTGGTGGATAAGCGACTCACGGAAACGATGTATGGCTCTATATCTCAATGAAACTGTCTTATAACTAACTCAACCTTCCGCCACTAGCAACATTGTCAAAAAGATCAAAAAGTGGCAATCGGTGCTTGAACCTAAATCGGATTTTCACTCTCGTCGGGATTGTCATGAGCTTCGGGTGCTCATTAGAACGATTCAGGAGTTCATCCAGAAAGATTTAGCCGACCTGCCGGTCAAGATTTCGCCGCAGACAAGGGCTGAATTTGACACAGGATTCAAAGGCATTGCTCAAGAGCCCGCTCCGCCCAAAGCTGTCCCCACGAAAACTGAGAAACCTGAGCTCAACACTGCGGATGTATACGAGCTCTGATCCATGCTATGCCTTACCCAATCTTATCTACTGCTAGCTGCATATAATTGGAGAAATTTATTGTAATGGCACAGCACACTGCGATGTCATTTCTAGTCGTGATATATTACTGTAGATTTACAAGCATACTCATAATTCCAGTATTCAGTGTTCAATACCCATTACAAAAAAGCAGAAAGGCGTAAGGCGCAGCTCGGAGGCAGCATACGTGTGCAGCATATAACATACAAAATAACCATGAAAAGCAAGCAAATAAAGAATGTCCGACAGAATCAATCATCCTCATCTTCTTCCTCTACCCCGCCAAACCCACTAACAGCCCACTTCGACCCCGGTCGATAATCATCATCCATACCATCCATACTCGGACGGGGTTTAAAGCTCTCTCTCCTCGCCCGCGAAGCCTTTTTCTCAGCAACCCTACCCCCGCTCCCACTCGCATACCGTGCGTCAGATCCATATCCCGTTGACGACGACATCGAAGAAGCACTCCGTATACCCCTGGGGAACAGCCCGCTCGCAGTCGTCCCCGCCCCCGATGGTCCTGACCCTGACCCTGAGATACCGTGAGTGAAAACCCCACTCGTCGGAACTCGGCCATGGCCCAGCGCATGATGCTGAGTTCCAGGTTTAGGTATAGGCATGGCTATCGGCCGGGGTAATGAGGAAGTAGAGGTGGAATTTGCGGAAGTGGAAGAAGCGATACGAGTCGACCGACTCCCAGGAATCTTCGCCGGAGAAACGTCTCTAGGCTTATGATGAGAGACCGACGTTGAGAGCCCCGGCCCATTGGCACCGTTCCCGCCTCTATGCGCACCTAGCGGTGCACGATGCCCACTATGGTTCAAAGTAGATTCGTCTCCGTACTTCATACGTTTGTTCGGAGCTGACTTAGCTCCGCTACCAGGAGCAGGTCTTACGGCGGGAGTGACAGTGCCTTTTGGCATGTAGCCGTTGTGGCCGGTTTGGTTGACGGGAGTCGTTGCTCGTGGCGGAACCGAGCCTGCACGAGCGGGACGACGTCTGTTCTCTTGATCAGCGGCGCTGACAAGTTCTTGTAGGATACGGAGGATGCTTTCGCCGTGGACGAGGAAGGATCGTCCAGTTTCCTGTTCCCATACAGGAATAGAGGCGATGAGATCCTGTTCGAGCTGGAGAAATAAATCCAGTCAGTTCCGCGGAGCGAACAAAAGATTCTGCAGAAACGCGCACTCGGGGTTTCTCTTTGCTAACCCTCTTCCTCATCTTCTCTTCCCTAAGGAGCCGTCCAGGATCCCTAGCACCTCTCCCAAGCAATCGGGTCTGATCACTGGCGGCAATCGCCAGCTCCTTCTCTTCTTCGCAAATGTCAAAATACTTCTTGATACTTGCCAAAAGCGGCGCCTTCTGTCGTTTTTCCTCCTTTAGCTTTCGAACTTCTTCCTCATGAATCAGTAGAAGCTCTTCGGTAAATTCGTCTGCGCAAACGATGTCAACCCATGCTCCAAGAAAATGAAGAGGCAGGAAATCGTACCATCCACGAATGGACCAAAAGCTCCTCGCTCCTCCTCCCCAGTCATTAGCTCATCCCAAAGGTGCTGAATCTCCTCCCGTGCACTCCCAATAAATGCACCCATCCTCTCTCTCTTCAACTCCAGCATTCTCTCCAGCTCCTCCTCATATGCTCTAATACACTCCTCTGTACTACCCCTATTCACCTCAACAAAAGCGTCCATGTCTTCCTGAGCGACGCCAAGTCGCCGCCAAAGACCTTCGAGTTGATCGTACATCGCCTGGATATGAGTCTCTCTCCTACGTTTCGTCTCTTCGAGTTGACCGCACAGACAAGATGCCCATGTAAGCAGCGAAGGAGTGGGGTCCACTCCATTGAGACCTATAGGTGTGGAAGACGCGGACGAGGCAGCTCGACCTTCCGCTTCCGCTTCTTCGACACGTGCAACGAACGTCGCAAAGACTCGCTGATAAGCGACATCTGAATGATCTTCATCCTCGGACGATAGAAGGGGTGAGTATGATTTGGAATTGCGAGACGGGGGAGTGGGGGTAGAAATAGATACGGTGAAAGGATCGGAGGACGGGTGGAGTTGCGAAGACGATGATGAATAGAGGGAAGGTGATAAAGTTGAAGAGACAGACTCCAGGTCCTCAAGTGACGGTGGGCAGATACCCAGCTCGGTGTACAGATAGTCAATTTGAACGAAGATCTCTGAAAGCTGATTGAGTCGTTTTATCTGAAGAATGGTCAACACATAAACATCAATAAAACGGAAATATCGGCTTACGACTTCAGCCTTGCCTCTAGCAAGTTCTTTTTCTAACTTTGAAAAACGTTCTGGCGTAACATCTCGATGGTAGCCTTCGTCGAAAATGCTCTCTTCGGCTGCAGGAGTAGGTTCAAGGATATCTTGGGCATAAAAATCGGAGCTCAGACAGCGAGCAAGAGCATTCAATCGATTTGTCAGATTTGTCAATTGTTCAAGTTTCGTATGGTAAAGCTGCACGATAAAACATCAGTCTTCAAACGGGAAACAGCCAAAAGTCCATGACTAACTTGTCGCAACTTTTCCTGATGTTCGGCAACCATTTCGAATCTCTTGGGCAAGGACTGAACTTTTCGCAGCTCCCCTACACTGCTCCCTGTTGCCTTTACGTTTCCTCCAAGGGCCTTGGTATATCTCAGACATTCAACTTCAACGTGACCGCACTTTTCCAGCAATTTTTCCACTTCTTTTCTCCGCGAGTCAATCTGAGCTTCAACCCCTTCAATGAGCATATTCTGGAGCCTTTTCAGGTCATCTTCTAGAGCAGTAGGCGGAAGTCCAAGCTGGGCATGTAAAGTGGGCAATAATTGGGTTTGAGTTTGCAGGTGAGTATGGAGATTATTAAGCAAAGTGGTGAGTAAAGATGGGGTAGACATCTCCCCTCAACGTTATGTGCTATGAGCAAGTAATCGTGGCCGATGGTGATGGTAGTGAGGTAACAAAAAGAAGAATTCAACGCGCGCGTGCAGGCAACCCAAACATAAATCACGTGCCCGGTTTAATGACTCACCCGCGCCGGGCGGGACGACGGCTCCCAGCTGTTTCTGAGTTTCCTACGAAGTTCATGCCTCAATTCTTCTGAATTTCCTCTCGAGATTTGCTTCGAGTTGCTACTCACACTTTTTACAGATAGTCCTACCAAATCGTCCCAAGGCTGAGACGTGAGCACAGTGACAGAACTCTAACACAAAACTGGCAAAAAAGCAAACTTTTTCACCCCGATTCAGCTGACAAATTTAATCCTCCAAACTTCTTCTGCTACGGTAGGTCCAAGGAGGGTCAGATGTCCCTCCGGTCGACGGTTTACCCGTCTGCTTCGTCCATAGGCTAGGGAACGATATAAATTCTCATGATGTAAACAATCTTTCCTCTAAACCCCAATGGCAAACAACGTCGTACTCGTTACAGGAGCGGGAGGTTTCCTAGCCAGCTGGGTAGGCAGGGCCCTTCTCAAAGACCCGAAGACGCCAAATATACATCTAATTCTCACTGATATCGTTGAGCCGAAGAATCCTGTTACAACGTCTGCGACCACTTCAGAATTAGGGTCGGGGTCGGGGTCTGGTTCAGAAGTATTGACGATTAAAGCTGACCTTACCGACCCGAAAGCTATCGATGCACTGTTTAACACTTCTTTTGGTATCCCAGATACGGTGTACTGTATGCATGGCATTATGTCTCGGGGATCGGAAGATAATTTCGATTTGGGTTTGAAGGTACGTGTATACTGAGCCTACGCGCGAACAGTAGGTTTAAGTACCTTCTATGTCATCACTTTCTTCCGTCTATACGAAATGTGTACCACATCTATCTACGCATTTATCTGACGCCTCCCCATTACAGATTAACGCCGACTCTGTCCGAGAACTACTCCAGGCTTCTCGTCGATACGGAGTCAAACTCGGACGTCCTATCAAGTTCATTTTCACATCCTCATGTGCCGTATACGGCGGTCCAGTAGTAGGTCTCTTATATCATCCCATTCGCATCCCCATCTAACACCCAACCTTCCCTCCCCTAAACCCATCTCTATCCGTACCCAGCCAGACATAATCAAAGCAGACACCATCGCAACTCCAGAAGGCGCTTACGGACTAGCCAAACTATCCTCAGAACTCTACATCAACGAGTTCTCAAGACGCGGTCTCGTAGACGGACGCATACTCCGCTTACCAACGATCGTAGTCCGCCCAGGACCTCCCGCCGCAGCAGCTTCCGCTTTCATGTCAGGTGTGTACCACCCACTTTTATTCTCGCTAGATTAACTAACTAACAAAAAAACCAAATTCAATTCCTCACAGGGATCATCCGAGAACCCATCAAAGGCGTCCCAGCAACCTGCCCCATCGGCAGTTCCCTCTCCTCCCCAGAACTCGACCTCCCCGTTTGGCTCGCCAGCCCCCAAACCACCATCCGCAACCTCCTCTACGCCAAACACATCCCCAGTTCCGCCTATCCGCGGCACTCCCGCGTCGTCGTCTCACCCGGATTCACCGTCACCGTCCGGGACGAAATCGAAGCCTTGCGCCAGGTCGGCGGGGAAGAGGCGGTAAAACTGATTAAATTCGAGGACGACCCTGGGACGAAGAGGTTGGTGGATTCGTGGCCGCAGAGATTTGATAATAGTTATGCGTTGAGTTTGGGATTCGTGGTTGATGAAGGAGGAATGGTGCCGATTGTGGAGAGGTTTAAGAAGGATGTCGAGGCTGGACTGGCGTGATGTAAATCGAAGCATGTATGTAGCTATTTATTCTTCAATTTTTGCGCCTTATCATACGACCAAGGTACAGAAGTACGTATGTAAATACAGCAAGCAAGCAAGGACAAGAAAAGCAAATGAAAGTCTAAATATAATGTTTGTATGGTCAGTGGTACAACAGCAGTCCTTTTTATTCTCTTTCAGTTTTGATTCACCCCCAGAGCAACGCAGTCTATTTTTACTTATTGTGCAAAGCCGGAGGGGTAAGGCCAGCGGAGAGGCCCTTGTCGCCAGCGTAGATGGCACCAGAGCCAGCAGTCTCCTCCCTGAAATAAGTCGTTAGTCAATTTGAGAAGACAAGCGGGTTCAACACGCACTCAATGCGAAGAAGAGAGTTGTACTTGGCAACACGCTCACTTCTTGCGGGAGCACCAGTCTTGATCTGACCGGTACCGAGAGCGACGACAAGATCGGCGATGAAGGTGTTTTCAGTCTCTCCACTGCGGTGAGAAACCATGACACCCCATCCATCGGATTGCGAAAGTTGGGCACTGCAGACATTACGTATCAGTTTCTTCACGGACAATCACCCAAGACGAAACAAATGCGTACGCCTGAATAGACTCGGAAACGGTACCAATTTGGTTAACCTTGAGCAAAAGACCATTGCAAGCCTTCTTTTCGATGGCAGTTTTGATACGAAGAGGGTTAGTCACCGTCAAGTCGTCGCCGACAATCTGGATACCACTGTTCTTGGTAAAGTGGACCCATGCATCCCAGTCATCTTGGTCAAAGGGATCTTCGATGGAGACAATGGGGTACTTTTTCACGTAGCCGAGGTAGAGGTCGGCAAGCTCGGCGCCGGTAATCCATTTGGTTGGGTCAGAGTTAGGGTTCTTGAAGTCCAAGTCGTACTTGCCCTCCTTGTAGAACTCGGAGGAAGCGACATCGAGAGCGATCTTGATTTTGCCCTCGTAGCCGGCCTTTTTGATGGCCTCGGTCAGGAGCTCGAGGGACTCGTCGGCACCGGACACGTTGGGAGCGAATCCTCCTTCGTCACCGACGTTAACGGCTGTTCAATGATCTCGTCAGCAAAAAATAGACGCGTCGAAAAGCGATACAAGCGACATACCATCGATACCGTATTTGGCGCTGATGACCTTCTTCAAAGTGTGATAGGTCTCAGTACCAATCTTCATGGCCTCAGAGAAAGAGGTAGCTCCGGTGGGGAGAAGCATAAACTCTTGGAACGCGAGTTTGTTTCCTGCGTGCGATCCACCGTTGATCACGTTGAAAGCAGGGCAAGGAAGGACATAAGGGGGTTTAACGCCGGCGAGTTCAGCGAGGTGCTGGTATAGAGGAACGCCCCTTTCGGCCGCGGCAGCCTCAGCAACGGCGATAGATACACCGAGAATCGCGTTGGCACCGAGTTTCCCCTTGTTGGGGGAACCGTCGAGTTTGATCAAAAAATCGTCAATCTCCTTCTGCGAGGTGACTTGGAGGCCGGATTTGATCAGTTCGGGTGCAATAACGTCGTTGACGTTTTTGACGGCTTTGGAAACACCTAAAAAAAAGACGTGTTATCCGCTGGATTTCTTTCTTTCGAAATCCAAAACGCGCACCTTTGCCAACGTAGGCAGTTTTGTCTCCATCACGAAGTTCGACAGCTTCGTGGATACCAGTAGAGGCACCAGAAGGCACAGCAGCGCGGAAACGGCCTGGAATACAAGTTTTCGATCGTCAAAAATGCAAACGAAGAACAAAGGCGCGTATGTACCTTTTGCAGTGTGGAGGTCGACTTCGACGGTAGGGTTACCGCGAGAGTCAAAGATCTAACGGTCATCGCAGGCATCAGAGGATAAAAATTTACTCAGACAAGGTCCCAAATACCTGGCGAGCATGAATTTTGGTGATAGACATGGTCGAGTGAAGGTGGTGGTTCGGGAAGAGAAAATCGATGAGGCTGGGTCAAAGTTCAGTTTTCAGCTTACAATTTCCCACGCTCATACCCCAATCTCAATAAGTATTCATCGCCGCAGTCTGCGGCCGTCCAGTCCCAAAGCCTCGAAATCCAATGGCATGTACATGGATAGCCGCAATCGCCGCTGTGGATTCGCCTTCGTGTGTATTCACGGTCTGGGTGCACGAATATTTTTTATAAAGTGAATTTTACTCGGTACGTACAGTGAGAATCCAGGTATATCGAGGTAAATCTAGCCCGCCTCAGACCTCTGTACTTCTTTCTCTCAAAATTTGAAGTTGCGGTCTTACTGCGGTTACGTACATTGTGTTCGATGGCTTCATCCGCAAGACGCTGCGTGCGAACGAAATTGGAGATAAGACTACGAGTGGTTGGCTGCACTTTCAATGTAATTGGGCCTCTATCACCAATTTCCCTTCCTTACCGACCAATAAATTTGTGAAAATTGCGGGAGACCTGGATTCCAGCCCTGCGGACGGTCAATTACGACGGAGGTACATATACATATGCATGCTTTTCATATTGAATTTTTCTTTCAATTTATCTGTCAATATTTAAGTACGTCGTGACACTGTCTGGTAGCAATACCAGTCCATTCTACATCTTCGCAAGTCAGCATACACTCTGAGCGCCTTCGCATTGGAGCTGGCAACACCTGGTAATTGATTCGAAAGCCTCAACTTCCCGGGTTGTTTTGATAGCATAGTCGAGCAGCAGTCATTCACGGAAATTCTGTAGGCATCAATGGCAGCTAGACTACTCCGTGCTCTATGCCAGTCCTCCAAACTACCTGCCAGAAGGTCACCTCTATTCTTTTGTGCGAACTTGGTTTTTCTTTGGTGCATAGGCGCCTGCCCGGCAGGCCGCTAGTCCGAATTAGCCGCCCATGCCGAAGACCCGCCTGACATCCCCGCCGTCGGAAGTGAACGCTCATTTTATTTTCTGACCACCACCCCAATTACTTTCCTGGCCTTTCTATCGTCGCGATGGCTAGACTCAACTCCGAAGAGGAGGTCAGTATCTATCACATTGGTTTATGGGGCCATCATTTAGTTCCGTACCATCCAGCCCGATAGCAGGAGAACTACCACCGCGAAGAAGAATGCCGCAGCCAAAAAGAAGGACGGTTCGAGTAACGGGATATGGCCATGTACTTTAGGGAATGGATGTAACAAGCAATTTGCTAGAGAAGCTGACCTAAAGAGGCATCAGAGGACGTCTAAACTACACGCCATGGCTGGGTTGTGGGTCCTGTTGTTTTTTCTGTGTACGCAAGTTCATTCTCTGACGGATTTCGCTCAGTGCTTGTCCTCAATGTGAAGCGACATTTACAAGGGTGAGTGCCACGCCACTCAGTCTATAAAGACGGATTTGTCACGGTACACTCAACTAGACCGACGCTCTAAGACGCCACCAAAAGACTAGGTGCGTAATAAGGAGATTCGGCCTAGTACTTCAGCTGATGATTATTAAGACACAACGGCGCTGTATTTGATCCTATTGACGCAGAAGATTCTGCTCCAGATACGCAGGGTAGCGCTGAAGCCTCTAGTTCTACATCTAGAGAGACGATGGCAGTTCCTGAAACTGTACAAGGAACACCTAGCGCGTCTGGACCTGCTACTGGTCATTCCAGCTACTATCGAGAACATACCGGTACATCTCCTCGTACGTCCTTGCTTCACCCGGTGTCGGGACTTGTCTTAATTCATTCTGCAGCCTATCCGCCACAAGGCCGTAGAGTTGGAAGCTCTGAGTACGTACCGGATATCTCCTGCTGTTCACTCCGATATTGACCATGTATCAGGTGGTCTAATGGACATGCTTGGCCAAATGGAAATCCCCCTCCTCCTCCTGGTCGATCAACATACATGTATGTTCCTTCACCATACTACCGGCCAGACGGTAGTACTGCTTCTTCGCACTCGTCTTCGGCTTTCCGTTCCTCAAGATCCCCTCCTCCTCGCAGCTCTCACTCGGACCGTCCTTCCTCGCCATCCTCGACTAGCTCTCATTCCCACCACGAGGAGCCAAACTCTCCAAGGGCAAAATCTCCCGCACCTTTGACTCCGGCTCCGATCCCTCCATTACCACCACCAGTGCAATTGGAACGTTTACTGTTGGAAGCAAACGCTGCGCGTAGCGCAGAATTGCGGTCTGAAGACGACCAGTGCACCCAACAAAGCTTTGAGAGTGCAATAAAACCAGACAGGATTTGGACTCAACCTTCAATCGATGTCACTGTCCGGGAAGTAGATCCGGATCGGGACGAAGATAACTCTTCGTCAGTCGCCAGTGACTCGCCAATTTCCAACGGGAGTCATCTACTTCGTGAGCACGAGTATGGAGCGCGGTTGAGTCGTCCCGAGCCGATGGAACCTATCCTGACGGAGAATGGGGAGCCGATGTTGAATCCAGGTACGAAATGCCCTGCTTTGGGTTAGGCGCGTTGTCTGGTTTTTCTTATCGTTTTCCTTTTCCAGCGGAGCTCCTCACTCAGGTCAAATAGGAAGCTTTCTTCGAATTCTGATACTAACCATTTCGCAGGAATCTTTGGCCTCACCTGAGCCTTCGTAACCGTTTTTTATTCCGCTTTCTCCGCCCCCGTAACCCCGACCTTCCCAATCCGTCCAATCCGTCCAATCCTTCCAAATCCCCCAATCTCCCAACTTCCCAAACGCGCCCGCAGCTGTATCTTCCCCCCCTCTTAAAAATTAATCATTCCGGAATGTATTAGTATTTAGTATCAAAGTATTTCCCTGGTCAAACGTCTGTCTGTCGCTTGTATTTACAGCCCCTTTTGCGCCCTAGTTTTACAATTACAGTTTGTTTACAGTTACAGTTACGATTACTCGTTTACTCTCTCTCTCGCATTTCTCTTGTGGAGTCTCCCGCACCTCCTGCACCTTGCGTTTATCATTATTATCAGAATGCTTTACACAAGTTCTTGTCGAGTGCTTTTTTTTTTTTCAAGTAATTTTCGTACTCGTTTTTGTCCTTGGTTTAGGCTTGCCAATATCGCAAGCAAACAGAGAAGTCGAGATGACGCTTGTACGTTTGTACGCTTGTCATTTCTCGTGGCTCCCTTTTGGCTTGAGAGCCTCGGGGGGTTTGGTCTCGTACTACTCATCTCATCTCATCTCGTCTCACCTCGTTCCTCTTACCTACTTACGTCATTTGCTGATTGTGGCACTCTTAGATACTTTGGTTCATATCTTATCTGCGGGGACACGGGAGAAGAATCATTGCACCGTATCGTCTCGGTTGTGATTCCCCCGACTCGGAGTCATATGTAGAGTACATACGATGGCTAATCCCGTATTCTCCTTATCCTAACTCGTTGCTTTACACTTTTTCAAAAAATAAAATGGTTTTGCTTGCGGCTCTCGGGCTTCAAGCTTCAAGCTTCAAGTTCAGTCCTGACTACCCTTTTTTTGTTTTTTTTTTTGCTGAGATTCCGTAGCGCATGTTGATAAGGTAGTCTCATTGTCGTAAGAGATGCTTTCTGTATGTGTCGCCTTACTGTATTGCTTACATATGTAAGGACTTGGCTACGCTCGATTTTTTCTTCCTTTTTTCCGTTTGCTCTGCAGTGAAAGTTGTGAACCTCTTGAGATGTACACTTGGTAAGCATAATCAATGAGTACCATACCAGATATTCAGATGGACCTGTGTGCACATAATAGATCCCTGACTCTAGATCTTATTTTCATACTTACCATAAAAACTAATCAGTGATACGGAAGGGGAAGGGGAAGGGGAAGAGGAACAAAAAAGCCCCGCCCTAATATGGCCTGATATAGCCAGCTTTGACTTTTCCGACCACGTGCTCTTAACTCCACCCAGAAAAAAAAGACGACGCAAATCTACATCGATATATCATTCAGTAGTACATTCAAGAAGACGAGTGACGGATACAGTAGATAGATTCGTATGTATGCACGAATGTAGAATGACAAGAAAGTTCGCCACGCTCGAATTTCGGAACTTTTTCAGATCTTTCCACTGTAAGTTCCACATGAAAATTGAAGAAACTGTATATGTACCGAGCGTTCCTGGTGCCCAAGCGTACTTGGCTCGACTTGGTTTCCGAATCCCGGGACGGAGCGGGTCCAGCAGCCTGTGCTACTGAACTAGGCTTAGACAAGCCTTCGGGCGCTCAAAGTACATATGTATCAGATCTGGTAAGGAAATGGAAAAGTCCACCAAAGCCCGATCGAGTGATTTATATTCAGTTATGTGTATCATAGAGTATGGACATACATACACGTGCATACACCCTCGAGTTTGAGACGGCGGCCTTGTACGGAAAGGGATGGGAAATTCCTTTTTTTTTGGTTCAGTCTCGTTGGCAGGACATGGGAGGTTCGAGTGTATGATATCTCTCATACGTGAGTGGTTTAATTATCATAATATCTTTTTACCTCTGAGACGACGGTCTTGTGCGGAGACAGATGGGAAATCATTTCTTTGGTCCAATTCATGCAACCGACAAGCACGAAGCTTTCCGTAGACAGACAGACAGCTGCATATAGATAGAACTTTTAGAAGCAATTCTTAGTGTCCAGCTGAGATCCGACAATTGCTCTGCGGTCGAACGCGGAGAAAGGTGCGAAACAAAACCTGCATGTAGGCGCGCAGAAAGATCGGTTGATTGACCGTCACAAGTTCAATTGAAAGTACTAGCCAAGTAACCGGTCAATAAAAATTTTATCAAGGTACAAGCGCCTGCTCCTGCCAAGTACCCTGCGCAGATCGAGTGAATTTCGTACGCCTATTCGGTATCACCCCAAGCTCTACATAATCAATTTCAGTCGGATCGACAACTAACAATGCGAAATTTCTCAAAGCCTTCTCCCAATTCTTCCTATTCTCTTTAGCCTCGTCGGAATCGTCGGCTCCCTCCGAATCCTTTGGCTCGTCCACTCTCTCTGGCCACTTTTTCGCTTCTTCCTCGCCACCGGCAAGTGGAGAGCCAGGGGTAGGCCGGCACCAGCTGGCTTTCATATGCGCACTCATCGTTTTGAAAACTTGTTCTCGTTTGGCTTCCCAGTCGAAGTTTTCTCGGCTGAGAGCTGCCATGCCTCCGCCACCTACAATTGGTGAAGAGCTTATCAAAGAGGAAGACACAGAGGACGGCGGGGTGATCGTGGAATGGAGGAAATGTTTATGCAGGTGGTCCAGAGGCGATGGTATGATACTCGCTATACCAGAAACACGAAATTGTTCTTGAGTTCCCTCAATCCACCAAGCGATATGAACGTGAGGATTGGCTATGATCTGAGCGGTTTTTGGACTGCGGACGTCGGTGGTAGACACGATAAGGGGGAGTTCGGGGCTTGAGCTGGGGTTGAGAAACGAACGGAATATGAGGGATCGTACGGTGGGTATGGGTGAGTTGGTATCTATTGAAGCCAGCTGCATCACTACGTAAAAGAATTGTCAGTATAGTTTGAAGATAGAAAAGTTAACGTACTTGTGCCAAACGTACCGACAGATTTTTCGTACTGCGCCAATGCATTGTTGATCGCAGTCTGCCAGCGGGGAGCAGTGCCTGCCATTATTGATATATGGTGCGGTGAAGTTAAGCGAGCGGTGGTGAGTTTGAGCCTGGCCGATGCCGTGGTGGTGGTGGTGGTAGACGTAAAGGATGAAGTGTGCGATAAGCCCCTTGTTGAACTTCGAGACGTCATAATGATCGTGGGAACTCCATCCTCAATTGACCAACTTTGAAGTCCGCTAACATTTGGTTACCGGAAATCACCGCTATCTACGCCTGCAGTTCCTGACACAGTGGGAGCTTGGCAGCAATGTTTCCGATAAGATCGCGATTTAAAGGTGTTAGATTCGTGGAAATGAGCTCAAAATATATCTGACAGAATAATAGAGCCGGACACGCTCGGCGTAGTGACGACCTTCTACTGGCTGGTTGAGTTTAGTTTGCTGATTCAACACGGCGAGAGAAGCGGCTTGTGTACAGATAAAAGGTGAGCGACTTCACTGAACCAAAGCCAAGAGACTCGACATGTCCGCTTTCAAAGCTGCCTCAGCCCCCCCAACCAAACTTGGACTCTACAGAGTCCTTGCTCCTCGTGCTGGTATCCGTGTCAGCCCCCTCCAGCTGGGTGCGATGAGCATAGGTGACCAGTGGAACGATGTTCGTTGCTCTTTGTTATTTCTTCAAACCTGACCAGCTTACTTTGACACCGTGCAGTTCATGGGATCGATGGATAAGGAATCGAGCTTCAAGCTGCTTGACGCGTACTTTGACAGAGGAGGTAATTTTATAGGTACGCGGACTCGGCTCGACATCGTCTCTGTTCATTCTTTTCAACGCGATTTCTTATCGTAGATACATCTAACAACTAGTAAGAGAGTGTTCCCCGAATCGCTCTCGGACCAAACTTCCTCATGACCATGTTTTCCATCTTCCAGCCAAAACGGGTCCTCGGAGCAATTCATCGGAGAATGGATGGAGGAACGCCAGAATCGTGACCAGTTGGTCATTGCTACCAAGGTAATGACGGCCTCTCAATTTCTCTGATGATGCTGACGACTACACACGAATCACTTATAGTACACGACCAACTACCAACTCGGCAACCAAAGCCTCAAGCAGAAGGTCAACTACTCCGGCAACAATGCCAAGTCTCTGCATATAAGCGTCGAAGCCAGTTTAAAGAAACTGCGCACGAGCTACATTGACATTTTGTACTTGCATTGGTGGGACTTTGACACTTCCGTCGAGGAGGTCATGGATAGTCTGCACAACATTGTCGCGTCGGGCAAAGTCATTTATTTGGTATGTATTTTCTGGGGTCTACTATTGCTTCAAGGTTGCAGAACGTTTTTTTTTTTTTCACATACATAGGGTGTCTCTGATACTCCAGCCTGGGTCGTCTCTCAAGCCAACCAGTACGCCAAGGACCACGGAAAGACACCATTTGTGATCTATCAAGGGAAATGGAATGTCATGGAACGAGACTTTGAGCGTGATATTATTCCGATGGCTCGTTCCCTAGGTTAGTCTGTTCTTTGTCTTATAACACTGAATTATAACCGTCACGAAAACTCTGCAGGTCTAGCTATAGCTCCATGGAGTGTGCTCGCAGGCGGTAAGCTTCGTACAGACGCTGAAGAACAGCGAAGGAAGGAGAGTGGCGAGAAGGGACGTATGATGTATGGCCCTGAATGGGAGAGAACCGAGAACGAAGTCAAGATGTCTCGTGCCCTCGAGAAAATCGCCAACGAAGTGGGTGCAAAGAGTATCACCGCTGGTAAGATTATCCTCAAATTCTTGTACCCGATCGTTTTTCATGCTCTTCTAGTTGCAATCGCCTATGTGATGCAAAAAACTCCCTACGTCTTCCCTCTCATCGGCGGTCGTAAAGTCGAAAACCTTGTCGCCAATCTCGAAGCATTGGATATCTCGCTGAGCGATGAACAGATCAAGGAACTCGAGAGTGCCCTACCGTTTGATGTTGGTTTCCCCACGAATATGATTGTACGTACCGAATCCAAGCGATCTGTATGTCCGAGTTGACAACTAAATGCGTAAATGCGCTTTAGGGTGACGGAACAGAACCCGGCTTCTTGATGAAAGCTTCTGCCCAGTACCAGAAGATTCCTTACCAGAGGGCTCTTCGTCCTCCCCAATGATCATGAACGTGTGGAAGGATCGGAAAAGGTCACGATTTTTAATCAGCAAAATGACAAATACGTTGTGTATCTTGTACCACTGTAGATTCAAAGCAATTTGTGATATGCCCTGGAAATACTGAATTGGAGGTCCAAACTCAACATAAGTTTCGCCGTCGTTTCTCTACGATGACCTCTCCACCACTCAACGAAATGGCGAATTAAACAAGTTTAAAAGCGGGGAACCAAAGATATTGATGGCTACCAATGCCATCAGCTGCCAATGTTCATTCCAATTCGCCGTCTTTCGCTCCCGATGTCGCTTTGCGGTGGGCTCCCTCGAAAAGACGTTGGCCAAATGGAAAACATCGAAGGAGGCTATTCTAGCTATGCTGGAGACCGTCAGAGGGACAGGGCGTTTAGCTGCGAATGAGCTCAAAGAAGATCGCAGAAAAGGGGTGGTAATGGCCAGGGGAAGGCTAAGAGGAAATACGAATATGATGCTGCGTACGAAGGTATTGAAGCGGTTGCGTGCAAAGATTCAAGAAACGCAAATGATAGGGGTAGCATTGAACTTTTGTTTGATCTGTGTACTTTTGTTTCGACGGAACTCTGTGATTCGACTATAAGGGTCTTGCGGAGTTTGTGAGTCCATGGAAAGCAAGCTTTTTCAGTGCTCTAGCACATACGGACGTTGATGTCCAGACAAGACTCTCTAAGGGCACAAGCCTGCACCCACTACCGTAAGAACGGATCTTGGACCCAAAGCAGCAGAGTCAAATCAGCCCTTGACCAGCTTAGGCTGGAAATCGGATGAGGGTCCGAGGGACAGAACGACTGAGGAAGAAAAAGGATGATTTCGAAGGGGCGGAGAATCGAAGACAAGAAAACGTTCTAACGTTATGGAAATTACTCGTATATGGCAGAGCCAGTAGAAATGCAAAAAGGTACACTTTGCGGATGGAAATACACCGTTCGGGAATCGAACCCGAGCCGCTTGCTGTTAGAATTTAAAATGGAAGGCAAGCATGATAACCACTTCACCAACGGTGTTCAGATATTTTTACGATGCCTCGATTAACATATAGCATATACTTCAAGAGCGTAGAAAGCAATCAAAGTAATGAAGAACGCTATGGACCCGGGGTATATTGTGTATGAAAGAATGTGTCGTACGAACGCTAGACTTTTCTACTTAGTCAATTGATTTACTCTTAAGTGAAGCGCCTCCAGCTTCTGGGTTCTTCTGTGGATTTTCATATCTAATCACATTTGCAAGACAGTCTGAGCATCTGAGGGCAATCTGAGGGTGCAAAAGTCTTCATTGGATTCCAAGCTAATTAAACCGTAAATGGAAACTAGGCGCTTGCTCAAACGCTCAGAAATTTCCCATGATTTCTTGCTTTGTCATGCTTTGCTTCGCCTCACTTGCTGCTGGATGGGATTTCGGCGACGGCTCATCTTAACCTCATTTTCCGAATGCCTCGCTTGTGATTATAGAGTGTATTAGGATATATTAGGGAGCAAATTGCCTGAGTCATTCGGAGCTTTTTTTTTAGCAACACCAAGTTTTGGTAATCGAGCACAGTACTCCTCCGAGTCCGTTCCGTCTCCATGATTTTTTACCTGCACGGCGGCGAATGAGATTATCCTACGCGACACCTCGCTGATAAAACCTGGCGACAGAATCGGGCGCTGTACAGGTATAAAATGGTGAGCGATTCTCGTCTGATTACAGCCAACAGTTTTCTCCTACTTTCTCTCCAGCCTTTTATCCACAGAACAAAAACTACATGTCTGCCTTTAAACCTGCTCCAGCCCCCCCAACCAAGCTCGGGCTCTACAGAGTCCTCTCTTCTCGTGCTGGTATTCGTGTCAGTCCCCTCCAACTGGGTGCGATGAGCATTGGTGACCAGTGGAACGATGTTCGTTGTTCTTGTTATTTCATCTGACTTGGCCAACTTACAGTTTTACTATGTAGTTCATGGGATCGATGGATAAGGAATCGAGTTTCAAGCTCCTCGACGCTTACTTCGATATGGGAGGGAACTTCATAGGTACGCAAAATTGGATCGAAAGGATGCCTAACCGTAGTTATGATTGTAATTCTGAATGCCACAGATACGGCCAACAACTAGTGAGAACGCATGCCCATGTTGCCTTTGCCTGTTATTCTCACATTCATCTCGTTCAGTCAAAATGAAACTTCAGAGGAATTTATCGGAGAATGGATGGAAAAACGCCAGATTCGTGATCAGCTGGTTATCGCTACCAAGGTACGTACGCCCGGAAAACATGGGCGGCTCTTCAGCAGCGAGCGGTTTCACTGAAAATTATACAATGATCGTTCACAGTACACGACCAACTACAAACTTGGAGACAAGAACATCACCCAGAAAGTCAATTACACCGGTAACAACGCCAAGTCGCTGCACATGAGCGTTGAAGCCAGCTTGAAAAAACTGCGCACAAGTTACATTGACATTCTGTACGTGCATTGGTGGGACTTTGATACCTCAGTCGAGGAGGTCATGGATAGTTTGCACAACATTGTTGTCTCTGGCAAAGTTATATATTTGGTAAGTGTTCTAAATTAGTTGTGTATCATGTTCCGCCGAGTATCTGACCGTTTCTGACTGCAACGCAAACAGGGCATATCCGATGCTCCAGCTTGGATAGTCTCACAAGCCAATCAATACGCAAAAGACCACGGAAAGACGCCTTTTGTCATATACCAAGGCAAATGGAGCGTTATGGAGCGAGATTTTGAACGAGACATCATTCCTATGGCTCGTGCCCAAGGTCTGTACACTGCTGCTTTTCCCTAGGTTTCGAACTGGATTGAATTAAACTTGCTATTTTCCAGGCCTAGCTCTAGCCCCGTGGAGAGTTCTTGGAGGTGGCAGATTGCGTACAGATGCCGAGGAACAACGGAGGAAGGAGACTGGCGAGAAGGGGCGTATGATGTATGGGCCTGAGTGGGAGAGAAACGAGACTGAGATCAAAGTCTCTCGTGCTCTCGAAAAAGTCGCCAAGGAAGTTGGGGCAAAGAGTATCGGCGCAGGTCAGGGAGCAAAATATTTGAGCGTTCGTAATTTCTGACACTGTTTTCATCCTTCAGTCGCCATCGCCTACGTGATGCAGAAAACTCCATACGTCTTCCCTATCATTGGTGGTCGCAAGGTTGAACACCTCGTTTCTAATCTTGAAGCTCTGGATATCTCTTTGAGCGAGGAGCAGATCAAAGAGCTTGAAAGTGTCGTTCCGTTTGATATCGGCTTCCCCACGACTATGATTGTAAGTAGTGAATCCAATCGCCGCTTCCTCCGAGTCAGCTAACGATTGGATTGCGATGTAGGGAGATGGTACGGAACCTAACTTTTTGTTGAAAGCTTCAGCGCAGTACCAGAAGATACCTTATCCTCGGGCTCTCCGGCCTCAATGAGCATCCAAGCCAAGCAGAAAAGAGAGTCTATCGATTAGATGAGTGATACGTACATATTGGTGCTACAGCAGAATCGAATGAATTTGAATTTGAAACACCCTATTTGAGTAATTTTCTAGTTATTTGACTCCTCGGTACCTTCCAAGTACATCACAATGCCAGAGACTCTCTCTTTGCTTGCGAGATACCCTCCGCAATATAGACCAGCGAAATGGCCAGTATCAGCTGATTTGTTTTGCAGACAAAAAATGCATGTACAGGATCCTCCGAGTCTCCAAAAAGGGCATGCTAGTCTGTGTTCGTCTGTTTTCCCTTTCGACTGGTAGCTCGTTCCGCCTCCACCTAAGTTTTTCCACGGCTAGCTCATAATACCCCATCATCATATGAATTAGAGCTGTACAGTGATCTAATGTTAGGAACCATTGGTAATGTCTGAAGATCTGAATGCCAATGCTTCGAAAACTTGGCAGTTCTTTGCTTCATTGTCTTCTTTCTGATTCTCAATGGATTCTGATGCTCTCAGATTAGTTAACAGGCATTTCTGAATACCCTTGTTCATGAATCCATTCCATCAAGTCATCCATGTGCTTCACAGACAACAGAAATCTCCAGTGGAACAAAACAGTAACAGTCCCCTTGATTTTGATTTTCAGTGTGAATACAAACTATGAAAGCATGGCCTATCAATCCTTTGGTCCCTTAGAATTCAAGGCTAGAGGTGCCAGAAAAGATACCACAGGGATAACTGGCTTGTGGCAACCAAGTGTTCATAGTGACGTTGCTTTTTGATCCTTCGATGTTGGCTCTTCCTATCATACTGAAGCAGAATTCAGTAAATGTTGGATTGTTCACCTGCTGATAGGGAACATGAGCTGGGTTTAGACTGTCATGAGACAGGTTAGTTTTACCCTACTGATGCAGTTCTTTCGAAGTCATGTCAATCTTTTCAAGCACCGATTCCGCAACTGATCACATTCTACCAACTGAATTGTGAGTTCTTCTGGAAACAAACTCATTGTATCAGTGTCTTGACTATATGCAGCTGTATGCAGAGGCGCTTCTTATATGATTTCTATATATTGTAATTCTCCACATGACAACAGCTAGGACTGAATCTGCACAGATATTAAAAGCTCAGCGGCTTCTCATATCCAGGCCCAACTTTCTCTCTTCCTCCTTCCATTACTGAACCAATACCAAGGAATCTGAAATGGCCTTCCAACCTGCCCCAGCCCCCCTGAACAAGCTCGGGCTCTACAGGGTTCTTTGTCCTCGCGCAGGAATTCGTGTTAGTCCTATCCAATTGGGAGCGGTGAACATCGGTGACCAGTGGAGTGAGGTTTGATATGCTAGATCCTTCGCAGTGCCTCGATGTTTACATTATACACCATATAGTTTATGGGCTTGATGGATAAAGAATCGAGTTTCAAGTTGCTCGATGCATACTTTGACATGGGAGGTAACTTCATCGGTATGTGAACCTCACTGAAATGATTTGTCTTTGTGCTTCTGAGGTCCTCTCAGATACCGCAAACCACTAGTAAGAGCGCGTGCTAAAGTCGCCTTTTGACTGACTTTTCTCACAAGCTGTTTCAAGTCAAAACGAAACTTCAGAGGAATTCATCGGAGAATGGATGGAAAGGCGTCAGATTCGTGATCAGTTGGTAGTCGCCACCAAAGTCAGCACGGCTTTGGATCATGCGCGGTCCTTAAACGAGTGGCCTTGTTGACAATGATGTTTTTCTTGCCCATAGTACACGTCCAACTACAAACTTGAAGACCCAAACATCAAGCAGAAGGTTAACTACTGTGGAAACAACGCCAAGACCTTGCACATGAGCGTTGAAGCCAGTTTAAGGAAATTGCGCACGACTTACATTGACATTTTGTATGTGCATTGGTGGGACTTTGACACTTCGGTCGAGGAGGTCATGGATAGTCTGCACAACGTTGTCGCGGCGGGCAAAGTCATCTATCTGGTATGTGCTCCTGACGGTGATGTTTGGGATCTGACTTTTCGCTTTACTCTACTCAGGGCGTCTCTGACACTCCAGCCTGGATTGTCTCACAAGCCAACCAGTATGCGAAGGACCACGGAAAGACGCCTTTTATCATTTATCAAGGCAAATGGAATGTTATGGAACGAGATTTCGAGCGCGATATTATTCCTATGGCTCGGTCCTTAGGCCAGTGCATAACTCTCATCCCATAATTTCTGACTCAGCCACAGCGATCATTTAAATTTCGCAGACCTTGCTCTAGCACCCTGGAGTGTACTCGGAGGTGGTAAATTTCGTACAGATGCCGAGGAACAGCGCAGGAGGGAGACCGGCGAGAGGGGACGTACACCGCGGGATCCTCAGTGGGAGAGAAACGAGACTGAGATCAAGGTCCCTCGCGCTCTTGAAAAAGTCGCCAAGGAAGTTGGGGCAAAGGGTATCGGCGCAGGTCAGTGAACAAAAGGTTCCAGCTTCCGTACCTTCTGATATTTTTCTCATACTCTAGTTGCCATCGCCTACGTGATGCAGAAAACTCCATACGTCTTCCCTATCGTCGGCGGTCGCAAGGTTGAACACCTCGTTTCTAATCTTGAAGCTTTGGATATCTCTTTGAGCGAGGAGCAGATCAAGGAACTTGAAAGTGTCGTACCGTTTGATATTGGCTTCCCCACGACTATGATTGTAAGCGGCCAATTCAAGTCACCGCTCCCTCCGAGTCAGACAGTGATTTGATTGCAATGTAGGGAGATGGTACGGAACCCAACTATTTAATGAAAGCATCGGCGCAGTACCAGAAGATGCCTTATCCTCGAGCTCTCCGGCCTCAATGAGCATTCAAGCGGAGGAGGAAAGAGAGACCATCCATGGAGGAATGATACGTATAAAGCAGGATCAATACACCCTATTAGCATGATGTTCTACTTATTCAACTCCTCGGTGCCTTCCAAATCTATCGCTATGCCTGAGACTCTCCCTTTACTTGAGAAAGACACTCTGTAATATGAATCAGCGAAACGCAATGATCTAGAGGGAGTTTCTGTCTTCCTTTTCTTTGAACCAGCATCGAAGCAACGCGCGCATCCGACGATTGTTCACGTGACCGTGAAATAATTCGGATGTTCACGATCTTGACCACCATGTCCTTGCTTGAATCTTTTTGCCTTTGCGCCAGCGCCATCTTCTTTCTGTTTGCTCATTGATGGTAATTTCGAAACACAGTGAATTCAGTTAAAAGTTTTGCGCCACTTTGTTGCTGATCTTCCATGGGAAGTCATTTGCGCAATATACATATGTTTTCAGGTTTGAATCTTGTTTCTAGCGAGTTATTGAATATCCGAATCTCGTACTCTTTACCAACTCTTCTATTTAGTCCTGGCTGATATCGCCCAGCTCCTTTGGGAGCGAGACATCGTTCTAGTACCTAACCGAAATATGTTGGGTGAAATGCTTGAAATGGACAAGAAACTTTTTTTCGCTGATATCAATCACCGCCGTCGTCGCTCATGCTTCCAGGTCTATATTTATATTCTAAATATCCGCCATTCTCCTAATATTCTTC
Source organism: Collybiopsis luxurians FD-317 M1 (assembly GCA_000827265.1). NCBI lineage: Eukaryota > Fungi > Basidiomycota > Agaricomycetes > Agaricales > Omphalotaceae > Collybiopsis > Collybiopsis luxurians. Next base: position 2,891,588 of record KN834749.1, on the reverse strand, counting down.
TTCGGGTTCTCCCAATTTTAGACTACGAGTACACACTACTTCCAGTGAACGATAGTGGCCCACCAACTTTTGTCCTTGATCCAGGCGGAAGGCATCTTCAAAGGTTTGATTTTCCGTATGCCAATCTCCCTCCTTTGAAGCTTTAGCTGTACCGCTTCTTTACAGTCACACATGTGGGATCGGGATTTCTTGAGAAATCATCTACTCGCTATCCGATCTATTCACGCCCCATCGGATCGCTCTTCTCAACTCCCCAATGCCTCGTTGATTCCTTGCAACTGGCAAGGTAGATCATCTCTTTGCCGATGTAAACCCTGCGATTGAAGATGAGGAAGAATCTGCTTATGATGAGGAGGGCACGAAGAAGACACTCGTGGGTACGGGATGTAGATCTCGGGGTTCCGGAGATATCATAGGTTTGAATGTCGAGGAAACGGAAGTCCGCTTTGTAAATGCGTACAGCTAGCTTGTGAAATCAGCCACGTAACTCTTTTCGGACCATCTCATTATCCTGGTTGTCTCCCCTTGTCTGTTTTACACTTCACCACAGTATCTTTGTCATTCGAGTTATACCATTACAGCTGTACGGGGGTCTCCTGTTGGAATCCATAGGTGATGTCTGAATGGCAATGCTTTGAAAACTTCGCATTCTTTGCTTTTTCCGATCCTTGATATACTCTAATGGACTCGGACTAGTTAGCAGGGATTTCGGAATATACTCGTTCATCGATTGTTGAACCCTTTCTAACAAGTTGTTCTTTCAAAATAATGCCAATTCACCGATTCTGCGACTAATTACATTCTACCGACTTGCAAGTTCTTCCAGGAACAAATTAACTCGTTACTTCTCCGAGTTCCTTCCGTTGCACGTAATCAGTGATCTTTTGTATGTGCGGATGATTACGCTTCCTACGCTTCCTATATGTGGTTATACTTCGAATCGGCACGAATATAAAAGGCTCAATGGCAAATCCTCAAATATCCAAACCCAACTTTTTCTGTTCCTCCTTCCATCACTGTGCCCAACTAAGAAATCCCAAATGTCCTTCCAGCCTGCCCCGGACCCTCCAACCAAGCTTGGGCTCTACAGGATCCTTTCTCCTCGAGCGGGGATTCGTGTTAGTCCTATCCAATTGGGCGCGATGAGCATCGGTGACCAGTGGAACGAGGTTTGAGATGCTAGATCCTTCACTGGACTGGGCGTTTTACATGATACACTATACAGGTCATGGGCTCGATGGATAAAGAATCGAGTTTCAAGTTGCTCGACGCGTACTTTGACATGGGAGGTAACTTCATCGGTACGCAAATCTTCACTAAAATGATTCGTTTTTTTTGCGTTTCTAAGGTCCTCGCAGATACAGCAAACAACTAGTGAGACCGCATTTCCAGATGGTCTTTCGATCGACTTTTCTCACCAGCCTTTTCGTCTAGTCAGAACGAGACTTCAGAGGAATTTATCGGAGAATGGATGGAAAAGCGTCAGATTCGTGATCAGTTGGTAATCGCCACCAAAGTCAGCACAACTTGCGATCATGCGTGGTCCTTCAACGAGTGGCGTTACTAACAATTATGTTCTTACCGTCCATAGTACACGACCAATTACAAACTTGGAGATCAAAACATCAAGCAGAAGGTCAACTATTGCGGTAACAACGCCAAGACTTTGCACATGAGCGTCGAAGCCAGTTTGAGGAAATTGCGCACTACTTACATCGACATTTTGTACGTGCATTGGTGGGATTTTGACACCTCGGTCGAGGAGGTTATGGATAGTCTGCACAACATCGTCGCAGCGGGCAAAGTTATCTACCTGGTATATGCTCCTGAGGTTGGTGTATTGCCTTCCGGGATCTGACTTTTCGCTTTTCTCTACGAAGGGCGTCTCTGACGCTCCAGCCTGGATTGTCTCACAAGCCAATCAGTATGCAAAGGACCACGGAAAGACGCCTTTTGTCATCTATCAAGGCAAATGGAACGTCATGGAACGAGATTTCGAGCGCGATATTATTCCTATGGCTCGTTCTCTAGGTCGGTACATAACCCTTCTTTCCTAATCTCCTTACTCAGCCGCAGCTGTCATTTAAATTTCGCAGGTCTAGCTCTAGCTCCCTGGAGTGTACTCGGAGGTGGAAAACTTCGTACAGATGCCGAGGAACAGCGCAGGAAGGAGAGTGGCGAGAACGGACGTAAGTGGGGACCTCAGTGGGAGAGAAGCGAGACGGAGACTAAGGTGTCTCGAGCTCTCGAGAAAGTCGCCAAGGAAGTCGGTGCAAAGAGTATTGGTGCAGGTAAGTTCATCGAGGATTCCAACTTCTTAGCTTGATCCCCTCGTCCTCCGAACCTCTTCTCACCCCTGGATCGCCTTCTTTTCGTCTTTCAGTCGCCATCGCCTACGTGATGCAGAAGACTCCATATGTCTTCCCTATCGTCGGCGGTCGCAAGGTCGAACATCTCGTTTCCAATCTCGAGGCTCTGGATATCTCTTTGAGCGACAAGCAGATTAAAGAACTTGAAGATGTCGTACCGTTCGATGTTGGCTTCCCGACGACTATGATCGTAAGTGGCACGTCCACATAATCAGCCCACCAGCTAACGGTTTTATCGCCTCATAGGGAGACGGTACGGAACCCAACTTTTTGATGAAAGCGTCGGCGCAGTACCAGAAGATGCCTTATCCAAGCGCTCTTCGGCCTCAGTGAACTAGACGGGGAGGATTGGACAAGGTTGGATGAATTAGAGAATTAGTAGTATGCAGTATTCCTCAGCCCAGAAATTCAATAAAGTTGATGCCATTACGTTATTTTGTATTTACATTGCGAGTGATATATGGCCCAACCACTGTTGAAAGTGGCTGCACTGTTGAGAGTGTGTTATAGCTACAGGTTGAATGCGAGGGTGCTAGCGAAATTTATGCGATACAACGAACCGAGCGAAAGCAATTCTATCCAAAAGATATCTAGAGAATTTTGACCTTTGGCCATTTGAACTGAGCGCCAACCTGTTGTGACGAATCGAAAAAAGTGAACAGCAGAACATCGAGGTGGTGAAAGAGCACTTTACCTGCTGCACACACATCGAACCCATCTTGTGCCCAGCCAGAACGCACTCGTCTAAGCTCTTCCCCTCAACATACGCACCCAAAAACCCACCGGCAAAAGCGTCCCCAGCTCCATTCGTATCGACAATCTCTGCGTCCGTCAACGCATTGACAGCGAAAACCTTGGGAGCGTCCGGAGCGTCGGAGGTGACGAGCACCGTCGACTCTGCGCCGTGGGTGAGGATGACGACACGGGGACGGGAAGTGTTGGATTTAGGTAAGATCGCAATGGCTTTGGCGACGGCGGGGAGGTCGGTCGGATTGGCGTGACCGTTGGCCTTGGCCCAGGCTTCGGCCTCGTATTCATTGGCGATGACGATATCGGTGAAGGGGATGATTTGTTGGAGTTGAGCTCCGAAGAATTGGGGGATGAAAGGGGCCGAGAGGTTGAGTACAAATACCTTCCGTATAGGAAAATGAATTTAGAGCTCTCGATGACTCCTGGTAATGCCGTAACGTTACCTTTGCGTCTTTGGAAGCCTTTTGGCTGAGCTCAAGGGCAGATTCAACGCCGTGAGTAAGGAAGAAACCTTCCATGTAGTAAGCCTTTGCGCTGTCGAGTACAGCAGAAATTTCGGGTGAAGCTAAGTGGGCCTTGTCGAATTTCTCTGCTGCACGGAGGGTCGTGACGAGAGACCTGGTTACGATTGAATTCTTCGATGAGCGGATGCATCTCGAGGAAGTTGTGAAGCACGTACCGATTGTGTCCAGTAATGACCACAGCACAGGCACCTGTCTGCTCGCCTTTTTTGACATAGTACATGTCTTGCAGACCCTCACGTTTGTTGGCTTCCTTGAGTTGTTCGGCTAGGTCATCATCCCCCACACATCCCGTGTAAACGACCGAGTTGGGGGGAAGAACATACTGAAACGGTACTGATTAGTTCGGCGGACAAATCCCAGATACCAAAAAGTACGTGCAGCAGCAGCTCGAGCGGCGTTCTGAGAAGCACCTCCGGCGACATAAGTTACTTTGTAGTTCTTCACAACCTCTTCGTATCTAAGCACGGCGTGAGTGAAATAGTTTCATTACGCTGCAGCTAATCGCGTACATCGGAGCATGTTTGTCCTCCGCAAGGATGGCATCGTTAGCTTTGAGATCGTATTTTTTGAGGAGTTCTTCTCCGTTAGTTGCTTGCAAGTCGAGCAACGGGTTTCCGATGCAGAAAATAGAGTATGAAGACATCGTGCAAGGTGAAGATGGGAGCCGAGAAAGAGTGTAGCTGTTTGGCTAAGGATCTGATAACTGGCGCTAAGTGGGCGCTTCGAATCGGGCGTGTGATTTTGAATCGGTCACATGTCAAAATTGACGCAACGCGTAGCAAATCTGATTTGGGACATTATAGAAGGTAGGAAGTTTCTGAAATGAGGGTATTGGGTTTATGTCGTTCTTGAATAAAAAAAAGGTAACGTATAAATACGTGTTCTATTGAGTACTCTGCGCTTTGTCTTGAGAGCGCATACTTATGGCGCGTCGCGCTCGGATGCAACTCGGATGTTTTTTGTGCTTAGTCAAAATTTTCCATTTTTGACGTGAGTTTGTGTTCAAGTCCTTACTCATTTTTTTTAAGCTAAAGTTTTCCAGTTATATGTCCGTCCTTTGGACCGTTCTCCGCCTTTCCGAGTCTTTACTCTACTAGTAGTACCATAGTTTCATTCCCGCTGGAGAGACTGGGAACTGATCAATCGACGGCGGCAGAGAGAGAATCAGAAAAGGGAAGGGATTACGCCGGACTGACTGAACAGCTACCTATATACAATCCCTTATACCACCATCCGAACCTTCAGTTTATCGCCAATTACTATCTCCTCTTTCTTAGCTAACAGCTCGTCAACATCCCACTGTGCACTAATATAACGCCCAGCCAACCACTCTCGCCGTTCCTTTGTGTAAAATACAATGCTATGAGCGGCCACTTCGGGAGTGTCTACTAGGACAAACATCCAATCCTCAGGCATCTGAGCGGCCATATCCGTCGCAATCGCCCCTGGATGGACAGCATAACAGAGGATACCTTGATCTTTGTACTCAGACACAATGAGCTCTGATAGACGAAGAACAGCGAGTTTACTTGTCTAGATAAATTATCAGCATTGGGCGGTGTTTCACAAGTCCGCGATTGAACCAGAACATCCATATCTGATATGCAGACACTCCTGGTGTAAGACCATGCGCACCGACTGAAGTTAAGTTGACAATAGTCTTGAGACCGTCGGAGGAGATGAGTAGTGGCAATGCAGCTCGAGTGACATTGAAAAGACCCTTAATGTTCACTGTCCAAATGTCCCACCACTCATTCGGGTCAACATCACCAACTTTTTGAAAATTATCAAGTCCCGCGTTATTTACAACAATGTCCAATCGTTGGAAGGTAGCTTCGACCTGCTTAAGAGCTGCAGCGACGGCTTCCGTATCCGTACTGTCTGTGCTGAGAAGAAGGATCCGCTGATTTTGGACAGGACGCTCAGCTTCTAAGCACGCGTTACGAGTAGCTTCAAGACCGGATATGTTACGGGCCAGTAACGCGAGACCAGAAGCTCTTGCCTGCGCATATGCTATAGATATCGCTTTCCCGATACCCTTGGATGCTCCTGTGACGAGGATTATTTTCCCTGAAAGATCAGCGTTCAAGGGATTTATCGCGTCGTATGTATCATGACACTCGGTTGGGACGAAGTCATCGCCTGCATTGGTGATTTCCATGAATTTAAGCTGTGAATCAAAATTTCGAGAAACTCACCTATGTGCGCTCCGTTGTCTGGGGGTGCCATTTTCGACGATGAAAGGTTTGACAGGAGGTTCTGAACAGTACTTACAAATGCTCACAGTTTCTTATTATAGACACAAGCAAGTCTTACACTATGGCGCCGAGAGCTGGCGTGTACAAGGCATTTACGGGACGTATGTAAGCGAGAATGATTGCAAAATGACGTGTTGAAAACCTTCGAGCCGTGTAACGTTCAAATGACCTCTGGCCCATTCAAACCTGTGCTGAGAACCTGGTCAGATTTAGTTCATAGTAGTCCCGAACCTGGCCACTAACTCTCTAATGGGGTAACCTTCATGGATTTGTATGGCCGATCTCCAACTAATAAGAATCTATCTTGAATGGTGGCCACTAGAATGTCTCTATCCCATCCATATGGTGGAAGTAGCTTGAGAAGTACCGGGATATTGAAGGACTCCCTTCCCTCATTGTCCAGAAATCTCATGCAAAATCCAATGGTAGTAATATCCCAAATATTTTTCAAGTACAATTTGGTTCGAGTTTCAAGCTATACAGTAGATCCAGTTAAGTCAAATCCTTATGAAGCTTTGACATCCCATACCTGATGATTGCCTACAGTAGAGCATGGGAGAAAATAATCCCGGAGATGAAACAAATCTCTCATAAAATGGACATATTCCCATAAACCCTGCCATTCATACTTTAACTGCTGACCAATGAATTCCTCCCAAACTCGAGTACTGGCAGCGTAAACATCGACAGATTGGAGTTTAGATAAAAGTTCCTCATTGCTTCTGTCATATTTTCCTTTCCGCCAATGGTATATCCATTGAGAGCAAACATACCTACAAAGATCATATCTAGCAGGAAAATTATCAGGCTCACTTGGTGCAGAGATGAGAGGCAAATAATGTTCTTTGGCACAGATATCCAGACAGCACTGGGCTAGGTGAATGTGCCAAGTTGGTTTATCAATGTAGAAATGCAAAGACCGATGTGGGTCACAGAGAAAATCTTCGAAAGAGGCATGAGCAAATTTGAAGCCAGATTCGTCCGGTGAAGGATTTTGGAAAAGAGAATGACATGCTGATAAGGCAGCCCGGACTGTTCCAATTGGAATACAAAGAAGATTTGTGAATTGCTGGGCAGCTAGGTCATTGTGCCATGTGTTGTATTCTAATGGAAGAAGTTGCACTTCCCCCTTCCATACAATAAGAGCTCCAAGTATTCGGCGAAGCCTTGTAGTGTTTTTGCTTGTTGACAGAATGTGCTGGTAGAGCGCATCAAGCTCGGCAAATGGTGATGTGGCTTCTCCATCCTCCATTTCTGCTCTCTGGAGTCCAAGTATAATATTGAGTCTCTCCGCTGGAACTGCACCATCGTCATTGATATATTTGAGCACTACTGCTGGATATATAAACTGCCCTGATGCTTTCGAAACAAGGGTCTCAATCTGGTCAGAGGAGGGCCAAGGACGCGCAATGTGCTCCATTGTGGATGAATGGCAATGCAAGATTTCGCGGAAACGGTCTTGGAACAATTTTCGGATGTCAAGAGAAGCCTCATATGTATCATCAAGGGGAACCCAACAACAGATACTCTTGAAATAAAAGCTGCTGAATGCCTCCTTGATCCGAGGCTCAGGCCTACTGGATATCAGGAGTCGGAATGGAAGGGTGTATTCTTGCATTGCTTTGGCCAGAATGAAGAGTATACGCTGTTGGGTATTGCTATCAGAGCATTCATCAAGACCATCGATGATCAAGATTCTAACCCTCGAGGTTAGTGATGAGTTGGGGGCTTGGATTGCCTGAAGACATGGTTTGAGAATCAGTGAATCAAACTGACTCTCGATAGACGATGTAAGGATGGCAGGTTTTTCACAAACTACTTGATTGATAATTGAGCGCAGCTCAGGTATGGCAGTAACTAGCTGTGAGGATATTGTGGTGAACAGCTGGTGAGCATTATTACGGGAAGGATCTGAGCGCCAGAAGAAGAAAGCTGCAGCTAAGTTCTTGTCCTGTGCAACTGATTCAGTCAGGGATTGAGCAATTGCTGATTTTCCTGCTCCTGCAGGTCCATAAAGCCATCGCACGGCAGAATCCGGACTGTACGGATCCGAATGAACCCAACCTTTCAGATCCTTCAAAATGCGTTGTCGTGTCCCGGGATGGCATTTTGGAGGCGGGAAGCGAGCTTCTGCATCGAACAGGGCTGAGGAGGAGCTGTGGCGGAACAATTCAAGGAGACCTCCAGATGTATTAGTCCCATGTAAGCAAACCAATTTACCAAAAGGGCATGATAAACACACCTGTTTCACCCTTTTCAAGTGATGTATTTATATTAAAGATCCCTCCTTCAATTGTAAAGTCATGAGAGCCAGCAAACATCTGAGGGTTCAAGCTCGAGAGGCTCATATTCGAAATGATTCTATTTCAACAAGAATCATAGACCGTTGGCCCAGAATCAAACCAAAACTTACATTTTGAGCACAAATGCAATATGGGCCCGCTGGGATAGGTTCTACAAGCAGGCCAATAGCGTCTAAATTGAGCGTTGGAAGAGAAGTAGAAGTAAGGCCGTCAGCACAGCAATGCGTCCTTCCAAATCACCTGACTTATTATATAATGTATTGTAACATAAGTTTCGAGTATCCATGTGAATCTATCACAATAAAACGACAGCCTTTGCCCATGCAGTATTTGGATGCTTCACTGGCATCGGCGAAGAGCAGACACCCTGAAGTGGCTCACAGTGTGGTCCTTAATAGAATCGACTTAGAGATATTGCAGGGTTCGCATTTTATTCACGAGCGACTCTACCTTCAAAAACTATAAGATAACTTGTCCCATCGGACTTACCCAGCTAAATTTGCGTGCCATGCAGAAAGGACTGGTTAAGTGACCCTGGACCGAGCGCTTTGTTGAGCTACAGCCTGAGTACTGGTAAGTACATATTTATTATCACTCCATGACCGCTCAAAAATGCCATTTAAGAAAAATGGGAAATTTCTGTGAAAATCCCCAGGCAAGAGAATCAACAATCGCAGCCTGGATTTTTTACACAAAAGGAATCCTTTTTCATCAAATTTCCCTTTTTCGAGAGAGAAACAAATCTACTTTTTCAAAACCTTTTTCACTCGAAAATATTCTTTTTTCCATTCAGGAATTGTTGGGGAAATCGTCGGAACCCCGGTACCAATAGCAAATGCACAGGTCAATTGCACTGAGGATTCATTGACCAGTACATACTTTATATACAGAAAATGTAGATAGGCTAAATAAATTAAGCTATCAAGGCTATCCTAAGCACAGCAAAGGCAAAAAACAAATATGCGAGCGATACGATTGAAACTCATTCCGCTGTTATCTCCAACAAATTTCACTAGAAAGAGTAACCTTTTTCATAGAATTTTTCAGTCTATTTTGCTGTCATTACTTTCATTGCATTGTGCAGTGTATCAGGCAGATACACACTTGAATGAAAATTTTCTCTCCTGCCTGTGCATATGCCACAAGTATGCCATAGATATTGCTTTCCCAATACCCTGGGATGCTCCTGTGATGAGAATTACTCTTCCTGAGAAGAACACCATGCAAAGATTCTATTGTCTCATATTTATCATGACATTTGGTCAGGACAAATTTCGATATTATTATTATTGCATAAGAATATATATCTGCAAGAAAGAGATGATTTCAATGCCCTGGGTTGCTGTAGTAATGATTACAGAGTGATGTGTTGAAAAGCTTTAAGCCCCATGGCTTCATTCGAGCCATGTTGAAAATCTGACAGACTCAACTCATGGATTATAAATCTAGTATCATTAGCATCATAACCCCTAGCCTAGCTACCAATGCTCTAATGGGATAACCTCCATGGAGCTGAATGACCGATCTCTGACCAATAAGAGCTGTTCCTCAATAGTAGCCACCAAGAAATCTCTGTCCCATCGAAATGGCGGAGGTAGCCTGAGGTACACTGGGATGTTAAAGGATTCCTTTCTTTCACTGTCCAGGAATCTCATGCAAAATCCAACAGTAGTGATGTCCCAGATGTTGTTTATATACTGTTTGTGTCGAGTTTCAAGCTATATGGTGAATCAATCACATCAGTACCCACTCAACGAGCTTCTGCGGGACATACCTGATAATTATTTGTAGTAGGTTGCACAAAATGATCACGGAGCTGAAATAAATCTCTCATGAAAAGGACATATTCCCATACACTCTTCCATTGAAAGTTCCGACCCCGACCAATGTATAGTTGCCAGATCCGAGTACTGGCAGCATAAACATCGAAAGACTGGAGCTTTAATAGCAGTTCATCACTGTCATTTCCCCTCAGACAATAGTGCATCCAATTGCGAGAGGCTACTAAGCACTGATTGTAGCTATGACTAAATTTGTGAGGGTGGAGCAAGGGCACTTCAACAGTGAGAGGCCAATATTGGTCTTTGATTAGAATATCCAGACAGTACTGGGCTAGGTAGCCATGCCAAGTTGGTTTGTCAATGTAGAAATGCAAAGAACGACTTGGGTCAAGGAGAAACTCTTCGAAAGAGGCATGAGCAAATTTGAAGCCAGAGTCAACAGGTGAAGGGCCTTGAAAAAGAGAATGACATGCAGATAGGGCAGCCTGAACCATTGCGAGGGGGATACAAAGAATAGTAATGAACTCCTGTATACCTAATTCACTGTTTAAGGTGAAGTATATTCCTGTCTCTTTGTGGATAATAAGAACTCCAAGTATCCGAAGAAGTATAGCAGTATTTTTTTTTGTTGACAGAATTTGGCGGTAGAGTGCATCGAGCTCAGCAAAGGGTGCTGTAGGTTCTTCACTCTCTGTCTCCTCTTGCTGAAGTCCAAGTACAATATCAAGTCTGTCTGCTGGTACTGCACTATCATCATCAATGTATTTGAGCACCGTTGATGCATAGGCAAACTGCCCTGATGCTTTTGAGACAAGAATTTCAATCTGGCCGGAAGAGGGCCAAGGACGAGCAATGTGTTCCATTGTGGACAGATGGCGATTGAGAATTTCATGGAAACGATCCTGGAGAAATTTCCGGATATCAATGGAAGCTTGATACATGTCTCCAAGAGACATCCAATGACAAATACTCTGGAAATGAGAGCTGCTGAATGCCTCCTTGATCCAAGGCTCAGGTCTACTAGCTATCAGAACTCGGAATGGAAGGGTGTGTTCTTGCATAGCATGGGCCAGAATGAAGAGTATACGCTGTTGGGTACAGCTATCAGAGCATTCATCAAGACCATCGATGATCAAGATTCTAACCCTCGAGGTTAGTGATGAGTTGGGTGCTCGGACTGCCTCGAGACATGGTTGGAGAACCAACGTATCGAACTGAGTCTCGATCGAAGATGTGAGCGTGGAAAAATCTCTCAAAACCGCTAGATTGATGATGGAGCGGAGCTCGGGTATGGCAGCAGCTAGTTGCAAGGATATTGTAGTGAACAGCTGATGAGCGCTGTTTCGAGAATCATCTGAGCGCCAGAAGAAGAAGGATGCTGCTAAGTTGTTATCCCGCATGAGTGTTTCAGCAAGGGTTTGAGCAATTGCTGACTTCCCTGCGCCTGCAGGTCCATAAAGCCATCGCACAGGATTAGATCTGGAAGGATCCAAATGAACCCAGTTTTCTAAATCCTCCAAAATGGATTCTCGCGTCCCAGGATGGCATTTTGGAGGCGGGAAGCGAGCTTCTGCATTAAACAGGGCTGAGGAAGAGCTATGGCGAAACAGCTCAAGGAGACCTGCGGTCATGATGATTCCATGTAGGCGAATGAGGTTACAGAAAGGATGTAACAAGCACACCTTTCTCACTCTCTTCGATTGATATACCAATGCTGCTAAATGTATCTCCTCCAGTTGTAAAGTCATGAGAACCAGCGAACATCTGAGTCGAGAAGCTCATACTAGAAACAATGCTAAATTTACAAGCACAAAAACTGAGACCGGCGGTATAGACTGGATGAAAACTTCGCGACACTCACATTTCCGAGCACACGCACAGTCGCAAGCAATGTTACTGAGGTACTGGGTCAGGATAAGCCAGAAAAAAGTGAACTGCCCGGGTTTGTGTAAGTGTTTCCTGTCAAGATGGGAGGGGAAAGTAGACGGGTACTATTCAATCCCTGCATTCCCAGAGACGATGGTGCATAGGTCAGCACCGGGATAATCTCTGGAAACCGGCGTTCAGATCGTGGACCATGCCGTATAATAAAACACCCTTCCTTCCCTGCATTGTTCGGGTCCCTGTCGGTATCCTTTCCCTACAACGCGCGGGGCATAATGAGTCGTTCTCATTTTCAGTAATCGTGTATATGCGAAGAGTAAAGCGGACTGCACTATGATCGAGGTACACAAGTAGCAAGCAGCGATAAATCCTCTGATGTGCATCAATGCACCCAAATTACTAGAAATCAATTTCTCGTCCTCGAACCTTTTTCCCAAGATCTGCGAGAGTCCACAGTTCAGTCGACTGCATATGGGTGGCTAAATCGGGGATGCATTGCATGGACCAACGTAGTTGGAGTATAAAGTATACGGGGAAGCCAAACATGCGCGAAACCTCAAATCAACACGTAACCCATAGTTGCATATGACGAATGTAGTTGGTATCCTCTATGAGTCTGAGTGTCCGGAAGTAGAAGGAAGGCTGTAAATCCACTGCCTGGATTTGGGTATCACAGTTCTGAGGAAGAATTTACAGCCGAGCCTTTAGATTTGGCGTTTGGCGGTGGCACGGTACAAAATTGGACCATCCCACGCATCCGTTATTGCCCGTTGTAATATCAGTTTGGAAAGTGTTCCGTCTCGCTGTAGCTATCATATGAATTTCACCTGCTCTATGTGTTTTAGAGTCTCGGTGAGGAGGACTGGACGAACCTGGGACGAACATCCGCTGCTCCGGATCCTACTATATTATGGTGCACCCTTTAGTATCAGTGACCAGGGACCGGGAGGAGATGGCTATGTCGGAGGAATCTGTCGGGTTACCAATTCATCATCATGATCAGCGAGGCAATGATGGAAGATGCTGGACCGATAAAATGATATGTGTGCTTGGATGAACTTTCTTTGGAAATTCTTTCGTCTGAAGCGCTGAAGTTTCGTAACTCGTTGGGAGATTTTCTATGTATGCCCGTGACTTTGTCGTTTTGTAGCCCATAGAATAGATTAAGTTTCGACGGTAATCAATAAAATTTGATCGTCAATTGAGTGGCGAGGTGGCAGTGGTCCCGCGACTTAATTGGTCGCCAGTCTGCAGCAGCTTTTTCTCCTGAACCACCTTGTTCACTCACCCACTATGCCCAGAGAGAACTCGTTCTCAGATTCTGAGGGTAGAAGTCTTACTCCAGACCTGGACGATGATGCGGCCAGTGGAGGAGCTTCACCCGTTTCCCCAACGTACTCCATTCCTCGCAACCAATTTTTCGCAGAACCTGCCGCCATCAGTCCTCCCCCGAAGAAATCTACAGAAGTGTCAGCACCTTCAGCATCCAAATCGTCGAGCTCGTTGCATAAAAAGCAGCCACCGGTGACCCCAATGCCAACAACACCCTACTCCTTTCCAATGTCCACTCGTCCAGAATTGGCTCCTCGAGACCGATTCAGGTCAACCGTCCGGAAAGTGATGGCTATGCGCAGGACCTCCACAATGTTGCTTAATTCGAACGTTGGAGCAGAGCCTGGAGTTGACCCTCGGCGAGCGACAGCAGATATCCAATACGGCGGAATCAAACAGGACTGTGTTATTGAACTTGTCGACTACAACTCGACGAGTATCAGTTATGGCCGTATGACGAATAAAGAACTGGTCAACATGCTCGCAGACGAGAACGCCAGTGCGCGGCAGCCATGGGCAAAGGTCAGATGGATTAATATTGGTGGTCTCAGTTGGGATGTTATAAAGGCGGTCTCTTTGAAATACGGTATGCCAAGCTCTCTTGGTAAAAAAAAAACAATTGATATAAATTGATTTGCTAGATATTCACCCACTGGCCCTCGAGGATGTTTTCCATACCCGCAGTCAGACACGTTCCAAAGCAGATTATTATGCCAAACATCTTTTCCTCCGCATTCTCTGCCACGAACTCGGAGATCCTGATGCAGAGCCGAAAACTGTTGACTCTGCTGCATTTGGTTCTACTCTTACCGATGCACCGCGTTCGTCGTCACCGCTGCCTTTCAACGAAAAAGACGCTTTCGAAATGCTCGAAAAGGACGACAAGACATTGTTTGGAAGCTCTCCAAGCTCACGTAAGTCCACACTCAAATACCGAGGCAGTAGAAGGAGGGGCAAGGATCTGGAAGAAGGGACTTTGAAGAAGGCTCCCTCTATATTTTCGTTACAGAATCAAAACGCAAGTGATATCTTCTTCGCATAGGCCAAGCCTCTGATTGGTCCATAGGCCGAAAATAGGCAACAACGAAGAGAGGAAGAGGTCAGTATCGCAGCTCTAAAGAAGGGCGACCGTGTTGTCGTAAACGTTTCGCCCATGCACATATTCTTGTTCCGCGACGGTAGGTTCTCCTTCGTCCTGCGGTCCTTCTATTTCTTACAATGTTCTACGTAGGAACGGTCATCACATTGCATCCAAATCCCAGCCTCGACCTCACCCAGCCCATATCTCGTCGGCTTCAACAACGAGATACGATGCTGCGAACGTCCGCTGACCCTTCTTTGCTCGTGCAAAGCTTGCTTGATTTGGGTTAGTTTCTCCTGTCAACCTTTCGAATTGAAATGTTGACTCAATATCTCCTTTCCCAGTCGTCGATAAGGCGCTGGAGGTCATCGACGAATACCACCTCAAGATCAATCAATTCGAGAGGCAAGTTCTTCTCAGACCAGAGGTGTCCACTGTCCGCAACTGTACGTCTCTGCTTATCACTCCGGTTTCTGTCGAAGTTGATGATACTTTGACAGTGCACATCTTGTCCGGGGACCTGATCCTGCACAAACGGACTCTCGAACCAATCAAGACGCTTGTATACGGTCTTCGGCGGTATGACGTGGACCGAGCTGCTGCATTGATAGACCAGAGCGTGGCAGCGAATAAAGACGTTAAGATCGTTGGGTTTATGAGTCACAAGTCTAAGATTTATCTGGTATGACATGTTATTCCGCATAGCTTAGCCATTTACTGACAAGTCTTCCATTGTAAGGCCGACGTTTACGATCACATGGAGTACATTCTCTCCAGCGTCGAAATGTTCGCTGGAATCACGGAGAATCTGATAAATTATACGTTCAATGTTTGTCATTGCTTTCTTATCGAATCCATGCTCAAGGGCTGACCTTAGTCGCGAACATTATAGATGACATCGTATGAGATGAACGAAGTCATGTAGGGTTTTACTTTCCGTAGTTTCTGAAATCTTTTTGAACATGCTTCCTCGTTTACAGGCGACGACTGACCCTCGCTACCATCGTCTTCCTTCCGTTAACGTTGTTAACTGGATACTTTGTGCGTTGTTTTTGTTCTCATTATGCTCCAGACCCTTGATTGACTGGTTTTTGTGAAGGGTATGAACTTCACATTCATGTGGTCCGTTCAGCAAAACAGCGACGTTCTGTACGTTGTTGCATTTGCCCCCTTTCTGTTATATATTAACTTAGCCCCTTCGTCTTGCAGCTTCTGGGAAATTGCTATTCCCGTCATGGCTGTCGTGATACCCATGTTCTTGATGCCCGATTTGAAGCGGCTGTTCCGATATGTGCAAAAGAGAATGGCGTCTCAAAAAGCGATCAAGGTATGTAGACGCTTTTGCGGTCACTCGTCGGTTTTGTTTGCTCACTCCGCGTTTCGTCGCAGCTTTACCAGAGATCCTAAATGCACAGCGAAGATATGATACCTTGGTTCGCTAGCTAGTCCTAGCATCCAGATTTTGGGCTTATTATGGAAGGTTCTAATGCACGCTTCACGAACGATGTTACGAATACCCTACTATCTTTCTCCGCTCGCATCCATGTTTTCCATTTTAGTCTGCATATTACACTCGCTATATTTCAATGCTGGATCACTATTGCTTTGTGTTCTCTGCTCTGCATTTCTCCATCCATCGTATCTAATTAACATCTACATTCATATGCATACCTTCAAGCTTGCTTTCAAGACTCGCATCTCTCATTCTCCCTGTCGTTCTACGTGCCCTTGCTTTGGTTTTCATTTGTACCTTACGATTATGCTGGTACACTTTGATTGGTTGGTTTAGTTGAATTGGGTTTAGTGTTGTTCGTGTCTGATATGTGAGTAGTTGAAGTAGTTCGGACAAACGACCTATTTAGCACCAAGTGAAGAGCGAAGAGAATGCCAGAATGCACAGACATGGTTCAGTATTCTAACATCGGACAGTAGACTGAAACTGAAGATTGAACAAAGGGATAGAAATGCGAAATCGCCGACTATTCGAATTACTGCTCAAAATCCGGATGTTGTTCTTTCGTTGACCTTACAGGGTTATGAAGAAACAGCACAGTATATTCATGACATACATAGAAGACAAAACAGTGAGTAACTCAGTAAGAGAGATACGGGGAAAAAGAACTGTATCAGCGAAAAATCGACATGCCGTTTCCTTGCAATCGTCAAAACGACACTTCCTATACTGTTGGTTGGTCTGGGGAAGTCAGTGACTCTGAAAAGAATCTCTGGCACTGTCATCGACGGTCGAGAGTGCTAGCATCGCGCAGCGTGGCATATTCCCTTGAGAGAAAAATTTTTTCGAGATTTAGGCGCTTATATAGCGGGTGCTGTTGTTTGGCTGTGTATTTTTTAGAAGACGTTACATGGAACGGCCCCGTGACGCATGTACATTGTCAGCGCCAAATTGAAATTAACCACTTTGAATTACAGCTTGATTACAGTAAACCGTTTCTATCTTGATTTGGATAGCTAGTGAGGTATTCCGACTGGTGCAACTACCTCCAGACCCTTTGCCTTCCACGAGTTCTCTACAGCAAGCATGCTATCAATCCCGTCCAACACGGTGTCTCTCCACGACTTGAAAGAATCCTTCTTGATCCCTAACACTTTTTCTATCCTTTCATAGTCGATTTCAGCCTTCGAACTGCTCTCAGGCCACTGCGGAGCAGACGATAATTCAGGTAACCGGTTCTTCGACTCTGGACGTTCAGCAGCCAAAATTTGTATTGCTTGCCGGAAATCGGATTGCTCGGGGAATCGAAGTGCGAAGCGCTTCCTGCCCACAACAGAGCTAGGCGGCGCGTCAAGAGCGACAATGTGTGCTCGGACTACGTCTCGGATGTCATTGTATCCTCCGCTAAAGGGATACGTTGCATTGGCACCGTTAACGATGGCGTACAAGTAGAAGGCGCTGCTGAATGGTCGGAAGTTCACTGTAGGTGCTAATTCGGAAAATCCTGGAGCGAGAGGTCCAAATATAAAGGAGGGTGAGACTGGTTAACGATACCGTGAGCATCTCAGATGTGTTGAATAGGAAAGAGCAACTGGCGAACGTACTAATTGTAACATCCATCTCAGGATACTTGTCGCCGAACTCCAAAACAGCTTTTTCTCCGAACTTCTTCTGCGCAAAGTAAATAACAGCTGGATTATCGGAACTTTTAGCTTGTTCCAAGGTCACCGGGTTCCAGTCTTGCGTTGGAGTTCAGATCTGCTTGTACAGCGGAACTATTTGTGGCTGACTTACCGTCTGGCCCAAATGGACCCTCGAGTCCGAATGAAGCCATTGAGCCGGTAACTACGACTTTCCGAACTCCTGCACTTCTCGCCTGCTCCAAGACGTGCACCGTACCGTCTATAGCACCCTGTTGATCATCGTTTAGCTGTGTTTCGCGAGGATTGTTCTGTTATACCTTGAGTGCCGTTTCAGGGTCGGCTTTCGCAAGCATCGGCGCCGCGCAGTGTATAACTGCATCCACCCCTACGAAAATGCACACGTTAACATCAAGACCTATGTCTTCACGGGATTCTATCTGCATCCTCTGAGTCCCTTACCTTTCAAAAAATGACCGAAATCTCCTGTAGCTATATCCTGAATTTCTACCGCTTCGAAGTGAGGGTATTTAGCGAAAGCTCTTTTCAAAAGAGAAACTTTCGGTCCGCGCGCAAGGCTATGGTTAACAAGTTGCAATCCAGTTAGTTGACCTTGCAAGAAAGGGGTGAACGTTGGACGAAGTGAGTGCATACCCTTTGACTTTGTATCCGTCTTCTAATAATTGATAAGTCATGTATGAACCTAGGTATCCTGATGCTCCGGTAACCTATACATAGTAGAGATACGGCAGAAAGTTATGATACCATAAGAGAATCGCTTACCACCACTGTTCGTTGAATGGACGACATTTTCTACTGAAGATAAAAGGCAAGCGATGAAAAGAAATAGACTAGATTCGTTGGATGGTAACTTAAGTTACATTTTGACTTCTTTTTATACCCAGGCAAAACCCTCTTAAACTCGGTAGTCGGGAAATTACCTCGTCGTTCCTTAACGGGGGCGCGTCGCCGGTTTCACCTCGGTAGTCGGAAAATCTTAAGCGCCCAAATTGAGCAGCACAGTGTGCGAAGGCTAGCTGTTAACAGGTTTTCACAGTCGAACAGCGCACAGCTACTAAATTGCAGCATTGTTACAGATCCCTCCGGCATGGCGACGACCATTGAATTCTCATACATCAAGATTCAAGATGGTATCACCACAAAAGTACGTCACGGTGGACGACCGAGTATACATGATTCTTTAATCAAAACTCCCTCTCACTTATTTGCTCTTCTCAGAAACGATTTCGGTACGTATAGCATACTTTACCCCTTTTACAAGAAGTTCTCTGCTATGCTGTCATCCAAGCAATGATCCCCATTGTTGAAATATCAGCACCCTCTCGCCGCCGGTTTCTGGCTCAACGTCCAAACATTCTCGTTTGAGCGGCAAACTCTACATCTATCCACGATAAGTTTCTGGGTCTCCGGTAATTTGAGAGATAGTGCCAACTTCGAAACACCCGAATTCTGTGATGATTCGTTAAGGTACACTTATCTTCACGGTCGAGACATCTGCAAGTTCCGTTTGGTCAATGGTCATTGAGATGTTCTGTGAAGAAATTACCTAGTCCATAGCGTAAACAAACGCGGTTGCTCATTCAATCTGTGAGGGGTAGATGGGAAACTAATTTGCAGGAATTCGCTGAAGGACTGCTCCCAGAATGTTACCATAAGCGTCAGCGCTAAGCACGAACAAGTAGTTGCTGTCCTCCCATGCCATTGCTTGTAGTTACCCTGCCAAGCTGACGCCGCGGTGTCCTTTATGCATGGAACAGATACACGTAGGTCAGCTAGCAGAAAACCAGGTAACTATACTGCCTTACCAAAATTATTTGCGGAATGGATGGCGACTCCATCAAATTGTTATGATTCTATCTCCTTGAGTTCGGTAATCGGGAAGTCTCAAGAACGGCGCAGGTTACGATCCGCAGCTTCGAAGTACAGCCGAACAATACATCCAGCTCCTGGCCCCTGGGGTGCTGCGTTGTTATAACTCAATCCAGCATATAGATGACCATTGCAGAAAAAAAATGATATCTACTACAAGAGCGATCAGCTGTACATAAAAACATGCAGAACTCACGCCATCACTCCTCACTTGGTCTGCTCGAACATAAAATCAGTCCGCATGGCATACTTTAGCCCTTTCAGAACAGGCTCCCCACTATGCAGTAATCCCCGCTGCTGAAATATCAACACCCTCCCAGTCCTCGGCTCAACGTCCAAATACTCCGGCTCAGATTCGACACCCTTCCGCGATGACTTTCTGGGATTCCAATAATTTGAGGAATAGAAGCGCGTAGCCCCACCTTCAATAACGTCCGAGCCTGAAGATGATCCGTTGAGGTATACCTGGATGGTTACTCTAGACTTGCGACCATCTGGAAGTTCCAATCGGCCATCGTAATGCTCCTTAAAGAAATGACCTGGTCCGTAACGTAGGAAACTCAGTCGTTCGTTTAGTCTATAGTAAGGTGTAAGCGAAAGGTGATTAAACGATTCGAAGCCAATAAAGACTCGCCCTACAAGATTCCACGTCCCTCGAACCCTATTTCCTGCACCGACAACCCCACCCCACGTGCTCCCCTGCGTAACTGTCCCGATATCTTTTTCCACAAATGGCTTCACCCTCTCAAAAATCTTCCCCGCAGCATTATGGTCGAAACGTAAGATACGATCGTTGTATCTGTAACTGGTATCCAATTCTTGGTCGGTGGGTAAGATTCCCACTTGGATCTTTGCCGGCTGCCAGCCCGCTCCTCCTTCAATGCCATATTGCAATAAGGATGAGTCGGTGGTGGATTCAGCGAGGGAGATGAGGTTTTGGCATTCTTCTGGAGAGAAAAGATTGTCGATGATGAGAGCGTAGAAGCCGGCGAACTTTTTGAGTGGAGTTGAGGCGAAGTCAATGTAGGAGACGGAGGGGGTGATTTCTGGTGGTGGGGTTGGGGGCAAGTTGAACGTGGTGGAAGTGGACATGAGTCTGGTTGCGCTTGTGATGTTAGGTTGCGTTCGAAGCCCTATATATATGTAAAGCTGAGTCGAGATCTCTTATTCACTTCCGGAACCGCTTGGCTGTGCAGAACTGTCCAGGAGTTCGTGCGAACTTGGATGTTTCCTGATATCCATCATTAGCATCACCAGTGTGGAGGCCAGAATCTCGGATGTTTGACTGAATAACTGGTCCAGGTTTGGGATGTACATACGTGCGAGAAGGAATAAATGTCGTTAACTGCGGTTGACAGCATCGCTCAAGTTCGGTTTTCAGCAAAGTTGAAGCGTCTTGCTAGGTCATGGTGACCAGCTGAAACATACAGTTATGAGAGTCATAGAGTAGCCTACTGCGTCGTCAACCGTAGCAGATTCCCACGTTTTCCATGTGGTGTCAATATTATTAAATATTATTAATAAAGTTCCATGGGTCAAAGCTGGATATACGACTTGAAGGTTCTTTCGCCGATGCTTCAGTTGGTTTCAATGGCACATGCATACTCTCACACACACGGCATATAAAATGACGTCTCTGCGGATCAAAATATAACAGATTTAAAGAAAGGGAGATACATCAGCGTGATCATTGGCATATATCTACAATTACAATCCGGGTCTACATTATGCGGTTCATGTTGATTCATAGTAAGGCAAAGCAATAACGAATGGCGATGGAAAAATATATCCACTACTAAGCATGTTCGAGCAGTGGGAAAAGCCAACAAAATGAATTATAACATTGAACGGAAATGGCTGGAGTACATCCTCATTTTTGCATATTCATTCCAATCCGATGGTTCGAAGGTTTTCCGTGACAATAGAATGCCGTACTTATGGAAGATGAGTTTTCAAATGAGCAGTGTGAGCAGAGTGAAAAGTACCATCAGCTATTATATCACCAGTGCGTCTTATGTCTATAACAGTTGTAAAGTGTACTGTGAATGCAAGAAGAGAAGTAAGTTAACGACATTATTAAACGAAATAGTGCACATACTGTACGGCTCTCGGTCTTTATTAGACGTCACAGAATAGTGTGTAGTACCGAACTTGTGACGGAAGTCTACCAAGAGGGCCCAAGAACCAATTCGAAAGTCAATAGAGGAAAAGGGAAATTCACACATGTCAAAGCACCTACATTTCGAAACGGAGTTGTAATCATTGGGTCTGTCGCCATAAGAGAGCATGTACTCGTTTAAGTGGACGCCAGCTTCAAGCTTTGCCTGTTGATAATCAGCAAATAAAAGAGTCAATCGCGTCAGGCAGAACTTTTATCGGGCGTGGACACACTTGAAGAAGATCACATTTGTTCAGAAAGAGTATCATGTTCACGTTAGAGAGGAGCTTATTCGCGCACACTCCTTTCCATAGCAGAAGGGAGTCCTCTAACCGGTTGACGCGGGGGTCCTATACAAGAAGGAAAGCTAAAAAATTTTTTGCCACCTATGCACTCTTACCTCCGCCAGCACTTGATCAAAAGCTGATATTGGAGCCAGAAATATGATGGCGTTGACTGTTCGAGGAATCACAGTTGAGATAACATATTGCGCGACCACGAGAGAACTCACCATCTTGGAAGTAGGGCGCCCAAGTATGTCGTTGATTTTGAGCTCCCCCGACATCATAAATTTTCCATCGTGTCCCCTTGCCGACATTAGAAGGAACTAGAAATGAATGCTCCACGACACCCATCGTTTTCAGCCTTGCCTTCAGAATATCATCTATGGAAAACGTCAGCTCTGTTAGAGATGTGGCGGTAGTATACAGACCATTTGTCGGGATGTATTTCTTGGCCGTGATTCGAGGAATATCATTGAGATAGCTATAGATAAGTGACTCACTGAAACTAGGATAAAATAGACTCCGATGAAAAAGACATACAATCCAGCGCTCTCTTCCAATCGCAATCTTTTTTCTTCTAGCTGATTTTGTACATTGGGATCTTTCCATAATTCCTGCATTGCTGGAGCAAAAGCATATAGAGCGTGAACCGGATCCTTGGGATCCTCCCACCAGCCTTCAATTTCCCCTGAATGTGCGCTCTTTGGACTCTTGGAGATGCTTCCGAGTTGAAAGGCCTTTTTCCAGTTGACTGAAGTGCGGATGAATATTTCTTTGTTCTTAGATGAATCTTTGACGCGCGCAGGCGATGAATATAGGTCAAACAGAAGGGGAGGAACTGGGACTCACTATCATTTCGAGGAATCTTCATAGTGGGGCTTAGTCGGCCACTGGCTGTACTCGAAAGACCGTTGAGGAAATTAGAGCTCTGATGAGGGTGTGGATTATGGGTCGGCCCATCCTGATCTGGGGCGGTAAGAAGCCGGGTCAATTTCTCCTCGAGTTTGACAAGCGGTGCGAGACGCTGCCTGTAAAGGTCATAATCGATGACTCTGGCGTTTGGTTGTGGAAGGACATCAGAGGAAATGATGATACTATCATTCTTGTCGTCGTGTTCTTCAACAGCTACTTCCGGCGACAGAGCGTCCAGAATTCTAGACAAATTTCAATCAACTACAGAGAGTATGTGCAGCGTTCGTACCTTTGAATTGATCTTACCAAGTTGAGATAAATGACGACTCTCCACGCGATCCGTTCCATGTGAAAGGAAGAAGGCGAATGAAGCAGTTGGAATTCTGTCAAAACAAGGTCAGAAACCGAGAACGAAATCTTGCCTGGACATTACATTAGATGAATGTTTTCGAAAAACTCAGAGCCGCACTTACATTGCGAAGACGAGAGTATGATATTTGAGCGTAAATTACACGAAACACTCACGCTTTAACGTAGTACTTTTTCCAGACTCTGACTGGCCTAGCAGAAGCACATTCACCTCAGCTTGGACCTTCTTTTTTGCCAACTTCTCTTGCCTAATCATCTCGTCAATTTTGTCACTAACTCTTTTAGCTTCAGTCTCGGCTCTAATCCGCAGTTCTCTTTCCTCCTGTGTTTCGCTTGACGGGGGAAGTAGGGTAGCTGCTAAAGGATCTGGCAGAGATCGATCAAAATTATCCCACCGGCTTTGGACCATAGCTTCCCGGATGAAGATTAATAATAATAAGGAGCAGAAATTAGCAACGTACTAATTGTAGCGTCCATCTCAGAAAGCTTGTCACCAAACATCGAAACGGCTTTTTGTCCAAATTTCTTTCGGACCAAATACACAACAGCAGAGTTATTGGGGCTTTCAGGCTCTTCCAAGGCTATCGGGTTCCAGTCTTGAGTCGTAAACTCAAGGCTATCGAGTCGCAATGAATCGCTTGCCACGACTCTTGCATCTCTGGTTTGCTCCACCATGCTACACATGATGCCCTGTAGAACGCCGTTCAACACATATTCCTGCACTTGATTTTGCACGTAGTGGTCTGTTTTATATACCTTAAATTCAGTTTCAGGATCCCCCTGTCCAGCAATCAGTGTTGCACAGTATATGACTGCACCTATGCCTACCGAGAATTCAAACATCAAGACGTGTGTTTTCATGGGATCACGTCTACATCTTGATCTTTGACAGAGTGACCAAAATCTCTTACGGCTATATCTGTAATTCCCACCGCTTTGAAGCTTAGCTATTTGGCGAAGGAAACCTTTGCTCTGCGCGCGAGGCTACGAGTAAGGAATTGCAATGCAATAAATATCGAACAAAGTACGCACATATCCTTTCACCTTGTATTCGTGTTCAAACGTCTGATCCGTTTTGAATGAGCCTAGGCAGCCTGATACGCCAATTATCTGCACATGCTGTCGGCTAGAGATCACCTACATTTAATATCAGAGAATCACTTACAATAATTGTTCGCGGAATTGATGACATTTTCGACACGTTCACTGTGAAGAGGCAGGCACTGGTGACGTTAACTTGAAGCTGAATGGCAATCTAAGGTATCTTCTTATACTGTGTCAAATATCCCTTTTAATTGGGTAGTCGGACAATTTGGGTTTCAGTATTCGGGCAAATCAAAAGTATTTCCCCGACTACCGTACAGCATAGATGCCTAGGCAAGACATTATGCAAATCTCATTATGACTTCTGACTAAGCACGGCTTCTTACCTTTTTTTATCTCATCAAGTCACGTACAGCTCGAGTACTTCCTCCCTGCTGCTTCCAGTTGTTCCAGAATTGGGAGTGCACTATCTATCGACCTTGAGCCAAGTTTGACTATTTACCTTCAGCCTTCATGCACCAAGTATTATCCAGTGTTCCACTACTTGCATTCACCGAAATTAGCTGAAACTTTGTATAGTTTCGAAGCTAAGTTCAGCCCAGAATGTGCATCACGCACTGCACCTCTCAGTTCATTGGTCCAGTGACCAATTTAGTGTGTGGCATCTTTATGCTTCAGCATAGCCGGCTGCCAAAAATGGTAGTATAAGTCAGAAGCGGCCATGGCCCATGATGCATTATGAAAATGGAAATCCACCAAGTTCAGCCCTCAGTGTGATGCATTACTGAACTTACCTTCAAAACTATACAGCACGTTTTTGGTGTAGCTCATAACAATTGGGCATTGCTGAGAGAAAAAATTTCTCCCTAGCATCCACTTCCTCAGGCTCACTGCTGTCGTCGGTAGCTGAATCACCAATACCTCCCAGTCCTTGGCTCAACTTGGGCCCCACGTTCCAACATTCCGGTTCAGACATGCTTGACAACCCGGGAATTCAACAATCGGGTTACCAATTGGCTCTCCAAGGTGACCGCCTTCGATAGTGGCTGAATTTAAAGGTGATCCGCTGAGGCGTGAGCAAATTAGTCACCAGAGACTTGTCACTTGAGACCATCTGCAACCCATTGAACAGTGTTCGGATGCAGTTTTTATCATCCCCAATGAGGATCTGGTTTTTACATAGTGTATAGAATGAATCTTTACAAGTTAATAGCGTAATAATACTGACATGCAGTTCTCATTGTCTTGGAATTCATTGGACCGGAACCGCCACGCGGCTTCATCATTGGCCCATTATTAACAGCAGGGCCTCAAGTAATATCTGATAGTTTGCCTGGCGGAGCAGAACCTAGTGTTACTCTAAGACGGTCCCCGCAATGATTTCATTATCTCTGCCATCCTGCATCATTCACTGAATCCTGAGCCGCTGGCTGTAAAACAGCGGGTCGTTGCAAATGCTCAGGGTTGGCATTACTCGAATGGCTCACTTAAGCTCCACAATCAAAGGAGTTGCCCAGTAACATTTATATTCAACTTCCATTCGGCTGGGTTCGAATAACAGATCCCACATGTATTGAGTTAACGTCGATCGACAGCCAAACGCTCAACCAAAGTTCAGATGCATGTTGGATACATGATTTCATAAAACAATTTCTGGTGTAGATCACTTGTGCATCCGAGTCAACATCATTGCGGTATGGTTACATTATGGAGTGTATAAGAGAAAGAGTTGCTAGATATAGTGCCTTCAATCCATGACTCCACAAGAGCAACACACAATTTCCCGTAATGCTGCAAGCACCTACTTTGCCATAATACCTAACATGGTGCTAGTAATCGGCTTTGGTATGTCTTACTCGATATTGTCCAAAGTCCTCCATTCGAAATAATTGCAATTGACAATGTACAATTATCTCAATTCTCTAGGTATTTCTATTCTAGGGATGCTCATTGTGACTCACCTTCTAGTGTAAGTGATCTCGGGTCAGCCTTTGAGATTGTCAATTCACATGTCCGGCGGTGGCTCCTTGTCAGATAGTCATAGAACTCAACCCTGGACTCGATCAAGAATTGCTCTGTTTGTCTTCCTGATCATCACATTCATTGTCTTGGCTTGGAATACATACACCCCAATTGCACTCCAACTCATACAATGCTAGATCTTTATCAACATAAAAGCAGAAATAGAGGGAGGACTTGAAGCAAATGCCCAGATAACTTCCCAGAAAAGTCAGTTAGTGGGACGTATATATTATTGGAACTCGCAGTCAATAATTTCAGTGAGGTGGCTGTGTTCGTTCTTCGTTCAGCAGCTTGAATATTTTGTTCAGGTGCATTTGAGTGATCTGATGGTGGTCTGGAGAGCATGGGTCTTATTGAAACATGAAAGGCTTTGGAAGGTGGCACTTGTGCTTCTAATGATTGTGAATATTGGTGTGTGTAATTGATCTAGATTCCATGTAGCACTACTACCAATGAATGAAAATCTTACCGTATCCTTTACATGATAATTTATAGGAATCGGTGTTGTATATTTCATCCTGGATGAGGGGCTTGTGCCTGTCCTGCTTTTGGACTGGGTACCATTTTTGCTTTCGCTAGCGGTTAACATATTTGCAACAAGTTTGATTGGATGGAAGGCATGGCAAGTGTCATAATCTTTGGCTATATTTAATGATTCAACTCATAAAATTTACTTTACACAGGAATCACCACCATACCATGAGAGAAGCTGCATTTCACAAAAGAACTAGAGTACAGGGCATTTTACTACTGTTGATTGAATCTGGTGCTATATTTTGCACAATACAGGCCCTCTATACTGTCATCGTAATAGTGGCTGTATATGATGTTGGAACATATAGCAGCTGGAGCTTTGGCCTGGTTTTGACCATTGCTGGTTCCATATTTGCTCTCGCTCCTGTGAGTCTTTGTTTCTTTGCAGATTCAACTACTCTATTGATAAATAATTTCTTAGACATTGTATTCTATTGCAGTTGTCATTTTGATCAACATGAGTGACTTTCCAGTAATCGAGTCTTTCCAAATCAACCAGACTGTGGAGGACTCTCGCAGGGAAGGGTAGATTTCAAATTTGATTGTCTAAGGCCATCTTGGAATATTTGATTTATGGCAGAGCCAATCTAAAAGTTCTAACTTGTAGCGGAACTGTCACTATGTCACTCTAGTCCATGCATCCATGCATTCCATCATTCTACACTTGCTGCTTTCTTGCATCCATATCTATATTCATTATAATTCCAATCCCCAATCTGTTAATTGCTTGTTCCACTTGTTACTAGCTATCATAGATGCCCAATCATTACATATAGCCTACACTACTATAAAAAGCCAGCATCAAGTTGTACATAGAGTAGGAAAAGTTGCTCTTGAATTGACACTTTAACCTTGTCATTTGTCTGGCCAAGCACTCAGTAAGCGAGATTTCCATAAAGCTAAACTTTCTCTTTCCTCTCGTGCTCTCATACTGCGTAACTCCATCACAGATACATTACACAACTGCCATCAAGGACTTATGTATTCACATAGTTCTATACTGCATAATTGCACTACCATCTGCTTGAACCTGAGATTAAGTATTCTGCCTGGTATACTTTGGCCTTTGCCCAGAACAAGCTTTCCACTGCACAGTACACCAGTCAGCAGCAATTTCTGCTGCTGGCATATCACTGGCACATTCCCAGTCTTTGGCTGAATGACCAAAAACACTCAGGTTCAGAGTCCAGACTTGACATCCTGATAATTTTCTGAGCCTCCAATAATTTTGGGGAAAGAAGCACATATATCCTCTTTCAATAATGTCTGGACTCTGAACTAGACCTGATAATCCAATTAAGGTGGTCAGTCACTGCATTAGTCACTTATTATGCATTGTTGTCCCATTGAAGAACTGCCAGATGCAATGAGGATTGTATCCATGTACATATATCTGGCTAGTCACTCGAGACAGTAGACCTGCGACCATCTGGAAGTTCCAATTGACTATTAAATTGTTTTTCGAAGAAACAGCCTGGTTCGTGACATAAGAAGCTTGATCTTCCATTAAGTCTCAGAGCAAACAAGGGATTAGTAGGTGATAATTCACTTTGAACATCCGAAGCCTACAAGAAAGTTCCAGTCCCCCATTCTATTCCCATTCCCTCGCACACAATCCCAACCCACTTGCCGCCCTGTCTGAGGTTTCCAATTTTTTTTTCGCATTTGAATAGATGCCACAAGCACTGTATGACTGAGTCGCGACCTTTCATTCACTTGCGGAACCACTTTGCTGTGCAGAACTCATCATCGAACTTGGATTCTATCATCATCATCGCCGGTGACCTGGAGATCTCGGATGGTCTGCTGGAACCGTGGCAGAGCAGGACTAGTCCATTGATGATGTCTACAGGCAGACCAGGGAGGTTGACATATATCTATTATTCGGAAATGAGGCGTCACAGGACAGGTAAGTCGGTGGCTGAGTGTCTCAAGCCCAAGACGAACGCAAATAGCGATTCTTCGTGCTCTTGCATCATCCGGTAGATCCTTGCCCACCTGCTGTCGAAAGATCAAGATGGTTGTATACGCTGACATTATTCGGAAGGGTCATTAACACCAACTCCAAGATCAATGGAGTTCCGAGCGAGAGTGCGGCCGTCCAGGGGACAGTCCGTCTACGAATTTCTACCAAATTTCTGTTCGACCATGTTCCCATTGTGACCCAGAAAAACGAATTTCCGCAACCCGTTGAAGTGTTCCTTGGAATTTGGCTTGGAAGGGATGGAAGATGGTGGCGGAGGTCACGTTCGCTGAGTCAACAGCCACGACCACAACCGGCTCGGACGTTCGGATCTGACCGCCTTAACACAGCAGGTAAGCAAAATCAGGTAAAAAATGCCAAGATTTACATAAACCTCCTCGTTTTTCTGTTTATTCCTTTCCTTCCTTTCTTTCAGGTTTCAACAAACATTCCATTCCATTTCTAGTAGCTGTCCTCGTAAACAATGTCCAGCTTTTTCGGTTCAAGCAAATCCAACAAGAACAGCAGCAGCGAAACACCTCCCAATACAGCGACGTCAACAAAGAGTGCCTTGTCAACGAAAAGCTCAATCAAATCTAGAAAAGGATCGGCTTCCCCAGAGCCAGAGGAACCTTCTAGGCCCACAACGACCAGAATCCAGACAGAGCCTGCACCTGGAACAAAGGTTGCGCCAATTTACGAATACGATGAGAAGCAGAAAGAGATGATGAAGTCGGTCAAAGAGGTATGTACTTGGTTTCTTTGACTTTCGTTTCTGTTTCGAATCATGAGTGATTGACGTCCATTCCAGTACGCTCTATCCATCACCCTTCCACCCTCCGATCCCTACGCAAAATGGGAACGACGGTGGCTCAACAAACCGGACACTATCCCCCGGTATTCACGAGCTTCAAAATGGAATCTGAATGATGCGAAAAAGAGGATGAAGAATACGATGGAGTGGCGCAGGGAGTTTAAGCCAGAGCTTATTGTTCCTGATGAAGTCAAGATTGAGGATGAGTCTGGAAAGATGTACGTTATTTCCCGATTCACAGTGTTCCTGCGTGTTCATTATAAGCATCTACTTGCTCAGTCTTATCAACGGCTTCGATTACGACGGCCGACCTATCATCTACATGCGCCCTGGAAGGCAGAATACGGAAACGAGTCCGAGGCAGCTACGGCATTTAGTATGGTGTCTGTTAGTCTTATTCCGTATCGCTTCTTTCCACGGTCCTGACGCGCTCTGTCCGTTCGTTTGACCTAGCGAGCGAGCCAAAAACCTCATGCCACCCGGACAAGAATCTCTGGTGATCATCGTAGACTACAAGACCACCACACTTAGAACGAACCCTTCTATATCTGTAGCTAGCAAGGTACGTCTGAACATACTGATTCATTGCTCCTCTCTGACGCGAACATTACCTTACGATCCTAGGTCCTCACAATCCTCCAACAACACTACGTCGAAACCCTCGGTCGGGCCATCGTCACCAACCTCCCTCTTTTGCTCAACTTTTTCTACAAAGGAATCTCGCCCTTCCTGGACCCCGTAACTCGAGACAAGGTTCGTTCGTACCGAAAAACGCAACAAGGTGAATCAAGTTCTGACACCTTTATGAATGACAGATGCGCTTCAACCCCAACCTGCTCGAACTGATTCCGGCTTCTCAACTAGAAGCTGAATTCGGTGGAGAGTACGAGTACGAGTTTGATCATGAGAGTTATTGGAAGCAGATTATTGAGTGAGTCTTTTGTTCCTGTTTGTCCAATATTTCCGCTGACTTGAACGGTTTACAGAGTGTGTGGTATTGCACCAGATGGTACCCGCGTAAACGAGGTTGTACCAGAGCTTGGTTCGGAGCAGAACCTTGATTCAACGCCGACAGTGGAAGAAAAAGAAGACCTCTTGAACGCTGTCTCCACCGACCCAAGTGCAACTAATACTTACGTCTCCCCATCTTCCTCTTCCTCGTCGACCAAATCGTCGTTGACAGAGGACGATTCAGCCAGCTCGACGCCAGCAACGGCGGTAGATTCCATTGAGCCCGGGAAGGAAGTGCCTCCGACGCCGACAGTGGAAGATGTGGCGAAGAAAGTTGAGGAGATGTCGTTGGCGGCTGAGATAGAGGATTCGCGACAGGTCGCTGCTGCGTGAATGTGGAAATCTATTCTTCTCTATCCGGCTCTATAGATGCGCCCTCTGGGCCTACAGTCCTATTTATCTATCGCCACTTACTCCCTTTCCCTTTAATGCCTCTTCTGCGTACGCGTGTATTTATATATCTTATACTGCTTGCTATTGCATCACATACTTTTTCACCATACATTCTTACTTGTATCTGTATAACGCAGCATGTCTTTTTCTCGGTTTGTCTTTACATGTACTCCAGTACATCCCATATTCCAAATGCATGTAATATTTGATAAGCTCCTTGAATGAAAAACAAAGCAAACGACGCAGTCTCCTCCGAATCGAGTATTACAAGTCATTTAGGTAGCCTACACTTTAAGCGTTAATCCGTCTATTCGAAAAATGTAATTCCTCCTTGATAAATTGTAGTAGCTATAACTGATAAAAGATAAGATCTGCAAAAGTACAAGGGTTGGAAGGTCAGACGAACAACTCCGACACGATAACATTGATTCACGTACAAGGTATGAAAAAAAATGTGCGGGACGAACAATTGAAGCCACAGTCGGTCCCTTTCCCCGCTTCCCCTTCCCCGTGTACCTCACAACAACACCTACATAATAACACAATCTTTCGACTTCTTCCCCTTCCCCTTCCTATCCTCCATCTCCTGCCTCCTCTGAATCTCTTCCAACCGTCTCCGCTCCCTCTCCTGATTATACCACTCACGCTCCCTCCGAGCGCGATCATTCTCTTCCGCTTGCAGCTGTCGCGCAAGGGCCAGACTATACAAATAGGAAGGGAAAAGGGAAAAAAAAAATGAAGTCGTAATAGACAAGATCAATGAACTGAACCGCTTAAAAACCAAAAAGCAACATACTCTGCTGGATCCGAAGTATCGAATCCCCCCTCTGCAGCCCTCAACGCCTCCTCCGCCGTCTGCCCCGCCCAATCGCCCCCCGCCGGACTCGCCTTCCTAAACCCTGAATCGACAAACGTACTCATCCCGCCATCTACATCCTCAATCCTCTCCCAAACGATTGAGGGCTCGTTCAAGAATACCGCGTCTGTAACGAGAGAGTAGAGGGAGGTGTCCTCCGGTGTGTCGCGTCTGTACAGGACGGAGAGGTGGAGGTTACGGAAGAGGGCGAGGAGGGTGCCGGGTGGAGTTGAGGAGGCGAGGTGGAAGAGGCCGTGGTAGGTCAGCTGAGACTTGGTGGTATCGAGGAAGTGACGGATTGAGATTGCTGGATATGGAAGGAAGGAAGAGATGAAGAAAATTTTGAGTTAATGCTCGGAAACATATCGTAACCACGCAAACGCTGGGTTACGTACCATCTTCAATCTTTCTCCTTTCCCCATCAGAATACACCGGTGATTTGCTTGACCCAGCCTGCGGTACACCATCATCAAACTCGTCCACGACGAATTGACCTTTAGTGATATGATCGGCTTCGGTTATAAGCATGACTGCGCTATCGTAGTCTGGCGTTTTCGAGATCGCCCGTGCTTCAGGGCTCTCGGGATCGACTAGCCATCCGTGTACGAGGTCGATCCCGACCTGTTCGAAGAGCTTGAGCTCTCCGCCTAGACCGTGCGGTCTGAAGGACTTGGCTCCGGTGAATAAAGGATTGAGGTCCATGCCGGCTGTAGAGATGGACGTTTAGCAAAGTATGTAATTACAAGATTCAACTGAAGTGAGAGGTACGTACTTTGCGTACAAGGCATAATCTCTAGAGCTGCACTAATGTCTACATCGGGACACGTCATGAGCAGGTGTTCCGCCAGCAGTTGAGAGAGAAACTCGTAGGATACTGTTACCCGTCCTGGGGGAAGTATTTCAATCGCGCCGCGAAGAATCAGGATGTTGCCTATATCAAATGAACCGTCAAGTACCCCTCGTTATTCATTCTCGAAGTACACGTACATATAGCAATAAAGGAACATGGTCTGGCAATGGTGGGGATTCCGATTCAGAACGTTCCTACTTTGATGACTGGAAACAACTCACCCATTAAAATTCTGAGTGATAATCTTAACCCTTCGTCGGTTCGGGCCCTCTCCAAAATCTATAGTTTTGAGATACCATACGTCTGCTACTGAGTTCTGATAATTGTGTATGGAAGCTTGGATATCTTGTTGGGAAATTGCTGGTTGGATAGTTGGTGGCCAGACCGGAGGCTGATGCTGATGCCCGGGCTCGGGCTGCCGGTGTCGAGGAGCAGGTGGGTGCTCGTGGTGCTCGTGTCGCGGAGCTGGCGGGTGGTCGGGGTGCTCGTGTCGTGGAGCTGGTAGGTGGTCGGGCTGTGGGGTAAGTGGGAGCTCTGGCTGGGGATCTACGAGCATTTCAAATATATGGAAGGATAGACGGGATTGAGAGAGAAAGATAAAGAGAGAATGGCGATTGTAAAAGTACAAAAAGGAAGAAAAATTGCACAGGATGACTACCCCTGGGCGCTTGGCCTGGGCTCAGGCCTTGTGGGAATCTGGCTCGGCCGCAGCTTATGCGCATTTGCAGGCGGTGAATTCGATTCCACATCTTTTCCAAGCTTCTTGGCAATGGAGAAGGCTCCAGTCATTCACCTCTAGGTGGTAAAGGAGGTGGTAGCGGAAGGAAAGAGCTGATGGCCTGTCTAGGTGAACATGGAACCTGCCACTTGTCGATTGGTCTTAAAAAGCTTTAAATATAAATTGAACAGACCGCTATGTACTCAGAAACTATCAAGCCATCTAGATTTTACACCTTTTCCTCGTTCCCGATCTTCGTTATACCAAGCCCAAGAGAATCACTGCGATCAGAGGATCCTTCGTTGGATTTTGAGGCTGTAGCTGGAAGGTTCACACTCTGCCGTGACCAATGCTCCATTACAGTATCATGCCGCCTAGTAATAGTATCAGTTGCACTACCAGTGGTTCCTGCAAATCGTATGGACTGCGAAAGAGTCATGGGTTTTTCGGATTCATCGTCGGATCTCTCGAGGGAAGTGAGAAGTATGATGAGGACTGGGTATATCGCCTAAAGGAACCAGGAGAGTAACGGGATAGAAATTTGGTTATTCTTTCAGTTTGGATCACCATGAAAACATTACTTACGGATACGATAGGCATGACGGATGTATAAATCTGGAATGGAATACTTAACGTTTTCACGGAGAGTATAACAGCAGTGTATGCGATCTGAGTGTCTTGTGAGTAAGCAGGCAGATCCAAACTTCGGGCAAGGTTATCTTACCCAAATGCCGCAATATAGGAACCCCGACTCCATTAGAAGCATCAATACGTTTTGAACACGACTAGATGAAGACCCGTAGCTGGAAAACACTCGTCGAAGATTTAATCGATGTCGCCTGGGCCCCAAGAAATGAGAGGTAGGATGCAAATCAAGCGACTAATCTCGAGCGTACCACGCTTTATATGCAATCAGACAGGTCGCAAGCAGATTCGTGATGAGCAGCGGAAGAGTTAACAACAACTCCTTCGTCCTCGCAAAGTCAAATAATGGATCGTCATTCCGGACTTGCCCCGCTACCAACGTACCGCCGTCTACTAGTGCACAGACTGAACGATCCAAACAACAGTCCAGGTGTCAGTTTCGAATTATTCCAGAAAATGAAAACTCAGAGCACCGTACCGACAGATCCAAGCATACACAGCGACAGCAGGAACTTGACTGTAAAGTTATACGGGAACAAGATCCAAGCTCTCCAAATGACTATCCCATCGCTAATCACGAACTTGAAAGAAAACGTCAAGCACATGAGAATGGCTGTCAATCAAGGTTACATCCACTCACGTTCAGTCTAAAGAGAATATTATTCGAAGCCGCCAACCCCAACAGAGTCTCATTAATATCGGGAGGGTCAAACGACAACGTAGGAAGTTGGACAAAAAAGTACAGGACGACCAAGATCAAATCCGCGGTTGCGATGAGAAACATGACCACCAGAACAACCAACAAGGTCAGTCGAGGTCTTGATTTCATTATATTTTTACGTGCACTGCACAGCATATACAGTAGAGTGGCGAAATAGTCAGAATTTAAAGGGAGAGGGGGGATCTGAATATAGGATCAACGCACAGCAGAACATAAATCGCTACTGAAAACAACGCGCAGTACATCCCATACAGGAGGAGACAGATTCCCATCTGAAGAGCGACTGTTTTCACGTCATAGATGACTTCGTCGGGAAGACCAATGACCTGTTGATTTGACGATGAATTCGAAGACATGGCAAAGCAGAGAGGCCGGGATCCTCTGAGCGAACACCTTATTAGCTGATGTGGGTTGTCCTGGAAATTTGAAAGAAAGGTATTATTTCTATCAAAAAAATACTTTTATATGCCTCCTGCTTAAGGTAAAGGCATTCCTCATTATCTTCGGAGGATCTTCTGAAAGGAATACGCTTATCTGCGCTGTCCCTGGCTGTGTATATGCTATGGCTAATATGCATATATGAGGGTGATTGATACGAATGCGCGGATGATGAGAAGATGATCGAAAATAAACGAGACAGGAACAAAAGTGAGAAATGGTGAGAAACTTGAGCTCTGTGGCAACATAAAAATTCGTTATCTCCAAGTGGTTCATTATACTACGTACTCAATATGTAGATCAATGAGATGATGAGACCGGCAAAGGCGGTACTTCCTGGTTTCGTTGAGATTCAAAAGCGGTCCATGGCCAGAGCCCGAGCGTGGATTAAGAAAGATATTCAGGTTTGTGCATAGCCTGGAGTAATTTAAGCTGATCGATTTGTCGAACCAGGCAGGCCAGGCCTCGGACTACAATTTCGAGCAGAAAGATGGACATAATTATGAAACGTTGAAATTTTCCGGCTGAAAAGACCGCGAATCCTTGTTAAGCATAGCTCGAGTTACGGAAATCCGGAATAAACATGGTCAGAGAAACAATTCCACGATGCAGATAAAGTATCACCGAAAGTCACCACCGTGAGATGTTCATACAGTATACCAACGAACACCATAAACAGCAATCTGTGCGCGATGATTTAACAGTGCCACAACATATACACGTACAATAAGGGCTGGCACTGGGAGTTGAAGGATCCGATCAACTCAAATTGTTTCGTGATTCGGACGCTTGGCTTGGTTTCTTTCCAACGTGGTATACTGATACTTGCACCTTTGAAACACATCCCTTCGCTCAGCAATCAACCATGAGTGCCCGCTGCTTCTATGCTTCTAAGTAGATTGGTAGCCTTATCTTGCCAAGTTTCGTTAGCCTTGAGGCAACCTTGAGGTGATAAGCATCGCTTTGACCGTGACCTAAATGGGTTATCGTTATCTAACCGTTATATCGCGGCATCAGTTGCTCGTGATCGCAGCCTTTCAAGCGGAACCGCGATGAGCGAGGTATTCAAGCCAGCTCTAATCATTATAGATCTACAAGAGGACTTTTGTCCACCTGTATGTTGCGCCCATGTAACACCGCCAAACAGCTCAATCGTGACTTTTGCGTGTATAGAACGGCTCTCTCGCAGTGGCTGATGGACGGTCAATCGCACCGATAATCAACGATCTTCTCCGACTTCCATTTGCGAAGAAGGTAGCAACGAAGGACTTCCATCCGCCTAATCACATTTCCTTTGCCTCCAATCATTCCGAACCGAATAATAAACCATTCGTCTCCTTTGCAACGATCTCGAACCCCAATAATCCGGACGAAACCCAGATCACTCGACTATGGCCTGTGCATTGCGTTCAGGGAACACCAGGTGCCGAGCTTATACCTGAACTGGAGATTTCCCGAGTGGACACAGTCATTGAAAAAGGCAAGGATCCTCGGGTGGAAATGTATTCTGCTTTCGAAGCTCCATTCCGAAATCCTATTGTGAAGGAAGCTAGTAGCGGATTAGGTCAAACTTTAAGAGAAGCTGGGGTCACTGATGTGTTCGTAGTCGGGCTGGCGATGGACTATTGTGTCCAGAATACAGCCAAGGATGCCGTTTCTGAGGGATTCAATACGTATGTCATAAGCGAGGCCACCAAAGCTGTTGATCCCGGGGAAGATGGTTGGGGGAAGGTAAGAGAGTTTATTATTAGCATGCCTTGGGACCGAGGACTGATATACTGATACTTCACAAGACGGAGAAAGATTTGCGTAGTGCCAATGTAAAAATGGTCAGTATTTCTGGAAATGAGGTTGGCAAAGTGAGAGGCTTGGCTGGATGAATGGCGGGTAATGCGCAGTCCAATCTGTCAGATATACCCCTAGTCATATTTTTTGTGGAAATCACGTCTACTCTATATATTAATATTATATGTTATGGATTCATACCAGGCAGGAACGTTGGAGCCGCTCGTTCACTATCTTTTGTTCGCACGGTCATTCAATTCGCCCCTTTAAGTTAACCACCTCGCTAGTTATGCTGAACTGCCTCCTGCCAAACATTCAATCATTCCGGTTGCGCAGCTGAAATGCACCTCGCTGGTTAAAACGTAACAGCTTTTCAGAGACCTCGCTGCTTACTCTGCCGATAATATTTAAGGCCCTTGTCAAAGGGCATCATCTCTCACCAGTTCTTCTCCTATTCGAAACTCGAGTGGCCTCCCGATTTACTTCATGCCGAAGAGAATTACATTTGCTTTAGCTTTTCTGCAAGGCCTGAGCCTGGTGCTTGGAAATTCTGAAAATGTCGGTCAAATTTGTCGTTCGAATTTTCCCGTTTGTCTTACTGTATTTTAGCTCGACTTTGCCACCAGGGACACAAATGATTCAGAAAAGAGACCAGCGTACGCTTCATGAATTTTTTTATGTCGAACTTTTCTCAGCATATGTCCATTCTTAGGGGCGGCTTTTTCTTGAAAGCTTGGCCTGCTGCCATAGGAGTGGCACTCTACGGAATATCTGGAGCGCTTCATTGGCTTCGTGAGCATCCACGTATGCAAAGTACAACAGTAACGCTGATTCCAGATTTCACCATGTAGATTTTTTCCGCATAGGCGGACGCTTCCTATTAACTTTGACGATTGGAATGACTTGTATGTTTATTTAACCTTTATTTGTGGCTCAGCAGTGGCTGAGACGGAAACAGGCATGGCAATTGGGATGATTTTCAGGATCGTAGTCTCCCACTCACCATATTCGCTTGGATTATACATTATACAAGATCTTGTAAGGTCATCTTCGCATCTCTCTTCAACAGAAAACTGACCACTAGCGTAATCAAGTTCGTCCTTCTTTCGGTGTGTTCATAATT
This sequence comes from Collybiopsis luxurians FD-317 M1, assembly GCA_000827265.1. Taxonomy (NCBI): domain Eukaryota; kingdom Fungi; phylum Basidiomycota; class Agaricomycetes; order Agaricales; family Omphalotaceae; genus Collybiopsis; species Collybiopsis luxurians. Next base: position 2,853,683 of record KN834749.1, on the reverse strand, counting down.
CCAACTCAAAGTATTCCCCCTCGCTGACTCGTATCCCCGCAAAACGCAGCCCTGTGCATTCCTTGCCACAGATTACATGCTCTTGTCTCGATTGGCGAACAGCTTAGGACGCGATATTGCTGATGACTGTTTGTTTATACCGTCGCGCCGTATCACAAAGATGTTTGTTTGGAGCGACGTGATTACATTTTGGATTCAAGCAACTGGAGGGGGGTTGTCCATACAGCAAAAAGTTGCAAAGCTCGGAACGGATGTAAGTTTGGTTCCATGATTAGAGACCGCTTTACTTAGACCACTTGACAGATTGCAATGGCTGGGTTGATTCTTCAGCTCGTGTCGTTTGGCCTCTTTTCCCTACTCTTGGTCATGTTTGGGTTCAGCGTGTGCGTGAATTTCTCGTCCACGAGACATGCGTTCTTAGACTAAGCGTCCTTTGTGTTTTTTTTTGCAGGCGCTCGAAATACCCGCGAGTTTGGAGAATCTCCACTCAGAACGAAAGTTTATCATCCGTAGTCGGCCCGTTCAAAACGTCGACCATTTCCAACTGGAAATTCCTGTACTTTACCATGTGTCTGACCTGTATCGGGATTTTGGTATGTGATGAATTACCGCCATGTCAAGATTACTTGCTTACCGATGTCTCTGTTCTAAAAAAAGATTCGTTCCATCTTCCGTATCGCTGAATTTGCAGGGGGTTACACCGGCTACTTGGCTACACACGAAGGGTACTTTTTCCTTCTAGATGCCCTTCCTCTATGGATCGCTATGACGCTTTACGTTTTCGTGTGGCCTGCGCGCTTTATCAATGGGGAAGAACAAAGTGGCTACAGTCGCGATCAACCTTTCGCTGTTCCGTTGACTGAAAGTGGGGTCAAATACGTAGATAGACGGTGAGGAATTTTGCAGACAAAGTATACCATACGGTTATGAACTTTATGGCCTGTTCACATTTTTACTATTTAATATGGACTTCGGAGATTTAGAGTTACATCGATAGTTAATTATTTTAATATACATAGATGCAACGCAGCGCAGACGATTTTTACTTTCCTCTCGATAGAAAAATTGCGTTCTTGCAAGGGTATGCGCACGACTTTGAAAGAGTGGCGTTCAATCTTATGGATCCTTGAACAAAACAGCCGCATTCTGACTTATTTTCTCACATATTATTTTCTCCAGAAAAATGTTCTCAGACTCGGAGTTAGTTCCCCCTTTTGGAAAGCAAGTTCCCATTTGAGGATCGCCGGCAGTACTTGAACGATAAAATGCGATTTATTGTCGCTACTGTACACAAATATACATAGACCTTAACCAAAAACCCAAGCAAAGAAGATTATCATGTTTGAATAGACTCTGATAAGTTAAGGCGACGTAGCCTTTCCGTCGAATCTTCAACTTTTCACTGCAAGTCAGAGGGGAGATGCTATGATAAAAGCATGTCAGTGTCACCTGAGGAGGAAAAAGCCAAGAAGCTAAAAACATACGTCGTATGCTGGGCAGAGGAGATCCCATTGTAAAGTCGGGTGCACTTGCTGTCTGGTCTCTTCCAGGCCAGAAGCCATAACGGTAGCGAGACCAGCGAAGAAGTGCCAGAAGATGTGGCAGTGGAAGAACCAAGGGCCTGTGAGACTCAAGTCAGTTCAACGCGATATCCCCTAATAGTCATTATGCTAACCCGGATTGGCGGTTGAGAATCGAATGATAGTTCCGGTAGAACCAACACCAGCGACCTGCGAATCATTATTGAGGTCTCGAACAGAAGGACACAGAAGCCAATTTCACATACATCACGTCTGATCGGGTTCTCGGTGTTAAGTTCCTCAGAGCTATTTGACTTAATGAGCCAGAAGTTATTCTAGAATATCAAGCGCGTTAGTGTGGAAAATGAAAAATCAGTAGTTCCGGATAAGTACAGCGTGCAAGTGGAAAGCTGTTCGTAGAATGAATTAATTGAAGTCGACGAAGAACGCAACTAGTTTGACTCACGATGCGCCTCGTCGTCCACGCTAGGTGGGAAAATAACTTGAACGATCTTGTTGGCGGGGAGGATGAATGTGTTCTCAGTAACGTTGAAGTCGTTGGCGCTGTTGGCTCCTTCCAAAATCTTGACCAGAGTAGGAACTTCAGGAGCGAGGTAAGAAACATTGTTGACATTCCATTGGGCCTTGCCAGCAGTCTACCAGTCGCTATTATCTCAACATATCCTCGAAACAGATGATCTGTATGCGTACCACGACGAGGTTCAAAGTGACTGGACAAAGGAAAAGTCAGTTCGAAGCAGATTATTCATGCACGTTGCACGTACTGTTGATGTCTGGTTCAGGAGCAGGAGAAGCAACGAGAGGCTATCCGTTGGATGTTAGTGTAACTGAAACCTTTTTTCGAAAAGATGATCCCAACTTACACGAAGGTTAGCTTCAACGAGGGCGTTCAATTCGGCACCGGCCGGACCGAGGGTCATCGGTGAGTTGGGCTCTTCAACCGGAGCGCCCTGGTATCGCAGGATGGCACGAGTAAGAGTAGCATTTTCTACAAGAGAGAATGAATTAGTTTAAGTTTGTTATAAAACGAGATCCGACTGCGTACGGTTCAAGTTCCTCGATGGGTCACCACCAACAAATGGAGCGTTGATCCAGTAGTTGTCCACAGGTTGGTTAGCTGCAAGGACGACCGAGTATCTTTGACCGGCAAGCATGTCTATGGAGTTGACAGTCATTGGCGAGGTGGCACTACCATCGGTTTCAATGATCTACGGGGCAAAATTAATCTTGGTGAGTGAAAACCTAGGTTCACGTCCCAAAGAGACTTACGGTCAAGTTGTGGCTGTCGACGGAGATTGTGAACACATTCCTTGCAGATTCGTTGATGATACGGAAGCGATATCGCTTGCCCTGGACCACATTCACCACGTGGAATGGGACCTCGGGACCGCCTTGGAATCTTCCGACACCGTTGAAAGTACCACTGTCTGAGACAGGGACAATACCAGTGGCTACGTAACCTGCGAGCAGCGGTATCGTTGTGTTATGCCACCTATGGGATTTTTGAGCCGAATTTCGGACGATATCACTGCAAAGTAGCTCACCAGTCACCGACTTGCCAGATCGTGTTCTCATCTTTTGGATTCCGGTTCAGCGATAAGTCGGTAAACGCTTGGAAAATTACGTACCATCTACATCATAGAGATCCTTAAGGGGATCCTCAGGATCTTTATAAAAAAACACATTGTTAGTGACTGATTACCAACAGAATGAGTATGCCTACCATATACAATCAATGCTCCGCGAAGGCCCTGTAAAAAAAGCACAAAGTTACTATGAATTCTGCTGATTTCTCGGGTGACCGTACATCAACATATTGTACACTCAGTTGACTAGATTTCATCCGGCTAGTCAGTGAAAAGTTTTTTTTTGGAGGTAAATAATATTTACCTGTGGTACCAGAAGGTTCCCACCTGATTCTCAACCAGAGGGATGGTGTATGTGTAACTTGCCTCGGGTGCGACGGGACAAGTTGTCACGAAGGAGCTTCCTTCGTTGAAAGCGTCGGACGTGTGAACGAAGATCCCGTCAAAGTCCTATGTGCATATAATCATAAACCTGGGGAACACAGAAGGGCGGAAAATTCTGATTACAAGGGAAGTACTGCGACGCATGGTAGGGTCAGTCTAAAAAGTGTCGGCGTCAAAGGCTGGCTATGTTCGAGTAGGAAAATAAATCGTACCAGCCTGTTATGAATGGTGACGACGAGGGTATCGCCCTTGTTCGCAGTGATGAGAGGGCCTGGGTACGTGCCATTGGCAGTGACCATCGCTTTAGAAGCAATCGAGTTAGTAAACTCGCGTCGATCATGTAGTGGAGATGAATTTACATCGCTCAAAGCCATCGGGAGCGCCTTGAGCGTTCACGATGTCGAGAGTGACAGGTAATACCCTGGAAAGGGCAGGGGCGGTCAGAAGTGCAGCGAAGACAGTGGAAGCGAGGAGCTTCATCTTGTGAAAGAACTGGATGGGGCTGGCTTGTTGACGTGCAGACTATGCAGCTTTTGTACTCTTCCACCTCAGGGGCACGTTCTGAGTCGCAATGATTTTTGCGTGCATCTGAAGTCCCCAGGCAGCCAATAGCACGCTGAACTTTCTGAAACACCGTACATACCTTTGTAATTCTCTCGGGGATGAGGCATTTTCAAGAGGTTACTCGAATTGATTCGGACTAATCTCTTTTGATTTCCAAGAAGCGGATTGGACGTAACGTCCATAAAGATTGGCAGCTACCCCTGGATTTTGCGAGACTGTTCCAATACCAACAAGGACTTAGAGCCAAGGTGGGATAACGTCGATAGGTTGGAAAGGAGGTGACACGCAAAAGCGACGTCTCTTCACCAAAATCAATTGGAAAGAACCCGCGCGATTCTGGCTTCCAATCAATTTCCGCGCTTGGCCGCGCTTGGCACGAGCTTGGCATGATCTCGGACCCGTTGACGAGGCACATAGACATGCAGTTCGGGAAACAAACCTTCTTTGCAGTGGCAAAGGCAAATGTACATGAAAACGGCTGGATAACAGGTGAACGGATGGAACGCTACGCATGAGAAGGCTAGTATTGGATAACTCAGAGAGTGCTACTATCATATGACAGCTTTTTGCGCAAGAATGAAGCGCATATACCCAAACCTTTCCCCAGGGCTGCATCGCTTGCTGAGGACGAGAATAGGTCTGCCAGTTAAAACGCGTTCTTTAAGCAATGTTTTGACCTGAATTGTCATTACTTTCCATGAGTTTCAAGGGGTGGATACCAAGAACTCGATCGAAGCCCATGCGCATTGATTCAAGCACTGACGGCTAGAAAATCGTTGAAATGGGAACGTCCAACGGTAATATAGAAAGGGCGCGGAAGGGCGCAAAAAAAAAAAAAACAAAATTGAAAGATAAAATTGTTGCTTTGACCCTTTGTTTGCTGGTACGAAAAGAACTGGTAGGAGGGAGGCGAAATTTTGCAAATCTAACGGGTACATGGAGGTTGTTTGAATGAAGACTACACGCTGTGCTATAAATAGAACCCTTTCCCAGCATCGAAAACTCGACATACCATCTGGATTTAGAAATAATAAAAATACCCCTGGCTCTTCCCAGCTGCAACTCAATAATGAACATTCGTGCCCACCGCACAGGACAATCACGGCGCGCGTCGTCGCGTGCGCGTTCCCACGTGATAAATGGATGATGACAATTCGGCCTCCCTAATTTATTACTAATCAATAACGCCGAACGGATTCCGGTTCTTTCCTCTTCGACCCAACTGCGATAAAATTCTGTCAGGTTGAGGCTTCTAAATCTCAAAAAACATTCCTCCCCCCAAAAACTCTGTCTTTCTAATCTCCTTATTTTGTTTCACTGCATAAGAGCCTGCATTCTACTCCCCTGAGCTGTGAACACGTTACAGTTCTCTATCGGCAGCGGCAAAGCTCGCTGCACTCTGTTCTTGCGCATGAAAATCTATTTGCTTGAGATGAAAAAGACAAAGAATCGGCTGTCGGCAACCAAACAATGCTAGTCTCCTTGTAGCCAACTCTTCATCCATCAACTGAAGATATGTACATGAATACTATGCTTTCTCGTTGCTCGTAAAATCACGAAGAAAACGAGGCTGGATTTCGTTCGAGTCACAAAATCTGCACAAGGTTTTCCATAGGCGAGTGACATCGTTAGCAGCTCCCAGCTCGCGATTGGCTCGTTACGTGTTACCTGCGGGCTGAGTCTCCTGTTCATTCGGCCTGTTCAAGGTGAGACCCACGAAGAACTAGAGTTGCATTTTACACTGCATATAGGTAAGTTCTAGATGTTGCGCATTACTAAATCACTTGCTTATCAGCTGAGAATTCAATCAACTGTCACTACAAGATCCCCGGCCATTTCTCTTTCGTTGAACATTAGCGATCGCGCTTGCTTCTGTGTATTTACTGGCCGCAATAATGTAGCAGATTGAGTAACTCGTCACTTTATTGTGTCGATCAAAGGAAGCGCAAACGGGCGAATCATCTTCAGCGAACTCCATAGCTTCTGAACTCTGCAGTTATGCGAAAGTCCGGTAGTAGAGCTTACCGATGGTTGACGTGTATCCGAAGCACTTCACTGTCTATATGGCATGGTTCTTTCGAGGGATCCCCTGCTATGACTTAGAGGGATCTATAATACTTGCAATTAACTAGATGTTCGCTGATGACATCGAAATATCTTTATGTATATACAGAAATTCCATAGTAGCATATGAAGACTTGACAGGCGAGCCGGGAATCCTAAAACCTTTCCAGTATCTGAAAGAGCTTTTGTGCACTCTGTGAAATGACGGCGTTACAGAAATTGACGCGTTCACTTGCATATAAGGCCACGGTCACGTGTGCGCTGACCCTGTTGAGCCCAGTCACTTTGACTGGCGCTTGTATTGTTTAAGCGTCATGGCCGCTATATCAAGGCGAACTCCTCAAGCTCCACTCAGTTCTGTTCGGACTGTCCTTCAGCCAGCATTGTTCTATGTGTTCGGAAATGTTCCTCCCGCAACTAAATTTTTGCTAGTTCTTTACCGTCCTCTACGTCAGCTGCCACCAAATGTTGCCACCAAATGTTTCCATGCATATGGGTCAATTCGCGGCATGAACTTTAGTTCTATTCTTTGGTCTACCGACTATGGATTTACGACGAGGCAGAGTTGGCGAAGAACTCTTTTTAAATTTCCTTATCGTAGGTGGACAGTTTTGCACAAGCCAAGACATCACTCACACAGCAGTAGCTCAACACTGAGAACCTGGCTTCGAAGTTGTTCCATTCGCTCATCCGAGATTTCTCGGCCGTGACATCCCTTTCCTGTTGAATTCAGTATAGAACCAAGTTCCGGATCGTTTCCGAATCAATACTGGGAGAAGCTGAGGAATGCCGTTTACACTGTATACGTTCTTCCGCCGTTCATTAATTTGGGGTGTTATCACAGCTCTTGGTGCATCTGACTGCTCTAGTCACGAAGTGTTCACACGAACACCCGAAAGCTCGTCTTATCTCTGGGATAACGATTATCCCCTCCCTCTCTCTGATCGATTTCGATTATTGGGCCGTATATATTGACATTTAACTGCATTTTGCTCTAAACCACCAGCCATGGCTACTGTCATTCCTGCTACAGCTACAAATTCTCAAGGTCTACCCCATTGCGTGCCCACTGCGTTCAAGCACCCGCTAGATCCTTTGACTCCTGATGAGGTAGGCCTTCCATGCTTCTACTCATTTGTGTTTAATTACGGTTTTTCCAGATCGCAGCTATCACTCTCACTGTTCGGCATCACATAACCAAACCGGAGTTCGAATCTATCAAAGCGATCAAGTTCATTACCACCTATCTGCTTCCCCCACCCAAAAGGGCCGTTTTGGCTTATCTGGGCATTCCATTGGTACCGGGAAAGCAGCCAGAAGCGTCTGTGGATATTGTTAGGAAAGCTGAAGTCGATGTGAGGCGTGGTATCTCATATAAATGTTGAAATACGTTTAACACTCTCTTTCCCTCAGTTCCTTGATGTTGTGAACGGACATTCCTACAATGCCATAGTATCCCTTAACTCGGAAAGCAAATGGTCTGTGGATACATTGGAGAAGCTAGCAGAAGGGGTCCAGCCTCAGATTTCCGTCGAGGAACTCATCAGATGTGAGGAGATTGTTAAGGCTAATAAAAAGGTCCAGGAATTGGCCAAGGCAGTTGGTGAGACTTTTTCTATTCGCCCATTCTCCGAGGCTGAGGCTCTCTCAAACAGGTGTACTTCCTGAACAAATCTTTTGCGATGGATGGTCAATCGGGTACGATGAGCGTTTCCCTCAGAAGAGAAGGATTCAGCAAGCCTTGTTGTTTGCTCGTTATTCGCGACATGATAATCTTTATGCACACCCCATGGTACGTCTTCGCATCGATCTACCTTCTTCGCTTCCTGAACTAGCCATCCCCTCAGGACTTCATTGTTATCTTAGATGCCAACACTGAAGAAGTCCTTCAGATCGATTTCCCTCCGCACTACAAGGCCACTGCGAATGGATATGCACTTTCTGTACCCAAAACCAATCTACCTCCTCTCTCAGATCCTGAAGAAGCTTTGAAGATTTCCAACCGAGAACGTATTCCTCCTCCCAAAAAGGCGTTTGATTTCCTGCCAGACCTCATGGCGGAGACGGAAGAAGTTGTGGGGCCAGCCGGAGCGGAGGCGAAGGAGAAGAAGCCGTTCAAGCTTAGGGATGATATCAAACCTTTGCATATTTTGCAGCCCGAGGGTGTAAGCTTCAAGATGAATGGGCATGAACTTGAATGGCAGAACTGGAAGATGCATATTGGTGAGTTGCACTATCATACTGGGGACATGAGTCTAATATGGTTATAGCCTTTGGCCATCGAGAGGGTATCGTGCTGTCTACCGTCACGTACAACGACCACGGCGACATAAGGCCGATCTTCTATCGACTATCTCTTGTTGAAATGGTTGTGCCTTACGGTGCGCCAGAGTATCCTCATCCTCGAAAATTCGCTTTTGATACGTGAGTACGGAATGCCTCAGCTATTCCCTAGTTTCTCATGAAGGGTTCTTTCCAGCGGCGAGTACGGTATGGGAACAATGGCGAATGAGCTTGCGCTTGGGTGTGATTGTGTCGGGCAAATCCATTATCTGGTGAGCCTTTCCTGATCGAGCTCTTTTTCTCGACGCTGAATGCGACTTTGCCTTTAGCCTGGTGCCTACGTATCGCATTCTGGCGCTGCGATTGTGATCAAGAACGTAATCTGCATTCACGAAGAAGATAGCGGTGTTCTCTGGAAACACACTGACTATCGTCCCGGAGGAAGGAGTCAGACCACAAGGCGAAGGAGGCTGGTTGTTAGCATGGTCTGCACGCTAGCCAACTACGGTAAGTTCGAGTAGCCGTTCACTGGTGTTCAGGAACTAATGGAGGGTTAAGAGTACATCTGGAACTATCACTTTTACCAAGATGGTTCCATGGAAATCGAAGTCCGTCTGACTGGCATCTTGCAAGTCTACGCTCAACAACCCGGAGAGCCTAATCCATTCGGTACGACTGTTGCCCCTGGGATCAATGCTCACTATCATCAACACATTTTCTCCTTCCGGATCGACCCCATGATCGACGGTATCAAGAACAGCGTCGTGGAGCAAGATGTCGTTCCTCTCGGAGGAGAAAAATCAGCTACGGGAGAGGACAATAACTTTGCCGGAAATGCGTTCACCACGACCGAGACTGTCCTCGAGAAGGAAAGCGCTAGGGAGTATGATTTCCTCAAGGAGAGGAGGTGGAAGATAACCAACTCTGCGAGGAAGCATTATGCAAATGGGAAGGATGTTGGGTATTCGATATCGATGAAGGGTGGTATTACCCCAATGATGGCCAGAGCGGATGGATGGGCTCTTCGTCGAGCTGCATTCACCAGGTATCCCATGTGGGTTGTGAAGGAAGTTGAGGGGGAGAAAGGAGGGAGGATGTGGCCCGCTGGAAAGTACGTCCCGCAGACGAGAGAGCAGCCGGAAGATTCTATCGCTTCCTGGGTTGCGGGTGAATTGCCGGTTAAGGATGATGATATATTGGTGTTTTTGACTGTGGGAACGACGCATATTCCGCGACCGGAAGATTGGCCTGTGTGAGTGTTGATTGTGCTGTTTCCGGCTATTAATGACTGATTTGCTTTGCATAGGATGCCGGTGGAGCATCTCAATATTGCTATTAAACCCAACTCGTTCTTTGATAAGAATGCAAGTATGGATGTTCCGGGAACAAAGGATGGAAAGAGTGTTTCCGCGTTTACTGAACAGAGCTAACATGAGTCTTGTCATTGATTTACTTGCAGATATTTCTTGTATTTGTAGAATTATCTTCAAACATTGTATATTTGTCGTTGTCTAAGCGACTCTCGAAAACCAGCTTTGAGCCGTGGGAAGCATCAGATTTTGAGCCGGTTCCCAACGGCAATCCTTTTTTGCTACATATCGTTGATTATCATGACAGCTACTCAGGCTTCTGCTGAAGTAATGTCTACTAATACCGAACCCCCCTCTCCTGCGCTCGACGTTGACAGCTCTTTTCCGTCCAATGAACCTTCCCTTGAGCAACCAGAAGCAGACTCCGCCGCAGGCTTGGATTCAGCCGCGGGACTGAAAAAGAAGAAGAAAAAGAAACCAAGGAAATCTACAGCGACAAAGACGAAGGAGGCTGCAGCACGCAAAGCTGCAGAGGCAGAGGAGGCCCAGGGTCGACCACCCATTCTGTGTATCAGTCGGAATAAGCATTGGCGGTATATCAGTTCCTATCATGTACGTTCCTACGAAAAAACTTTCCTACAAGATTCAGTTCTGATCCAAAACTTCAGGGACCTTGGCTTCAACTGCCCGTAGAACTACTCGAGTCTTTGCTCAATCTAAATTTGGACCCAGCCACTCTGTCAGTTCCGGAACCCATCCCTCAGACTTTTACCAACTCCAGAATAAGTGGTTCTTCCACTCCAAGATTGCGAGATCGGGGCTTTGACAGTCTCAGAGAACCGGACTCTCCCGGAGTCAGATTTCCGAGTCATGAACACGCCATGTTAACTGCTGCAGCTGCAGCTCAGCTAAATTCTACGCCTCCATGGCCTCTTCCGAAGCCAGGAAAAGCCCCTCCTCCTCCCATAGATCCTGGTGTTTTCAGGAACGTAACTTCGATTCGTAAACTCATCGATGAGGCCGCAGAGCTCTCCGTACGAGCGTCGTCAGGGATGTCTGCTTCCGAGTTGGCTTCCCCCGGCGTAATGGGGGGAATGGGTGGATACGCACTTAACGGCAGTACTTGGGCTGCCGCACAGACTCTTGGAATCAACCCGTTGGGTGGGAATACCGGCAGGAATGTTGCAATGAGCGCGATGAGGATTCATAGGTTGAGAGCCCTCGCGGTACAGAAATTGGCTCAAGCGTATAGAGCAGACGAGATTGCCTCGAGTGTAATGGTTATGCAAGGTGGAAGTGTTTTTGACGATGTTGCGGAGAAGGTGTTGAAAGTCGGTACGTGACTGTTTGGTGTTTCCTCTCCGTTTATGTCTGAGGCTTTTTTCCCCTCCAGACCCGACTGACGCCGATGCGAGATACGTACATTTCTTTCATGAAAAGATACCCTCCCGGTTCGCCTCTCTCTCGTTCTATCTCAAAGGCATCAGTTGCTCAACTAGTACTACAGGCAATTAGCCGAATCTACGACAACCCAAACTTTGGACGAACTAATATCTGCTCATCCACACCGACTTGAATTCTATCGAACCAGAGGCGTTGTCCACTGTTTCCGAGACGAATATCCTCAGGCTATCAAAGACTTTACACACGCTTTGAAGGAGGCGCGCGCTGCTCGAAAAAGTAGGATGATGAGCCATAATCACAATGATCATAGCAGTGGCAACAAAAGTGGTATGCGACGACAAAAGGGCGGTAAAGGATCGGGCGGGGGTGGCAAGAAGAAGAAGGGGAAGAACACAGGCAGCGGTGGACGAACAAACGGACAGGCGCCTCCAAATGGCACCAGCGCCGCTGTTGAAGACGGGGAGGATGGCGGCGGAGGGGAGAGTTCGTCGGGTGATCTCAGTGACTTTCCGCCACCGTTGCACCCTTCTGCTCTCCCTGACGCCCCCGATCCCATTGAACCCCAGTTGTTATTTCTTCGTGGTTCAGCCTATCTCCAGCAAGCTGTACGTCTTATTGAACTGACCGTACTTGAATTAGAGGGCTTGGACGAACACGCCAAGCCCAAACAAAACCCCCCCAAAGCCAACACTTCGCCTAATACACCCTCTTCCAACACATACGATTCGTCTGAAATTCGTCTGTGCTACCTTCCGGACAGTCTGTACGGTGGTGTCGAAGTCAACAACCCTGCAGGACCCCTTGGAGCCTCTGACGGAGCGAAACTAAAAGCATACAGAAAGGCCTTGGCCGCAGACAAGTTCAGAGATCAAATTACGTCGCTAATTAAGAAATGCATCCGGGATCAGGAACGCTTTTTAGGACATTTTGATACCCTTGAAGCTGATCTTAGCCACGAAAAGGGTGAGGATGGTCGGGGGAGGGAGGATCTCAAGGAACAGACTGAGTATGCCTTCTTGTTGTCCGAGTCTACGAGGCCGGGCAATTACTCGTCATCGAGTTCTGGCACTTCTTCGCCCTATGGAGACCCAACTCAGTTTCCACCTCCTGCGGCGATGTTTACGACGTATCATCCCCTCCTAGTCGAATCACACTATATGATTCTACTTGGACTCTTCATGCTCGGAGAATTCGCTCGCATCCTTCCTACCTTTATTCGAACGGCTAGCCTTGTCGATGGGCTCGAGGGCTATCCCGTGTTTCTTCCGCCTCGGTCGATGGCTCAGGCAGAATTTGTAGAGGTTTTGGAACGACTGGCGAGTGGTTGGAAGAAGGGTTCATTTGATGATGAGTTTGCTCTGGTTACTACCAATGGAAGAAGAAGTGCTACAACTACACCTCCTCCGTCGTCGTTATCTCTTCCAGCAAGCGCCGCCGGGTCCTCCAGTTCGGGTACCTCGAGTCCTGCGACTACGGCTACGGACCTATGTGACGACGTTCTCGGCAGCAGTACTCGATTCGACCTGTCTTCTGTTACTACTGAGGGTAGTTCTTCTTTCGCTTTTGGAGCTGAGGCTGGATCTAGTAGGTCGGGTGCAGGAACTGGCTCCGCTACAGTTACGCGATCTTCTTCTCCAGGACCAACTGTTTCCCCAAGGCCCGACGCAGCCGACGCCCTTGATAGCCTGCGTATTCTTCTTGCTCCCGTTATCTCCAGACAAAAAGCTCGCGTTGCTGATAAGGAAAGAGAAAAAGTTGCCAGTACTCCTGTTGAAAGTTACTCAAAAGCTATCGTTTCAACCAAGGGTAAAGGTAAAGCCAATAACGGGACTGTATCTACGACAGGAAGAACGTCGTCTCCGAAGAAGTCGATGCCGATTAATATTCCTTTGCATGGTCCAAGGGTCGAGGTTGTTCTAGCGTGGTTGGGAGCTGTCCATCTGCCCGAGCTGGACGTGTAGTTGTGTGGTGTGATCTGATATTTTGTAGCTTGGATAGAGTACACTTTGCTACGGTATATAGTGTACCTGATAGTACCTGCGGGATGTCGACATACTGCACTGTGCAGCATGAGGAGCGTTGATCTTCGTCGTGGCAGATTTGGGCTCCGCCATATGCTTGATAGATACTCGAATAATCTTAGTTCCGGTGTACCCTATGACGCATAAATAGAATAGTAAGTCGGACTGCTCAAGCTTTCCGTCTTACCACCACCACCTCTATCTGAGCAACTGGACCTTGAAATCTTGAATTGAACAATTGAATACGATGGCTATTGAACTTCTTCCTCTACCCTTGCCAGCTTCAGCCGACGCATCCAAATTTAAAGACTTTGGTAGAGAAGTCAGGGGCGTGAATCCAGGTTCATTAACTTCAGAGCAGTTTGAGCAGGTCAAGGATGCTTTGTACAAGGTGAATGAGAAGCTGTTCGCGGTCCGATAATTGGTCTTTTTGGCTAAACGACTCGCTCTCCAGCACGATGCGCTGCTGTTTCGTGATGTGACTCTGACTCCGGAGCAACAGTATGCTCTTACAAAGGTGCGTTGCTGTGGTTTCTAAATAGATAAGGAGTAACATATCCATGTCGGAATAGGCTTTTGATCCACAATCTGAGAGCTACGGTCACGGAAATAACAAGACTGAAGGCACCAAGAAATCTATCCTTCATCCGGATCTCAAGACTATTCCTCGTGTGCCCCAAGTCCAGCTTATCGGCAACGGCACCGTGTACAACCACGAAGGCTTGGCCGAAGCCATGCTCAAGCACCCTTCGCACACAACCTTCCACAAGACTCGCGTTTCCGAAGAGGAAGAAGCCAAAGGTATTACACGATTCTACAGATGGCACATTGACGCTGCCTTGTACGACCTCTCTCCGCCAAAGGTGACCACTCTATACGGAATCAAGGTGCCTTCGGGACCGAGACAGACCTGTCGATACGATGATGGAACCGGAGACGAGCTCGAGGTTCCTCTGGGTACGACCGCCTTTGTGAGCGGCAAGACCATGTTCGATATTCTTCCCAAGGAGCTTAAGAGTTTGGCTGTTCGAAGTAAAGTGCGATATGCGCCTCATCCGTATGTGTGGATGGCTCCCGCGCACGCTATGCCGACGGGGCTGGGCATTGAGAGTGAGGGACTCGAGTTGCCGCTCGGTGACCTTCCGCCGTGGGAGGAGGGGAGACGTAAGGTGCTGCCTGTCGTGTGGAAGAATCCTGTTACGGGTAATTTGCATTTTGAAGTTCATCCTTGTGGCGCTGCGGAGCTTTTGGTGGATGCTTTACCTAAGGGGGCGAGCAGGGAGGGTGCGCTTTACCCCGATGGTGCTCATATCACGGACTTGAAAGAGGTTAGAGGGTTGTTGTACAAGATGCAGCGTCCTGCTATTGCTCCGAATGTACGTGCTGGTATCTCTTTCGTGTCTTTCTCTATTGCTTACTCCTTTAGCTCACTTAGCTCGTCTACCCGCACGACTGGCATGAGAGGGATCTGGTACTTTTCCATAATCGTGGTGTCTTGCATTCAGTCGTTGGTGCTTTCACCAAGGACCAAGTTCGAGCATTTCATCAGTGCAACCTTGCGGCTTCCGACGACCCCGTTGGGCCTACGGAGCAGGATGTCAGGGCGTATGCTTAGGTGACGACATGGGAGATTTCTTCATGCAATGTACTTTGTAAGTTTCAAATGAAATTCGAACCCCCTGCATGTAATGTATCATAATGGACAATGTTACGTTTAGCTAGCGCGTTACTCTACGCCCATATGGCGCGCTCGATGTATACATTTGAGGGTCAGAAAGCGTGATCGAAATGTCGGGAGAACGGAGTGCAATAGGGCAACCAAATACCAATTGGCCACATATAATCTCAGACCTTTCGATTCTTCCAGTCGCTTCTGATTCTTATTCATGCACTGCGGTGTGTATCCAGACGGAAGAAAATAATCACGACGAGACGGGCGACTGTGAGTGGTCGATTATTATTGATTCCATTCGTTTTTCGGTACCGGTCCAGCTGCTCCAGTCTACAAATTCTAGAACTATGATCGTACTTTCGAAGAAGAATGAGAACGAAAACGCTCCGCTGACGCGTTTACCGGAACGGTCGACAATGTAAACATGTGAAGAGGTAAAGGAAAAGCAGTCTCCAAGACTGCATATATCTCGAGAGCAACTACCAACAGAACTCTGAACGATCCTAGGCAGATGTCCTGTATCTTCTTATCCCAGTACCGACTCCATCTTCGAATGGGTTCTACATCACTCCATGCATGCATCCTCATTGGGGACTTTTTACTTTTACAGCAGTACGATACTATTGCACCCTATTGCATCCTTACTATCGGATTGGACTGCGCAAGGTGTGCCGTTGGTGCTGATCGAGCAAGGGGGTCCTGAAACTGTGATGAAGGCCAGATCATCCTTTCCTCTTTTACCTCCTATATCCTAGACAGGGTAGTTGCGGTTGGAAATCGAGTTTGTAGGAGGGGAAGGGGGGGATATTTATGAGCCACACGGTCTATCTATCTGCCTATCCGTCCGTCCTAGCAGCAGCGCCAAAGCCAGCCATGTTACTTCTCACCGCAGGACTGACCACTCGGAATTTTGCTTCCGTGTTCCTTCCCCTTCATGCCCGGGACGACAATAGTACCGGTACCATCGATGTGGGGTTCAAGACTGAGAAGCCGTACGTTCCGCTGGATGTCACTAGAGTATGTATGACGTTTTCTCGGCTCGGGAATTGTGTGCTAATGGGACCGCACGGTTTTGCAGGGGGACCTTCTGCTGGGTTCTATAGTCCTAGGGTTTTTCGTAAGTGCACGAATTGTCACGTCTTGTGGTAGGTAGGCTGTGGATTGATTCTCATTCTCATCCTAGTTTGGATTCTTGGCTCCTGTAGTTTGGTCTGCAGTTCGCGAAACTCATCGCGCGAGAAAGGTCCTAGTTTTCTGCGATTTATCCGCGCTTCCTTGACTCAGTCTGTATTGTGCAATATAGTTCACACTATATGTGTTTATGATATGGTTGGAAATTACTGCGTAAGTTGCGATTTGCACGCTATACGCTCATCTGGCTCATTTTACCGGCTTTGGTAGTGATATTGTATTCGCTGTAAGCTTTTTTCCGACGTCAAAAAAGAATCTCAACCTCCCCGCGCTAATCCCGGTCTCTTTCTCGAATCAGGTCATTACATGGGTCTATCTGTACGTTTCTTCCGCTGCTTCCAATGTTCCCGATTCTGTTCTTACGGCTGTCTATTTCGGTTAACCAGTGCGGGGTATCTCGGTCCAGGCTTACACGTCTTTGCGACCATTATCGCCTGCTGGATATGTCAAGTCCAATGTCTCCTGCAAATTATCGCGAACCGGCTTTCGATTTTGCTTTCCAAGCGAAAACATCGCGTGAGTTTTTTTAAATTTTATTCGGTCGATGAGAGCTCGAAAGGGGTAACTCATTGTACTACTCTATGCGTTGCGTTGCAGCTCTATCTCAAGTTTACAGTGGCTGGTATCGTTACGTTGGTATCGGTATCTACTGCGTTTATTTGTGAGTATTGCAGAGATGAGATGAGTAGGGTGTTCATTTACTTCCCTTACTTTATTCCTCTAGGGATTCCGGCTCAGCTTCAAATCAACCACACTTTCATCGAGGTACGTATTCCCCACTCATTAATTTTGTCTTCCGCCCACATTGACTCTGGATATAGACGAACCATTGGTGGGATCGATTTGAAAAATCGGTTTATCTTCGTGAGTGATTTATCCGAAAATGCTCGATTTCATTGACGAATCGCAATCGTACACAAGTGACCGACTTGGTGTTGAACGCGCTGTTCATACGTACTGTCAAGAAGAGGTTGATTGACCATGGGGTATGTGAGGTTTATTGAAGCTCTTTCTTTTTCGATTGGTTAGGCGAGATATCCTAATTCTTCACTCTTTCTCTATATAAGCTTCACAAGTACGATAAGGTCATGAAGTGAGTAGCGAATTCTCTCTTTTTTTTCTTTGGTATTGTAAGAAGAAGGACTACGTTCTGATGTTCCGTTTGCTTTGCTTTCTGAAGATTCAACGAATACATCGTCGTCGTCTCGATCGGCATGGACATTCTGTTGATGGGAGTAACTGCGTTGAAGAATCCTTTTGTGTACTGCCAATTCCATCCTGTCGTGTATATTATCAAACTTCAGATCGAGATGACTATGGCCCGTAAGTCGTTTTTACCCCCATCTCAGCTAGTACTTACTCAATTCTTCTATTTTTACCGACTTTTCCCAGAACTCATCATCAAAGTCGCTCGAAGCACAGGCATCAATGTCGTCGGGCCCAACGGCAAGATCACCAAAGCCGACGTGCCTACTTACAGTCAGAGTGGAACGCAGATGGCGGTGCATATCAATACCCATGTTTATAGGACGGATGGGGCGGATAATTTTGAGATGCAGAGCGCTGGGGATAGGAAGGTGGATGTGGATTTGGAGTCGCAGTCTGAGATTGCGGATGGGCATGCTTCGGATATCTTAAATAGAGTCTAGACTGCATGGGTGGAGGGATATCTTTGGTTAGGTTTGGGATGGATGTATTTGGGCGCTTTCTTTCTTTCTTTCTTTTTTCTTGGTCAAGGTCAGAGGGTGGTTTGATGAGCAGTTATGGTAGTTGTACAGTAACAATTCTACATTCGTTTCGTTTCACCTATCTCCAAGTACGTCAATACCAATTATTAAAGCGTTACTTTGGCTAAGTTAATTAAGCCTTCAGAGTAGCTGCTTGTTGGACGAGTTGCTGTATCAAAAAGAGATGAGCACTGGAATATGCGTGAAGAGAGGTAATCTTTACCGTGACGTTTGCCGGAATAGCACCTTTAGTTTCATTAACCTTGTTGCCCTTTTGGAACAGTATAAAGGTGGGCATCTGAATAATATAACCACGACGAGTCAACGCGATGTAAAGGAAAAATAGTTTATGGTTTGAACGTACAGCAGTGATTCCACATTCCTGAGCGATATCCGGTTGAGCATCGGTGTCAACCTTGTAGAAACCGACGGTTTCTTTGAATTCATCCTTTTCGGAAAGCTTGTCGAACACGGGTGAGATCATCTTGCATGGTCCACACCAGGTTGCCCAAAAGTCGATGATGATAGGTTTATCGCCGCTGATCTACAGAGTAGATATTTTTGACGTTAAGGTTAGAGTTTTGTTTTTGACAGGGAAGCGAAGGTAAGTTTGACTGACGATCTCTTGGAAATCTTTGAGTGAGTCGATAGACTTGACCATGCTGAGGAGTGTGTGGAGGGTAGATAGGAATGTGAAGGAGATAAAGTTTTTTTTTTGTCGAGTTCGAATCGATGGAGAGAGGATGACGCAATAATTATCAAACTCTGGCCGTGCCGGATACGCCAAAAGCGGGCCGTGGAAACCCTAACCCCAGAAACCGTAAATTTTTTCTTTCCTTCAACCTGACCGCCATCATGCATTTGATGTACACGCTGGATGAAGCTGGTCACAGAGTGTATACCCTCAAAGTAAGCCTTGACTCGCTTACCAGCCGCCAGTCTTTCTAATGGTTTTTTTTTCTCTTTTTTTTTTTTTCGTCCCAGAAAATAACGGAGTCTGGTAAAATTACCAAGTCTGCGCACCCTGGTGAATAAATTTCTTCACGTTCTTGTCTTTTCAACGCGCGTCCTTTTGCTTAAGACTACGTATTAACTATTTTCCTCTGGAACCTTCAGCGCGTTTTTCTCCAGATGACAAGTTTTCAAGACATCGTGTTACTATAAAGAAGCGATATGGCGTTTTGTTGACCCAGTTGCCTGCCAAACCGATGTAATATTATCACGCATTACACCTTAATCCTTTCGAGATCTCCGGGAGGGTGGGAGGAGGGGCGTAGACTTGGAGAGAGCGGATGAACGCGTCCTGGATTCTATTGTGCAGGTTACGCGTACGTGGTATAGGATCTATACGTACAGCGGACGGACGGACGGACGGATTATCACGCATTTAGTCGATGCCGCTCGGACGTTGCTCAGGATGGGGTCGTTGGATTCGCTGTCGAGAACTATCTTTTTCGTGCGTTTTGTTCGCGGTAAAAGGTTATGTAGATATGTGATTTCTTTTCGGTGTTGACACTCTTCTGAGCTGCGTATGCCTCGTCCGTGTCTGAGACCTTACTCTCGGTCGATGTTTTGATATCGCCTGCAAATCTGAGCATCGGCTTTTTCTTTGAGGAACGACGGGCGCTTTCCAAAAATTTGAGCGCTTGAAAGTCACCCGCCGTCTTTCTCAGCAACTCTCAGCTGTACATCATGCCCCGCTCCAGGTCTCGTTCAAGGGAACGTTCAGAAGAAGACATTCGGCTTCCTCACAATGCCAAACCACTATCAGAAGATGATTACTTCAAGAAAAACGATGAATTTAGAGCGTGGCTTAAAGAGGAGAAGGGAAAGGTACCAGTTGCTTGACTCTTCAAACAGTCATCGACTGACCCTCTATCTAGTACCTCGATGAATTGAGCGGCGAGAAATCAAGAAGGTGAGTATTTCACTCCATTCTGACGGGGGATGCTCATTTGCAAACTAGCTACTTTCGAAAGTTTGTAAAGGTATGATCTCTCGTACGGTTCTTGCGGTAAATTCAGAGAAAGCCATTCTAGCAATGGAATAGAGGGAAACTATCCAGTATGTCAGTTTCAACCCTTCAAGGTTCTGGTATTGAAAATAAGTCTAAATCCTAGAGTCACTATATGCGGGCATCGACACCTCAACCGTGCCTTCAAGGAACCAAACCGGATTCAAGTGGTCCTTTGCATCCAAAACCTCGCGTACCGACGAAGAAGCACTGCGAAAAGCCCGCGCCAGCGTCAGCGCTGCCACTCGAAACGTTGAAGCAGACTCCGAGTCTTGGGATGAGCCCCCTTCTTCGAGTAGTCGTGGTGCCGGCAACAGCGGTAGCAGTCGCATTCAGGGTCCCACCCTCCCCTCTTCTTCGGATTTGCAACTCGCAAGGGAATACGCTGCAGAATCTCAGGAAGAAGAACGTCGGTTGAAACGTAAACGGGATCGTAAAGAGGACAAGGAAAGGGTTGAGGATATGGTGGGGCCTAAAGAAGTTGGGCGTGAGGGGATGTTGGAGAAGAAGAGGGTTAAGAGGGACAATGACCGTGCGTTTAGGGAGAAAGGCGATGAGGGGCTTGAAGTGGATGAGTCGACTCTTATGGGCGGGGGTGATAGCTTTAAGCAACAGTGAGTATCCATATCCATGAGTCTACCGAATTATTGGGTCGCTGAATATTTTTTCTATGTATGTCAGAATCGCTCGACGAGACGCTGCTCGTCAGCGGTATCAACATAAGCGGGAGGAAAAGGTCAACTCCATGCGAGAGCGTGCCTCGGCGATCAAGGAGAAAGAAGATGCTACCATGTCCATGTTCCAGAAGCTTGCAAAGGAACGTTTTGGCTAAGACGGCTTTGTCTTTCTCCTTCCTTATATCTATTTGATTACACTTTCAAATTGCCAGATATAATACATGGAATCTATTTTGTCTTCTCGTTTCTTTCTGGTAGTCAAAGGGCTCTGTCCGCAATACTACTCCGACCAACCTCCCACCGACGATACACATTCTCCCTTAGGTCTCCGAAAATCAACAATCAACACAAGAGTGGAACAGTCAGCTGAGTTTCATCGAGTACTGGAGGCGGCAGACGACGACGATGACTAGTAGTGCTGGTTCCAGCCCGTTGACTACTCGAATTGGACTCGGAATTGGAACTGGACCTCCTATTGCTCGATAGTAGTCCAGACCAGGGTTTAAACTTCAAGTTGGACCGAGGCGAGTCCCACGCTCTATTTTCGTCTTCGAGCATTTCACTTTCATCGGACAAAGTCTCTACTGCGGACGCGGATTGGGATGGGAATGTATGGTTGTGATTGTGATATGGTTGTGTGTGCCGTGTCCGTGTGTGAGAGGGGTTTGGATCTTCCGGTCGGGTTGTTGAGCTGTTTTGAGGAATGTATGTATTTGCGCGGGCGTTACCTCCCTGTGAGTCAGCGGTGAGTAATACTTTAGTGAAGGGGTTTGTGTTCGATTAACTTACGTTTACCCATAAGGGACTTGCATCATTCTCGTCGTCGTCGTCTAGGCCCCATTCGGAATCTCCCTACGAGTTCGGAAATCAGAGATCAGCTACCTCGAATTCCAATAGTACGGCTATCAAGCGAGGTTGAATGTCTCGTAGCTTACCGTGGTCTCGTATTCCAGAGACTGGAGCGTCAATAGGAATGGAGTGGTAGGATGGCCTTTGTTGAGGGAGATGGAAGGGGGTTGTTTCTATAGGCAAAGGAGAGAAAGATTGGTTAGTGACTCTCGAATCTTTTGTCGTTGGATTTGCGTCGTGTGATGCGATGCAATTGGTGCTTACTTGTCGATTTAGGGCTCGTTTTACAACCTTTTTCAACTTTCCTCCGGAGGACACATTATCGCGATCAACGTGGTTGCTCTGCAAGTCGGTCATATTAGTGAGAAACGGAGCTGGAACAGGAATTTAGTAAGCAAGAGAATACGAACAAGCATGTCGAGTCGAATCGAGTGGGGGTTGCTGTCCAAGTTGCACAACGAGAGAAGAGTGTGTGTTTGTCGAATGATTCATATACTCGCCACCTGCTCGGTATAAGAGGGCTTCCGGGGAAGCTATGTTTACATACATTCGCTGTCAACATCAGCCTGCCAGCAAGTGAAAGCGGGGATAGAATTGAAATGTTGATTTCGATGACCTGATCAAGTGTAGTAGTAAGTTACTTGTAAGGTAAGTTGCCTGCTTATCGGAGTCAAACTAAGTATCTCACTTGACACTCTGATAGGGGATTCTATGTATATCCACTTTCATCGGGGAGCGCAATTGGAGTGGGGGCCGGGGTTATAGGTGGAGACCGGGGCGAGATCAGGCGAGAACTGGTATATTGGAGTCTTCGTCTCCTATCAGTCTCCTATAGCGTGTCAGGCCTTCAGAACCGATACTTTCGAAGACAGTATCGGAGATAAACGGTTTTGTTTTTTCAGTTTGATTGCTCATCATTTGGCCCATCATCAACGTACTCGAAAGGATACTGTATGCTGTAAGTTCGGGTTTATTTCGCAAATCATCTTAATTTTGTCACTGAATGAGCGACTCAGGGTGGTCACTGGTCACCAGTCAATGCATTGACTGTTGTCGGAAAAAGCTTTCGTTGTTTTTTGAAGGTGGTATATGTAGAGTCGGAGATGGTTTGAAAGCTTGGCTTGGCCGATAATATACCGTTTCTCGATAAGGTGAGTTGGATTTGCTCTGCTATCAGCAAACTGCGTATAACCAGTGGTATCCCCCCTTCATCATCATCAGAGCTGCGTCCTGTATTCATTTGTCATTTGGTGCGGCCAACAGCTGGATCCTCTCTTCTTGAGGCATAAGCAAACCCTCGAGCCACCCCCCACTGCTTTGCGCCGTCTCTGTCATTATTTCGGATAATTCGTCAGGAACTCGAGTCCTCTCTATCATGTGGACCAACTATAATGGATTAACGCCGTTGGAACTGTAGCTGCCTACGAACCAGAACCAAATGCTACCATTGATTCAATCAAGGTCGATCAAGAGGTCGATGTTTTCTTCCTGCCTCGGGGGCATGAGCCAGATATAAAAATCTTTGTCACCTTGCGAGAATCTGCTTCCCTTTTGGTGACCCCGCTGACGACAGCCATGTACCGGTTCTCTGCTATTCTTACCCTTGCTGCTGCGCAGTTTGCTTCGGGATCTGAGCTGCGTTGTATGGTCCCGGAAGCTCAACTGCCCCGCGCAACTGCAGAGGTCTTCTCCCGAGCCGCCTCGGTCGCCGTCACCGTCAGTCTCGGTACGACTTACCAAGTCATGGACGGTTTCGGTACATCTGAAGCTTTCGGACGAGCCGAAAACGTATACGACGCCTCCGCTTCCGCGCAAACGGCTGCGCTGGATTACATGTTCAATCCTACCACTGGAGCAGGGTTTACGATTCTGCGTAATCGCATTGGGAATGGGAATACTGCCTCGGATAGTATCGAGCCTAATGCGCCCTCGTCGTCGTCGGCGACTCCTTCTTATCAATGGGACGGGAACGACTCGGGGCAGCTTTGGTTGACGCAGAAGGCTTTGAGCTATGGGGTCAAGTATATTTACGCTGACGCTTGGGGTGCGCCGTATTTCATGAAGACAAATGATAACGAAGGCAGTCAGTGGTTCTTCTCTCTGGGCGTTTATTCTTTGATGGCTGATATGTTACCTAAGATGGTGGCTATTTGTGCGGAGTAACAGGAGAAACCTGCTCTTCCGGAAACTGGCTGCAGGCATACGCGAACTTCTTGGCGCAATACATCAAGTATTATCAATCAGAGGGTAGGCAGCTATGTTTTGTTCTATCCTCCGGAAGTTCTGAACCCTTTCATTTCACTCAGGAATTACTATCACACACGTGGGTTTCCTCAATGAGCCGGAATATGCGTAGGTTTATTTACTCGAGGGCGGTCCAGAACATACACTGACTCCGATTAAAGTGCTTCCTACTCGTCTATGCTATCCAACGGTCAGCAAGCGGCCGATTTCATCAAAGTGTTACATCCTACTCTCGCAAGCGCAGGCCTTTCAAGTGTCCAAATCGCCTGTTGCGATTCCGAAGGATGGCAGAACCAGAAGACCATGACTGCGGCGATGATTTCAGCTGGAGTCGACAGCGAGATTGGCATCATCACCTCTCATTCTTATACTACGCAACCAGATACACCCATTTCCACTACTCACAAGGTATGTTTCTTACTGTGTTTGCTTGAACTGATGATCTTACGACTTTTCTTCTGATAGGTGTGGATGACCGAATACGCCGACCTCAATGGGTCCTGGAATACAAACTGGTATCAGAGTGGGATAATGGGTGAAGGATTCTACTGGTAGAGTGATTTTACTGCCGGGGAGATAGTTGAAGTAATATCGACTTGATAGGGCTCAGCTCATCTACAAGGGTATCGTAAATGCTGGTCTGAGTGCTTATATCTACTGGGAGGGTGAGTGGCTCGCGTAGACTTTCCAAGTAACGCGTTATGTATAACCAACTTTCTTTCTAGGCGCAGAGACTGGAGTGACGACTAATTCTTGTCTCATCTCAATCAATGGCAACACTGTAACTCCCTCAGCTCGACTATGGGCCATGGCGCAGTGGAGTCGCTACGTCCGTCCTGGCGCTGTCCGAACGGCCACCTCAAGTGGCTCCTCGAGCCTATTAACCAGTGCTTTCAAGAACACCGACGGGACCGTTTCTGTTCAAGTTCTCAACACAGCTACCTCTTCTCAGGCTGTGACCATTACCGTTTCAGGAGGAACGTTCTCATCCGTAACTGCTTTCACCAGTAATCAAGCCAATGGGGGCGTTCCGAGTGCATTGTCGGCCACTTTGAGCAGCGGTGTCATCAGCGCTACGGTCTCTGGGAGCTCAATGACCAGTTTTATTTTGTCCGGTAGCGGTGGAGGCTCGGGCCCGTCGAGTACTAGTGCAAGTAGCTCACCAACCAGTGTTTCTTCTACTCCTACTCCGACGACGCCCTCGACTACGGCTCCTGCTCCGAGTAACACTCAATCAGAATGGGGACAGGTAAGCACATGTGTAGTTAAATGTTTGCCTTTTATTTACTTTATTTTGCAGTGTGGTGGAATCGGGTGGACAGGTCCAACCGTGTGTGCGACCCCCTACACATGTCATGTTATAAATCCCTACTATTCACAATGTTTCTGATGTGATTTTGCTGTAGCATTTCTACACATACCTTACGTAGACTCGGAAAAGCCGAAATCTGTATTAGCTTTGATGAGAGTGAGAACAAAAGAATGTACTAAATTAAACACTATATGTTGTATACCGAAGGGCTCGACCGATTCAACTGACGTATCTAGTTTTGTCCCTCTTTCCAGTCATCCTCCGAGTTCCAAGGCGCAAAAACAGTAGCCCGGAAAGACAGATACGAATCTTGAGCACCTTGGGACCACCAAATGTAACAACAGTCCATCCGCGCTTGGATACATCAGGCGCAGTAGGATGAAGTTTGAGAAAAAGAAATTTGATTAAATCATACATAAATATACGTACGCATACACATTAACCTACTCCTCAATACGCCTATTCTGCCTACTCAAGAAATGGAACGTATCCAGAATCGCCTGCACCTCATTCCACCTCCTCCCGGGCCCATCAGCCCACTTGAGGCCGGGGAAAATCTGATACAAATGTAACGCAACGACAGCAGGATCCTTGACGTCATCGTATAGTATACACCGGAATTTCTCCATAGGGTGTTTCTTGAGTGTGGGCGGAGGCGGGGGAGGGTTCGGCGGTAAAGGAGACGGGCAGGATGGTGCATGGGGAGCAAGTCCGGTTCGAGGGGTAGGGTGGGTCGAGAAAGGCGTCGGAGCGGCGGACGAAGAGTAAGGGGTCGAAGGATAAGGGGTTGTAGGGTAAGGCAGTAACCCGCCGATGCCGGTAGATGTCGTAGGAGTTGAAGTACCAGGGGCAGCGGCAGGGAAATTGACACGAATTGGATACTCGAGGCTGGTCATATTTGGACACGAACGCACGAAGGAAGCCAATGAAGCAATGGACGGTATCCCATCTCCCCACGTCTCAGACGTCAGTGTCAGGGTTTCCAACTCGGGCCAAGCGTTAGCAATCTCCGCCGTCTTCTGATCTGTCAAATACAGCGGAAGGTCATACGAAATTTGTCTGAGACGCCTCAATTTCAAAAGCGGCCCAAAGAGCGCCCAAAGAAACTGGCCGTCAAGGCGGGTCATATCCCACTCGCTAATGGAGGCAATATCAATGGCAGACAGGGAGGAAAATCGCTCAAGACTGCGAGTAAGAGTTAACATATCGTGCCTATTTTCCTGCCACGAAGCGGAGTAAAGATTGAACGTCATCCTTAGTTCGTCTAGTACAAGCGGGGGCATGAACTTCAGTAGCTGGTGCAACTCTCCCGGCGAACCGGAAATGCGCAACTTCTTGACTGAGTTGAAGCCACTGGCGGTGATGCCCTTGAAGTTGAGTGAACTTTTCGGCGGAAGGGTGAGATTGAGGGATGAAAGTTTGGTTAGCGATGCGATACCGCTCATGAAATCGGGGTCGTAACGCGATAAACGAGCAACTCGAAGCTCCTCAAGATCGGAAAAGCAAGATACACACGCTGAGAATCCCGAATAGCGAGCTTGGGCGTCGAGATGGAGGGTCTGAATTTGCGGAGCCTTCCACGCAAGAAGGGCAAGGGAAGGACCGAAGTCGGTCGCTTCGTCTGGCTGACTTTCCGTCGAAGGAAGTAGGGTCGGTAATGAAGCTGTAACTGTTGTCGGTGTCAAAAAGAAAACCAGGGAATTCGAGCAGGATATCAAGTTTGTGGGATGAAATTCTTTGAGGGACGGAAAGATCGACTCCGTCTGTCCGAGGCGTGCGTATACAGATTCATGGATAGTCGATTCTTCAGCTTCTGAAAGAAATCTCTGGTCAAATCTGTGTACCCTGGAAGTGTAGAATCGGAGCCTCTCCCAAGAAGGTGGTGCTATCGGCCTGACAAGCATCTATTAACATCAGATAACAATCAGTAACACAAAACATGATGCCTAAACGACCCTTGACCTTTTTCCCATCGACGACGGTAGTCTCTGGAAGGACTGAGAGTAGGGGGTCGACAGTGCTCAACACATGCCATAGAGCGTTGAGAGCAGGGTCCATGAAAGCTTTGGCAGCAACCGCAAGAGATAGCAGTCCCTTCCGACAAGCCAGATGATCGTTTGTCCTCCATTGGCGATCCAGCGCCAAGTAAGCTCCCCATTGCAGCTCGTCGCAAATGAGAGCAATGATTTCGGGATCGAGCTTCTGGAATCGGATTGGCTCCTGTTTGGGAAGAAGGGAGTCGAAATCTGAAAGCTTGGAACCTGAAAACTTGAACATTACGGTCGTAAAACTTGGGGAGAACGAAGTAGTTGACCAGCAACCTTCAGTAATTCAGGGTAGCCAGAAAATTTGAAAGTTTGTACCGCGGTCGGGCGGAGTGATTATCCTGCCTATCCCGATTGATCCGTGAAGAAGATATGATCCAAGAATAAGCCTGGATCAGCGCTGCCTCAAGGGTCTCCCTCAGCTGCACTGTATCTTGCGATGGCGATGCCGGAGCTCAAGGAGAGAATTGAGGTCCCATATAGACGGTTTATATTGGACCTCAATTCTCTCCTTGAGTCGAATAATCGTGAATAAAAACTTCATTATTATAGGCGTACAGAAATAGTTGTGCTTGAGGCCAATGTAAAGCAGATCCCTTATGATGTGAATAGAAGTAAAGGTGAAAGTGAAAGGTATAAACGCTAAACGCTAAGCGCCGGCTGGTTCATGAGCGCCTCTTTTTCCACGAGAGACAAAAGGAAGACCGAAACTGCCGTCCGTCCCAAAAATACCTTTGGTTTTCTCCGAACCGTCCGAATTCTATGAACCTAGACTGTATCAAGGTATCTCTCAAACATGATGAATGTTCTCCGCACTACCATTGCCGTTATGCTCGCAGGGAAACATTGCTGTTGTGGCAAGTCCAAGGACCATGAGGTCAAGTATGTACATGAATTGCTGTCGCATTCTGGCTCTTTGGCCTCAATTTGGCCATTATGGACTTCAGACTCATTGCTCCTGACGAATATTTAAAGCTGTTACTCCTGGCCAAGGTAATTGCCGTACTGCCGTTTAACCCCCCCCGCATCCGCTCAGCAGCCTGAGAGTCCATTGTACTTTTCCCCAATCTCCATACCAGCACCAATACACGTTCCGATGAGACTCTGCAAATGCCAGCACCCATGGCCTTGCCACAGAGACTGTCCCTCTATTCTCAGTGCTTTACAGCATGCCTTTCGAAGAAGCTCTACAACTGCTCATCGGCGTTTTGAAGAATCTGCCGCCAGCTCAGCCATCTCCGACTCCATTCACTCTCATCCGCCCCGGTTCCTCCGCCTAAACCACTCTTTGACGCTTTTCCGCGCGTTCCTGGAGACCGTGCGTCACGAGCTTCGCTCCAGGGATTTACGCAACTTGGATTTCCATTTCAACGAGAGACCTTACGGCCAAGGATATCTATACCTTCCCTATCAGCTCTCATCCCCCCCCTTACCTAACACTTCTGGATCCTCGCGCACTTTGCAATATCCGGCGATTTTTTCGCGTACATTGAATATCTTATCGACTTCAATGGATGGTATGAATGGTCTGCAGTACTGTCATACCATATAATTCTTCATGCAATTTGTCGCGGCGAGATGATCAACGGTGTCTGTGACGGACGGCGAAAGCCAGATTAGCAGATTATGTGTTGTTTTAAGGCGGAAGGAACGTCACAGAGGGTGACTGTTGGTTGTGGATTAAGAAGTTGCATTTTTTGTAAATGCCCACGGAATATCTTTGGCTTATCAGTCGTCCGAATCTTGACTCTTTGGAAGTTCCACTTGAATAGGAAGAATAGGTGTATCGGAAGGTAAGTTAATATGGGTATTTGTTTTGATTTATTATACATTCCCTTCAATGCCATCATTCTAGTTTCTTCTTGCCGAGCCCCTTCCTCCCCTCCTCCTTCTCCTATAGCATGGTACCACAGTCCACGTAAATGCAGCTACAATAAAATTTATCAAAGGTTGATTGCTTATCAAAGTAATTGGTGCCAAAGACTGGTATAAAAATCAAGGGTATTCAGAAGAGCTGTTTTGACATCAATTTGTTACAGTTCCAAATGGAACTGTGGGTCAGCACAAGTGATAAAATAAGCTGGCAAATAAACTACCAATATGCTACGGATGCAAAAACACAAATCAAGTCTTGTCTGTATACTACATAAATTAAACCCATAGCTGTTTTAACCCAATAGCTCTTTGACCTTGCAGTCAATCCTCCTTTTGCCTTTAAAGGCTCAAGTTCCTCATGGGTTGCTGCCAACAAGTATGCCAAGTATACGGAGGATTTTTCCATTTACATGGTGCCTTAAATTGTACTCAGATTTTCAACGTAGAAAGAACTTGAGTATTGAAGGGCTTTACCTATTTCCATTTAATTTCCGCTTTCTTTGGCCTCTTCATCGATGGCATTCACATTCCAGTGTGATCAGCTTGAGAAAGGTACTCTAACCCATATTGTAGACTATATTTACTACAAGCAGTACCTCGGATAATCTCACATCCCATAAAGAGGGTATGATATGTAAATCCCCAAATTTATTCCAATACGCTGTAGAAAACAGCTTCAGGAACGGATTCCCAGCTGGATTTTACACTGAAATGAAGACAGATCTCAGATATATTCATCCAAATTCTGAGGCTTTCAAGCGGTGTTTCATCAGGTCCTTAAGGTTTCCAGGTCGGATTCGAAGCTTCACTGGTATTTTGAACGACAACAGGCACAATAGAAATTTCCGCGGGAAGTCGTCTTTTAACCCGGTATAGGAAAGTTCGGGCCAGGGTGTATCGCAAAAATAAGTCTATGCCCCTTTATGGATATCATCGTTCAAGCTTCAAGGATAGGCCCATCGTCCCAAGAAGCTCTCAGGCCGGCATTTGGAAGAATTCCACGGCATAACCGAAGAAAATTTCAGGAAGCCTGCATCAATCAATTCCTATTAAATCGCGCTTACAATCACATTCTGAATTGACACATAATCATTCACCGGTCTTACTAAATGTCTCTTATTCGTTGCCATTCTGAACATCTTACAAGCGGAATCTTTTGCATTTTCGGTTTCTATCAGTTGAAAATGTCTTCACGTTTCGCATTTTAATCAGCTGCTTCCTTTTCCATCGCTCCGTCGGGGATCCGATATCCGGATTCATGTTCGGACATGTGAGGATTCTTCCAAGAAGGTTATCGAACATCGCACTTAGCAGCTGCACTAACTGGTTTGTCCAGGGTCACTAAGATCTCAAATCCGATTGTGTTCCCTTCACTATGATTGTCAAATTTCAATCATAAATAGTGGTGGTTGTGCGGGAAGTTCCCGCCATAACACAGCCTGCGGAGGGATTCGAACGCTGTGAGAATGATGGAAAATCACCTCGGCTTGAGACGCGTCACGCCATAAACTGTCCGTTGTACAGCGGATACGGTGAATGCTAGTTACTTATGATACTACGTGGAGACTAGTGGGAAAGCTGTGGACGTACTTGCCTTTTCGCAGCCGATTTTAGGAAAGGCATAGTTCATTTCTCTATTCATTAATTAGTTCCGACGTCAAGAAGGAAAAGAGGGTGACTTGCTGCACGATCATAACGTCGTGGGTCAATTTGTAGATTCATCTGTGTTATTCCCACATGAACAATTTTTAAGTAGCGAAGAAATGCGCCTATCAATTGCTCCGTCGTAAGATGTCCGCACCTTTCATCCCCCCGCCGCCTTCTCTGGCTCTGGAGTTTCAGCTCGATTTTCATCTTCTTCACAATCCTACGCATCCTGTTGTCGTTCATCCTTTACCAGACGGGACTCTCAAGTTCTACACTTACTCAGATCTTGTGCCACGTATTCATAAAGTTGCACACCATATACATGCTCAGATAGGTGCCTCGAACCAAGCCTTTTCTCGTCCCCCTGTTGTCGCGATATTGGCAACTTTAGGTAAGGGCAATGATCCTCAGTTGAAATCATTGATCTGAATGTAATATTAGATTCCTTCACATCTTTTGTGGTGATTATGGTACGTTCAATTATTTACTGTCAACTTCCACTCATTTTATTTCTCACAATCCAGGGCATCTTGAGAGCCGGAATGATAGCTTTTCCCATATCGCCACGCTTCTCATCATCTGTAGTTGCACATTTAATCAACGCAGTCCAGCCTTCCCATATATTGATCAATGACCACAGTCGTCCATTTGTCCTTGAGGTATTGAACTCTCTTCAGGACCAATCGATACCGAGCCTGGTGCTAGCTCCATCATATGAGCTCATCTTTGCAGAGGAAGCGTGGACGTCTCATTTCCCGGAACACACCCGGGACTTATATGAGACAGCTTATGTTATTCATTCTTCAAGTACCTTTATTCTTTCTCATTTGGGACGGAGTAATAATGTTCTTTCAGGCTCTAGTGCATTATTTCCAAAAACAATACACTGCTCATCACACTTCATGTTAAAAAATGCTGAAGTAATTGGTAAGTACCTACATTTTTCCTCTTACACAACCAGATGATGTTCAGAAACCAACAATAGATTATGCCCCGGAGCTATTGGCAGGTCAAATATTTGGGTTGCAAGGATTGGAGCTCTTTCACTTTGTGGGACTTGCATTTCTTAATTGGGTGGTAATTATATGGAAATATTTCATGAGTGAACATCCCATGAACATAGCATCGCAGGTACACTCTGGATTTGTTATGGCCATGTTAGATCCACGAGAAAAATCATCAATGGTCCCAGCATCCCCAAATACAATCTATAATGGGTTTCTGTTAACTAAGCCTTCCTACGTTTATGCCTCTCCAACATTAATTGAGGTAAGCTTTTTGAATCCTTGTGCGTTTTAAGTGGAAAAATCTCACTTTCAAAGACCTGGGCTTGTGATCCAAAAACCACTTCATTTTTCAAATCAATTACAGCAGTGGTAATAAATATTTTCTTAGACATTCTATCTTTTAACCAATAGTATGATGCATAGATAACAGCGGGAAAGAGATTAAATAAAGGTGTCGGCGATTCACTGGCCAAAGATGGGGTCTGCATTACTGTTGCTTTTGGATCGTGAGTATGATTTATTTCACTGCTGTAACTCTATCTAAAATGAAATGTTTTCAAGAACAGAAACCGGAGCAATCTCAATTATATCTGGTAAGAATTGTTACGAATTCAAAAAGCCCAGATACTAAAGCAACCATCGGCAGAGGACCAAGGCAAGGACTGGGAGTATTTCTATGCACCTCCCATTCCAGAGTTCAAGTTTTTGTCCAGACCGGATGGATTTTACACCCTATTAGTTCTGGTAATTAAATCTTCTTAGCAACTATGAACACTCATCATCTATTCCCATCTAATACTCAGAGCACTCCAAACCGCATTCTACCAGTTTGTAACACAACTTGTGCTGGTATTCCTGCTTATGATCCAGGGGATATATTTATGAAACATCCTGTCAAAGAAGGTCATTATTGTGTTATAGGGAGAAGTAGTGATCAAATTATGCTAAGCTCTGGTGAGATGGTGAGTTCATTACAAAATCTATACCAGTACATTTCTTTGTCTTGATATTTTCATCATGAAGGTGAATCCTGTTTCAATAGGTCAGTTTCTCTTGGGTATTCATGAGTTTTCAGAGATTGAAATTGGTAACCTATTACAATCTTAGAGGAAATTCTTTGCAGACATCTTGGGTTGAAGAGTGCCCTGCTCTTTGGCCATGGTCGAAAGTATCTAGGTGTCCTTGTTCAGCCGAGTGAAGCCATTATTCAAAGCACGCCAGAAATGGGAGAATTTATAGCAGAAATAGAGTTTGTCTGTCAATCATATGGTTTTACAAGTATCTGACAAAATTCCCATGTGCAGGGCTACAATTGAATCCATTAACAGCAGCCTTCCACTTTATTCACAGATCTCAAAAAAGGTGTGTCTGTGGTTGATTTTTTTCATTTCATGCTAATCAAGACAACTGCGAAGATGATCATATTGGCGTCATCCATCAAACCAATTCTGCTGAGCCCCAAAGGAATGCCTAGACGAGCACTTGTTCTCAAGGATTATGAGGAAGAAATACACTCACTTTACTTACAGCACCATCCATTGATTTGATTATGTTTGATTCAAAAGGAATTTTAGCCTTATTATTAACTTTGAATTGCTGCTGCTGCTTGTAATACTTAATTTGAAGAATATTTCCTGTAAGCAAATTCAGTCAAATTTCGAGAGTTAGTGACTGGTCCTAGCAAATGCAATCATTATTAACAATTTTTGAGCCTTCCTGATGAGAAAAATGTACTGTTGGTTCTGAACTCTAAATAGACTGGTTACCCATCCCAGAAAATCTGAAAACTGCGACCCTCAACATTATCACCGAACTGGACCAGACTGAATTCTTCCTGCACTATTTTATACACTGATCCAAAATGTAGGCACTGGTCACGCCGTGGAGGAAGGTGAGGATAGGTGCAGAACATTAGCATCTGCTCAGCGAACACAGCATCAAGCACCCTCACGGCAGAGATTGATGCTCCTTGTGTGAAATGGATATACTTATTTTAAGATCCTAGATCTTAGATTGGGTCAGATTTCATGATCCTGAGGACACAATAAAGTCGTTGATAGCACATGTGCAATGCCGTGTCTACGTGGATTTGACAGGTCATATGCCTTCAGCCAAATTTGAGCTACCTTCCAGTGCCCAAATTCCTCCTCGAAGCGGATTATAGTATACACTAACAATCCATAGGATGTGTATAAACAATGCCCCCCTGCACAATCACCATAACTTTCACTACTACTTACTAGCACTGATTGCTCATATATATAAAAAGATTATTTTCCTAATCAGTGCTTGAAGGAAATTGATTCATCTATTTCGCATATGATATCCAGACCATTCGGAAAGTCCCATATGGTACTGGCTTTAGCGCTGCCCTGCCATTAGTGACTAGCCTTTCCCAAGCCTGTCCTTCAAAAGTGACATCCTCGAGGAATCTAATTACTTCAGTTGGGTACTATATTTTACAATGTCAGATATAGATGTCCCTCTGGTTGGTCATTCCTTCATCATTCATCTGTCATGACCCATCTGTCGAGAGAAAATGTCAGCGGTAAAATGTGATTTGATTCTTTTGCTTCTCATACTAGATTTCCCTGTTTCGTCAAGCTTAAATAACCTATGTCCCTTGACGGAATCAAGCTCTGTTGTAGGATGGAGAAGTTTAATTTGTAAGTTTTTCAAAAGCTTACTAAAATGGCATGAAAAATGACTTAAACACGGAGGATAATTTTCATTTTTAGTGGGCCGTCTCAGGCTGTTCTGTACTTTACCTTATTATAGCATCACATTTGGCGCATTGAATGAAACATAACATTGCATTACGGAAGCTCTTTGACATTGAGTACAACCTTACAGGTGCTACAATAATAAGTTATTGTGTCATACATGGAACATTGGTCAATATGATGTCCAGAAAAATTAGAATGGTTGTAATCAAGTCAAGACAGCCAAATATTTGAGCAATCCCTTTTAGTTCATTGGGATCATGTCTTGTTTTGGCTGTTAGATGGACATCTAGGTCAGAGAGCTTTTGTATCGTGGACTTCTACACTGACACTCACATATGAGATTATCCAGTCATCATCAGAATCAACATCCCGCCCCTCCGGATCCCATCCTACATTTCTAAATTTTTCATCCCAAGGAGAGACAATATCATTCAAGACAAGTGGTACTGCTCGATGTTCGCTCTGCATTATGAAGTCATGGAGAACTGGATTGAGTCTAGTTTAATTAGTGTTGAAAATCTGTTATATCCGGCGAAGGCATTGGAGCTCACTTATCGGCAAAGTCTACGGAAACAAAATGTGGTGCCCCTGGAATGATATATAAAGAGGCATTTATTCCGGCCTGTCTCAAGTCTTGCAGAAAATCTTCGGTGTATTGTTGAGAGTATGCTATATCGTCCGTACCATACACCAGCTTTACAGGACATCTGATGCATGAGAGTGCCTCTATAGGTTGTGACTTCCGGTTTAGAAGGAACTCGAGAAAGCCAATGCGATAATTGGTCAGTCCATGAAATCCCCAATTCTTCTGTGCCAGTGGAAATGATACATCAGACATGCTGAGTTGATTGTATCGAAGTTCAGATGCAAGTTCAGATGAAAATAAGTATTGGAACGCACGCTTGTCCTAAAGCCGACACCTTGTTACTGAACATGAACTGTGCAAATCCATAGCCTGTCTCCATCATTCGTTCTAGATCAAACTCCGTAGGGCCCAAGACTGAAGAACACCAGGAATCATACAATTGTTGGTAACCTTCACGGACATCTGACGGCTTCAGCTGACTATTAGTTTTCCTCTCTTAGTAGTAGTGTTTGAAAACACACTTCTTCTAGGCAAGTATGTGACATAATGAAGAGGGATTGCACACGATTTGGGTGAGAGATTGCTATGTTCAGAGCAATAGGGCTGCCGTAGTCCATCGCAACAAAATGACTTGGCGGAAGTTTGAGGGAGTCCTTAGCAAAATGAGACAAACAATTGGGAAAATACTAAGGGTAGACCACCGTACCATGAAAACAAGAACATCCTGTGTGGCTTCGTTAATACCATATCCTTCCGGCAACTCATCTGCCTCTGTATCACCATGTGACCTGAAGGAAAAGACAACAAGATTGAACTTTCGGAGCAGAGGATCTGCAAATTGAGCTACGAGCCGGCATAAGAGACGACAACTTGCTGGGAACGAGGAGGAAATTACGCTGAAAAACATAAGGGAACGCGAGTGGGTGAAACCATAAAACCACAGGAAGGCTGGGATCTATTGCATCTGCAACGGTGGAGCGGGGAGTACTGATTGTGTATTCAAATTTGATGCTTCCGAACGGTGTCTTGACCTCGATAAACATTTCAGCGGGTGGGTGCTTAGAGCACTGGGGCAGGAAGCGAGAAAATTAAAATCTGGTTTTAATTTATCCTTTTCCTGTGTTGATGACATCGGAAACGGATGCTTTACTTCTCGCCAACTGAAAGATTGGACTGAATACAAATACATTGTGATATGATATGCACGGCGCCGCAATGCAACAAATGATGATCATCTTTCAGCCCAGTCAAAATCGGGCATGGGCGGATCTGAGGTTCTCTGAGAAATCTGAAATGTCCTATGTCCGGACTCCGTGGAGGATTTGGCATCACCCATAGCACTTGCCGGATTACCTCCGACTGACCCGAGTGTCTTCACGTCGCATACAGCAGCGCAATCGGTGTAGTAGATTTTTTTCTCTACACTTAAAAACATAGAAACGTCACCTTTAGTGTTAACAGATCCCCACTTCAAGCACACGAAACCGGCAACAGATAGTCCCGAGGCTGATGAAACTCGAGGCTGCCTCTCAACTCAATAATCCATGATCTCGCATCCACAATCGCAGCTTGACCTGTTAATAGCTCGGCAACCGTTCCAGCTATACTCTCGCCCGCATATATCCAAAAACAAGGCTGGTCCTTGCACGACCGCCGGCGACTAGAGCGAGCCTAAGAGCCATTCTGGAAAGCGGCAACGAACCAAAGACTTGGAGGCGAGCAAGGAATATGTTCACGTTGATACCCAAGGGCCGCAACTTGTGCTGGAAGGGGGGAACTTCGAGAGTAGCTACCACGATGGAAATCGCACCATTCGACGACAGAATCTTTATACGTTTTGTATCTTGCGGGTTCAAGTTGTCGGCGGGAGCAGAAGCTGCAGAGTGCGACAAATTGAATTGAAATGCACACATTCGGCCCAGTCACAGCTTATGCCTTCACGCCGGAATCACGGAGCAAACTATATCTATCTATGTTAGAGTTCTGATGTACAATACTACAATCGTAAGTTCTCGTGACGCATAACGCGTACAGCCCATTTCTTTCATAACCTTTCGGAAAATCCCTAACGGCGCAGATTCAGTACCAAATTTGGTTGCTACGTAGCCATGCTCTTGACAGCTGACACTGCGACAGGCAACCTTTCTTTATTTCGTCTCCCGCCACCTCAAGAACTCCCAATCCTTACTGAGAATGACTGTTTCTCCATCCGGTCCCCTCAGCTCACGGTAACCCTCCAAACCTCCCTTCCAGCTTCAATCGGCTGCCTACTCTCGCTGACAATTAATGATGTTTCATGATCCCACCGACAGGAACGGCGCTTTTGGACTGGAGAAGAACTATTACGACAAAGTTCGCAAACCCGAAAAATGTATCGGTCCGATTGGGGCCGCGCCGCGTCGATCGGACCGGCACCTTTTGCAGGCGGAAGTTAGTGAAAAAGACTATCTATTTCCTTGTCTTTCTCGAGTGGCAAGGCAATTTTTTTTCACTCGAAAAATTTATTGAAAAAGAAGACCTTTTTTCTGATCTTTCTCGCTTCTTTTTTTCGCTTCTTTTTTCGCTTCTTTTTTCGAGTGGCATTTTCGGTTCGTCGTGAGGTGGATCAGGCTCAGACTCCGACGCAGGTAAACTTCCGCAGTGCACCTGATAAGCCCCCTTATCAAATACATATAGAACGGATTGATCGCATCATGTATCACTTATATACCTAGCATTTGCGCTGTTTTCATAGAAATGAATAAATCCTGTAAACCCTTAGTATATTTCGAATGGGTTCCCCTACCGTAGGACTTGCCTATTGTAAGTGCCCTTCGGCGCACCTTATATTACCATAAATAAAGATCAAAACCACGGTCTCATTGAGGTACATAGCTAGCGATAAGAAAAAGATATAGTACAGCTGGGGAACACCGGAAAGAACATCATTATGAGTCCCCAATGATGGAAAGTACGGTATCGACTTGACGGATGACCTCCTCCTCTTCCTCCTCTTCCTCCTCCTCCTCCTCCTCCTCCTCCTCCCTTCCTCCAGCTTCCGGTTCCTCCTGTTCAGCGATACCACCATCCCTACGATGTTCCTTTGGCGTCCCTACTGAGAAATACCGACTGTGCTTTGACCAATCAAAACCGCGGAGCTTGGTGATGGCGATAAGACGTCGGCGATGCTGTTCGTTCGCTCGACCACGCTCCAGCCGATACTTTCTCACTTGAAGCGCTAGAGTGGGGTCCTCTGTCTGCAGCCTCTGTTCTGTTGCTATCAACTCATCTGTTTCTAAGCGCATGAAGGTGTAAAGGCGACGAATCTCTTGGTGGACGCGGTTGAGCTCCTCTTCTGCACCCAGGGTCTTGAAAAATTGATTGACAAGGGATCGGTTTGCAGGCTGGGCCCACAGCTTCTCCTGAACATCCTGGCGAGTATCCCGTAAGATGTCGAAGTCAGCTAAGAAGCTGCGATTGACAACCTCCTCCCAAGAGAGAGTGGGTTGCGGAGGGTACATGTTGAGAGCAGCGGCATTGTAGTTATCGAGTGCAGTCTGAATTCGTTTTGACCTTTTCTTGAGAGCGTTAGCTAGCTCCTTCCGCATCTTATACCCTGTGTGAACCCTTGGTGAGACAAAAAAAAGTTGTTACCAAAATACCACGCACCTGTACCAGAGACGTTAAGCCGGCCCATCTCAAAAATCCTCGCAACAAGCAAGCCCTCCAGCGTATCCAAAGCCCGTCGATACTTGGCAGAGGAGACCAGCTTTGCGGCGGCCTTCCACTCCTCCGAACCCTCCTTCCACCGTTCAACCACCCCCAGTTTATTTTCCAATGCCTGGACATCAGCAAGAAGCTTCCGTTCGTTCTCCATGGCGTGCCTCCGGTTCCTTTCCAGCGCTGCCGTTCGATCCACTACCCCAGCCTCGTACGCTATCCACACACTCTGCACCTTCTTCAGAACCTCCTGACTTTGCCGTAGGGCTTGAAGTTTCGAGACATACTCCATCTGCAGTGTTTCTTCAGGAGGCTCGCGTGAACGCGATTGAAGATAGACTGCCTCTTCCTTGAGCCATTGAAAGATAACCTTCGTGTCGGTTATACCCGCATTCTTCAGTTGTGATCCCAAGAGCCCCGCATTCTGAAGTATTTCAAGGCAGTTCTTGTAGTGAGACAGGAGAAATCGGCTGAGGTTTGGATAGGTCTCTAAGTTATCAGTGTGGTAGGCGTATTCGGAAATCATTTGTCTACGATGGAATCGACTGGCGTGACGGGTTGCTGAGGCGAGGGCATTGGATTTCGAGAAATACTGCTCATTGGTCTCTCCATCCTCGAGACCAGAGCCGTGAAGGTACAGAAGGAGAAAGGCAAGTTGGCAGGTACGCTCGTGTGCGTATCCATGCATAGTCCCGATTGCTGGAAGATAGCCCATGTATTGAGCAAGAGGTGCTAGGGGGCTCCGGAGAACCGTTTTCGAGTTCTTGCAATTAATGTCGTAGGCACAGCAAAGCTTGCCCTTGGGTGGACCCGACTCCCCAATGCTTTCTCGGTATTCACGCTCCGCCGAAAGAAAACGTTGGAGAGTAGCCAATGGGTACTTTGATCTACAATGGTAAATGGGTTAGTGTGCTTCAGGTGACTGT
The DNA here is from genome assembly GCA_000827265.1 of Collybiopsis luxurians FD-317 M1. Taxonomy (NCBI): domain Eukaryota; kingdom Fungi; phylum Basidiomycota; class Agaricomycetes; order Agaricales; family Omphalotaceae; genus Collybiopsis; species Collybiopsis luxurians. The sequence goes on along the minus strand of KN834749.1, from coordinate 2,814,329 downwards.
TATAAATAAGGACCTACGCCTCCCCAGACTTAACAAGGTCACAAAAAGAGAGAGCGAATCCGTGGCGACAGGTGAGAAGGAAGACACCGTTCTCATCGAACCTAGCCCAGGATTTGCCAGTGTGGGCATCCGACATATTGGACCACTTGTCTTCACAGTGTCCGGTCTCCCATACCCAGCTGCGGTAGTCGTTCTCCAGAACCCAAGGTGTCACATCCTCCCATTTATCCTCCGCCCACCTATCAACCTCTTGCCGTGATATGAAGTAGTCTCCTCCGCCCTCTCGAGGATCAGGGCGTTCTCGAACGCCGGAGGCATCCATCTCTGCGTTTGATTCATCAGCAGGGTCCCGCCGACGTTCGACCCGCTTCAGGGAATCATTCCCATCCATTGAGACCATCATACGGATCTCCAAGGGATCATCCTCCTCCAGCTCCATCTGACAACAAGGGCAAGCGTGTGTGAGGCGCCATTCACCGTCATTTCGGCCTAGGACTTGAAGAACTGTCTTCCGGGTGATGTTTTTGAGCTCTACGTAGATGTCGAATGCAGCCCGAAGCTGCTGCATGAGGAAGGGTTTAAACGGTTGGCCAAGAATATCGCACAAAGCCTTTACGAATGGTTGCATCGCGAGACGGGGACAGCGGCAAAACAACTTGTGATAGAGGTCAACGGTGCGGATCGTAAAGGCCAAATTATGTTGAAGGGGAGACACGGGGATGTATCCAGCACGGACTATGCTCGAGGATTGATAAACGTCGCCAGTTAGGGGTATCCGCCGTTTGTACATACCTTGAATATAGATTAATGTAAGGAACATGTACGAGAGTGAAAACCTACGCACCAAAGATATCAACTATTTGAATGGTCAAAGAAGGAAAGCCTTCCAGATCCTCAGGTAGTTCAAACCCATGCTCAGTGTTATAAGCCCAGTCCATGTAAGCGGAGACCATCTCTGGAATTTGAGGCGCCCAGTGTTGGAAAAGTCTCTCGACGCGGTCGCGTCGTTTGCGGCCATCAACTCGGCGTCTGAAACAAACATTAGCAGTGAGCAGCAAGCTCAATAATGGGTAGACTTACCGGCGACGCACACCCTCCAGCAGCTCCTCGTAGATTTCTTGACATTCCTCCAAGTCTTCGCTCGTCTCCTCTGTTTCCCCCTCATTACCATCATCTTCAACGTCCATCACCAACGCCTCTTCTAGCCCGTAGCTTGGTTCTATGTCAAAGCCCTCATCCTCCTTCTCCACGCTTTGAATGTTCCACTGCGTTTCCTCCTTCAATTTTTGCCGCGCTTTCAACGATGCCTGTAACCGAGAGAGTGTTTGTACATTCAGAGGGCGGTTTCGTTTGCTGCGGGGGCTTTTGGGACCCCCACTCCCATGCATAATCACCCTTCTGGGGCCAGGGATGGCTTTTCCTGACCGTTGCATTGGGCGATGGGCGGTGAGGAAAACAGTTAAGCGGACACGTGAGTTTCCCGTGTCCAACATGATAAAACGTATTTCTTTCAAACATCCGCCTTCTCGGAGCTCCAAGTGCGCCGCTCCATGGGTCGCAGTAGCAAACGCCTGTTTGCGGAGGTTGATATCAACCTGGTACTGGACGGTGAGTACTTTCTTTTCTGCTTTATTTTTTTTATCCCTTAGTCCTCTACCGGCCGTAAAGTGACCCCGACCCTGGGGACGCTGGAGGCACAACCTTCTCAGTGTTAGCCTTTTTCTCATGCCGCCTGCTTGAACTTACTGACATTTAATTTTATAGGCTTTCGTGTTACGCATAGTAAATGCGAATTCAACCCCTACGCCTAACGCGGCGCCGACATTCCCCTTCCTGACGTCTCTTCGCCTGAGTTGCTTCAAGAGGGACAGCGCATTACAGAGGAAGGCTGGGAAGGGTTGAATCTGGAGGATGTCGAGCCGCTGGAGGATCCACTTCCCATGGATGTGGTTCCTTTACCTGCCACTGTAGCGTTTGTTGGAGATCCTCGGTCTGGGGGGTGGACTGGATGTCGGGAGGCCCTGAGAATTCGGGATGGAAATGTTAAACCTACCTCTTAGACACCTGTTGAATAACCACTCTCGACTGTGAATATGAAATGCTTCAACTTATTGTTTGTTGTGTGAATGTGTGAAATGGTGAGGCTCGCATCTGTGATGATGCACACAGAAAACCAGACTTTATGATTCAAAGTGTATTTATGGAGAGTGTACTGCAGTTCATGCTCTACAAAAACATGTAGCAGATAGATTAAGATGTATAGTTTCACTATGTAGAAGCTCAGAGGCATTGGAATTGAGATCTATTTTTTATTTCGAGATAATTGTTATCGGTACTAGCATCTATGGTTTGATCGAAAATCCTATATACACCTTGGTCAACTTTTTGGTACTTTGACATTTATCTTGAACAGGCAATTTTAAAAATTATCAGAGATAACCACAGCAGTCAGACTCACCTGAATATCAGCTCTTCATGTCCATCTTGGGGTGTTAAAGACGTGAATTCTCAAATCTTCGACTTGGGGACTTGGCTTTAATGCACCCAGTTGACTTTTCCACGGTCTTACTTGTTCAACTCTGTATCCATGAACAAGTCTCATAGTGTAGTATTTTCTGAATCATACGTATGGGTACATAAAAGCAACATAAAAGGTACAGGAGTAGATGAGAGCAATGAAAGCAACATTAGGATGGAGAAAACTGGTGAGATTGTTAAGTTTTGCTAGCCAGAATTCCCCAGCTGGGGACGGTCTTCACCAGGCCATCTTTCGACAGCTTAGCGAAGTGGAACTTGGCGTCGCGAGACAGTCCTGTGAAGCGTTCGATCTTACCGCCGTGCCAGCCCAATCCAAAACCCATAACATGCCTATACCGTTACAAAGATTAGATCCAGTCCGGTAGAGAAATCCAGCATAAGGTACTCACGCTCGTTTATAGACCCCAGGACGCTCACCTTCCAACACAATGTACTGTTGCCCTGGAACGTAATCCTTCAACTGCTCCAGAACGCCTGTGTCACGACACTCCCTGTAAGCTGCTTCAGCTAACTCCCTCTCTCCGCTGCCGAAGGAACGATAAATAGCCCCGTCAGTTGCTTCAGTGGCCTCCTTAGCACCAAAATTCGCTGAGCTTCCGCTCCATTCGTAGTACATCCCGCTGCTATCGTTGTGGCCACAGTAAACGACATAGGTCCTGGGGCTCTTGGAGAGAGCATCAGCCTCCGCAGCTGGCAAGGCTCCAGGTCCAAGGATAGACGCAGGTTCCGCCGGAAGATCTTCAGCCACATTCAAAGAGTTGAAACTGGAGTCGCTGTTGAGGTCTTCACCAGAATCGGACTCGATCCACACGGCATTGGTGGCAGGAGAGGCTTTGGATGGGGAGGGAGGCTCGGATTTCGTTTTCAACGGGCTGGGGAAAAGCGTTTGAGCAAGGGTATTTGCACCTTCGGGTTGAGCATGGGCGGGTTTAGGAAGGGGAACTTTTGCTGGAAATTTTGCTGGGGTAGCGGGAGATTTCAATGTTCGCAAGCGGCTGGGAGAAGCAGGAGGGGTGACCAATCGGCGGATTTCACCTAGAGAGCAGATATTGAGTTCCGAAGGAAATCATTATGAAACTGACCTACTGATGTCGTCCTCAACTTGACCAAGTTGGGTCTGGAAAGTCTCTAACGCGGCTGAGGACTGGGCGTTGGCTTGCCTTCGTTTCTTGTCAGACTTAGCAAGAGCTTGTGGCGGTTGCAATTAGCATAGAGTACCTTGTGAATCAGGCTAGACATTTACCGGCGGCATCTAATTGAAGTTGAGCTAGGCGCTGTTGGATTTGAGTTTGCACATCTGTATTCTCAGTAGATTCTTTGTATAAAGGTTGTCAATAGATTAAATGAACGATTCAAATTTTGAAAACTTACTGGACATCTTAATAGGAATTGAGATCTGAAAAGAAAGCCTGACAATCTGACAATCGATAACAAGTGATGGTGGGAGTAGACAAGTGTAGAACGGAAACAAGACCTAGTCAAAGTATTTGGCGCCCAGGTCTTTGCCTCTCAAACGCGACGTTGATTCCATGGCCAATTCCTGGCGTCAAGACTTTAGCAGCCACGGCTATGGCTCCTACCCTCAGCACCCACCCCAGGTATATAACAATCAGCAGCCTCAGCTTAGACCCGCAAATTCTTACAGCTCAGGACCTCCAGCGCCTCGCCTTCAGCCAAACAGGTCCCAGTTTCGTCTTCCTTTTCCACCTACGCGTTCCGAAAATCCACATTTATCCCATTCCAACCCATCGCCACATTCTCTTCAAGCAGATTCCGGTTTGCAGAATAGCTGGTACCAGTCGAACGCGCTCTCGACATCAAACAATTTCTCTCCTGGCCTAGGTGCCTCTCCGATGACCCAGTTTTCTGAGAGAGCGCCTTCCGCTCCTCCAGTCTCAACTTTTCAGGCGTCAGAACCTGGAGTTCGACCACCTGGTCAGGAACACTCCCATTATTTGCCCACATCCAGCCGCGGTGGACTTCAGCTGCCTATCGACATACAGACACAGTCGAACGCGTTCACACCAAGGCTAGGTTCTTTTCAAATGAATCAGCCTCCTCCTAGAGCACCTTCTGTCCCTCCCGTCTCCTCTAGGCCTCCTCAGCCAACAGGACCTGCCTTTCGACCTCCTGCTCCGAACTGGTCTCAGTCGGAAGCTCCGCCGCGTTCTGGCCCTCTTCAATGGCAGGAACTCGTTCTCTGCAACAATGTCGACGCCTCCGCTCTTCAAGTTTCTTCAGCTTCTGCTGCTAATCGAGACCCCAATATGTCAGCACCTCCCTCGCGGTCCCCCTCTCCTCCCGTCCCCATTCCCGCTCGTCTCTCCCAAACCGTTGACATCTTGAACAGTACCTCTGGGACCGCGTCGACCGCATCTCAGGGTACTGGATCTCAGTCGATGTCAACTTCCGACCTTTTCCAGCTTGATTTTGGTGAGACGGCGTCGTCTCCTCCTGCAGCTCCAATTTTCTCCTCCTCCTCCAACACGGCTATGTCATTCGGGTCCGGGGAACAGCCTGCGGATGATGGAGGGGCTGGCGGTGAAGCGAATGAGGTGGGGGATAAGGAGACCGGGGATGGAATTGACAAGGGCAGTGAGGATAATGGGCAGCAGGCTACTCAACCAAGTGGTAGCACCGTTAATCCTCTGAGGGCTATGGGCGTCCCGGAGAAGTCTTTGGCCAGGGTTACCGCTGACCTCAAGCGGAAGAAGTTGAACGAGGGGATAGCTCGATTCTTGGAGGAGCAGGAGGAACAGATCGTCGCGAAAGCGGAGGAGCTTGACGTCTCCGTAGATCAGTTCAAAAAGCTGATGGGTACGTCGAAGCACCACCGCAAGAAGCGAGCGGTGAGTGCTTGGGATGCTGTGATGCATGCAAAGACACAGGAGCTGAATGCAGGTAAGTTTTCTAATCTTTTGTTTGCCTTTTGCTTTCGCTGACTTTGAAGCATCGTGAGGCCTAGCAAAGGGTCAATGTGCAACCATTGAAGAGATACGGGAAGCGGTATATCAGGACCGCGATCTAATGAAAGCCTATAAACATAAAAACGAGAAGCTGCAGACCTTAATCACCGATGTACAAGACCACCGAGACTCGAAGATGGAAGTAGCACGCGCTTCCAACAAGACCGCCTCCAATCGTGCTACTAAATTTTTGAAGAGCCTCAACACTGAAGTAAGTAGCTGGCTTCTACTCCTGAAGCTGTACGCTGATACATCGCATGTAGTTCAGTGCCCTTCGAGACTCCAGCGACATTGCTGGCTTCGGCTTCTTTGTCCGCGGCAGCTTTGAGAGCAGTATCAAGCCCACCCTCATCTCGCAAGGCCCATGTCTTGAGTTTTTCCAGAAGTACTTCAAACGGGAGCCCTGGGAAATGCTCTGTTTATTCGAGGCATTCGTGACCACTGAACAGAAACGTAAGCGTTCGTTTCTTTCATTTGAACCTTACGCTTTGGCTAACAGTTTGCGGAAGGCCATGGAAAAGAGCTCTCCAACAACCAGAAAGCCTCCAAGATTGCCGATATCATACGGGACCAGCTTCGTAAGTTTTCTCAACTGTTTCTTCTATCTTTTACTGACGTCGACTCCTGTTTTACAGATACTACACACAACGCAGAAAAAGTTCGAATGAACTACGTAAGCTACCGAATGGACATCGTCGCCAAGTATGGCATAGAGATACGAGGCTGGCCCACCAATGTTGACTTCAAATCCCCGCACGAAATCAAAGACCCCATTCAACTGAATGCCCTCTTCGACGCCTGGACCTCAGGAGCCGCTTACTGGGCTGTGCTTACGCGTCGTGAGCACAACGCGGTTCTCCAGAGCATCGAACGGGACCTCAACGCTGGAATTCAGGTCAAAGCCCCTCGGAAAAAGCGCAGCGACGTTGGCGGAACCCACAACTCAAAGAAACGAAAGTCAGCAGGAAAGTCACCAGCAGACTCGAACCCGAAGCCTCCGCGCAAGAAGCAACGTACCGGAGCAACCTCAAACAAGAATAGAAGGGCTCGAGGTGGAGGAGGCAGGAGCGACGCCGAGGACGAGGACGGAAGTGAGGATGAGGGGGATTATACCAACGGCGAGAGCGAGGGTGAAGGCAATGTGGATGGTACGGAGGGGGATGATTAGAGAGGAGAATGACCAACGGCCCAAGGGGGCTCTGTCACTCATGTCCCGCCTCCCCTCTCTTTCCCTCCCTTCTCTGTGTTCTCAATGGCCTCTACTTTTCTTTTTCTTATTTCCTTTACCCCTTCTCTTCTCCTTCCTTTGCTCCCTTCCCTTCCTGTCCTTACCTCCCTGCTCTACTCCCTCCGCTCCCTTCTTCAAACTTCGTTTCCACCTCCCGGTTCCCGCCCTGCTGTTTTGCTATTCTACGGTCATTTAGTCCCCCATATGCTGAATAATCTTACCTTCGTATCTTGCCATTTTGCTTGCTTCCAGTACACCCAGTAAATACACCCTAAATACACGATAACCACTGCAGTACCCTCAATGAAAATTAGATGTTCATATTTAGTAATACATGCGGCGGGAACCCGAAGGCCGACGCTCCGAAGGGCACTTACAATAGTACTACGGTAGGAGGACCCATTCAAAATATACTAAGGGTTTACAGGATTTATTCATTTCTATGAAAACAGCGCAAATGCTAGGTATATAAGTGATACATGATGCGATCAATCCGTTCTATATGTATTTGATAAGGGGGCTTATCAGGTGCCGCAGTGCGTACATGTTTGATGGACTACCAAATGGAGACGCTGTCTACTATCTTTTGCACTAAACAAGCTCGGTTTTTTGCTAGCGCTATGATAGGGAAAAAAAGGGCGGGACGGCACAGGGCAAATTCTTGATTTAAATTAAATGGCTGATCTGCCAGTTAGAATGGAAGACGTGGAAGCTACTTGTTCGTATGTTGTGGAACTGTTAAGCCCTAATGCGTCTACTTCCATTTGAGTTCTGATGCGACTGTCATATGAAATGAGTATTCCACAGTCGGCTGAGATCGGATATGAATTCAGTTGTAGTATAAATAAAAACACCGTCTCGGGCAACGTTTCCTTTGCATTCCTAACATTATTGGCGTCATGCAGTCAGAAATTTTCCAACTTTCGCAACTGATATCCACCCATATACATTCACTAGTCGAAACGTGCAATTCCCATAACTTCGCGACTCCAAGCAGTCAAAGTTCCTCCGTCGACCAACAATTCCGACAAAGTCCTTCTGCCGATCTGTCGGCAAACATTATTGTGACGGCAGCATTACAACTGATCACAATTCTTACTCCCCGGAATGAACTCATACTTAATTTGCTTAATAGTGTAGGTCGATTGTTCGGTGTCAGGCATACATGAGCCCCTAAGCTTAGGTTTAACAGCATTACTATACAGCTGCGCTCCGGGTCTGCCTCAATTTGAATATAGTTGAAATTATACGAGAAGGTGATGCTGAGGTGTGTTTATGGCGTTCATTTCTTGATTAGACACACTCAAAAGCAGTGATCTGTGATCCAAAAGGGGATGCACGTTCAGAAGATTGCTGAAAAATGCGCCATCGATGAGGGAAAGCTTGGTAAAGTCGTTGCTCACATTTTTTTCTTGCCATTACTAAACAATTTTTTCTCTCCCAAGAGCGTATACTACGTCTTCTATCGTTGCGACACGTATTTCGGGAGGGCCCACCTAGAGTATTCTCAAACAATCGTCTCTCAGAAGCATTAGACAGTGGAAAAAGTGTTCACGAACTTCGAGAAGAGTAAGAGTTGTCCCTAGTGGCTCATTCTCTCCGCTCCTTATGCATTCTTTCAAGGCCAATGAACAAGCATAGAGACACTTCCGGTGAAATAGCCATGTTTGAAATTCGGTAAGGCGCTTACAACACCTGAAAGTCGATGTAAATTAAACTGTTTTGGAACATTAGAGCTGAAGGATCAAAATTCTCAAGCTGCTTACTGGAAACGCTGACAGATTCTAAGATGAAATTGTCTCAGGAGCCCAATCAAACTGTGTTCCAGTATGTAACGGGTACTTCAGTGCCATTCTGGGAATACATGGACCAACCTGAGAATAACTATATGCGTCGTCGATTCAATGTTGCTATGAAAGGCTATGCAATTAATAATGATCCTGAAGGTGCAGCCTTGAAATGTGCGGTGTTTTCGCGGTCTTGATAGTGTTCAAGCATCTAACCCTTCCTAGGTGTGGACTGGCACTCATTTGACGTTGGTGCAAAGGTAGTCGATGTTGGTGGGGGTATTGGCTCGGCAATGATTCCTCTTTCCAAAAGTTTTCCACACCTTCAGTTTATAATCCAAGACTTACCTGTCGTTGTTCATGATGGGATTAATGTAAGTGTATCACTTCAGGTACAATTAAGCAAATCTTTTCAAGTGCCTTTTGCAGTTCTGGAATGTACAGCTTCCAGAAGCAATAAAGACGAAGCTCGTAATATTTCAATGTAAGTGTACTATTGCTTACAAGTTTGGATGCTCTGTGCTGAATCTTATGCAAGCATGCAACATTCTTGATGATCAGCCTATTAAAGATGCAGCGGTCTTTCATCTTAGAAGGGTCCTTCATAATTGGTCAGATAGCTATGCCAAACGTATCCTCCATGTTCTCCGGAAAGCTGCCACTCCTAGAACAAAGCTTGTGGTTGCTGAGCTCCTACTCCACCCTACTTGTCCTGACCCTCTCAATGATGGTGGAAAGGGGGTTTTGGGTTACAAATATAATTGCGCTCCTGAACCACTTTTGGCAAACTATGGAAGCACTCATGAAGTCTCATACATGACAGATCTTACGGTTAGTAATTTTCTGCAGTCGCTCATGATTTAGAAATAATAGAATATGCAAAATGTTTTCCAGATGTTATCGTTATTCAATGGCCAAGACCGTACTCTGTTTGACATGCATAAACTCTTGGAAGAGTCAGGATGGCGCATTACATGTATTTATGTGAATGATGAACGACATTTATCCCACATTGTAGCAGAACCTCATTACTATGGGTTATCATTCGCTTCTGCAATGTGATGCCCCTCAGATGCTTCTCATCATTTGAGTGGCTCTGAGGTGAGCAATCAATTATCAATTATTACCTACAGTATATTTACCTGTTACTTATACTTACATACAGTATTAAGTATTCTGTTATAAGCATTAATGCATTCAAGCTTTACAAAGCTTGGACATATGACGCGAGTCAGATCACTGCCCAGCATGGTCGAACTCAGATTTGGCAATGCCGAGTTGGCCTAAGTATACTACTACAGAGGCACCATTTTGCTTGAAATTTCAAAGGACAACGATCAAGAGCCGGAGAAACTAGATTCTAAAGGAAGAGACGATAAAGAGATGTAAGTATGTAAGTATGTCACGTTAATTTAGGCTTTACAGCAGTAGAAACGTAAACTTTTTATTTTGATTGAGCCCGTTGGAGTTTATTTTGACACTCAATTGACGACGAAGTAGGCAACTGATGGTAAGTGTATAGTATTTTGGGTCTTCAGTTATGCAAATGCTGATGGAATAAACTCTGAGAGTTCACTCGAGAGGACAAAAACTGAATATCTTTCTGTCTGACAAGTAGAAGCCTGGAAGCAACCAAATGAAGGGATGAAACTACAGTGTGCGGTTATATAGTAAGAGCTTTTTGAGATTGAACTACACAGCAAGCATAGAGTCGGACATCGAAAAGACGGGCAGTTCAAATGCTGAAATTATAGAAGCACCCGAACCATACAAACTTCAAAGTCCTCCACTTACTTGGCAAAGTTCCACTGGTAATAATCACATATTATTCACTCTTTGTTGTCTGCTCCTGCCTAGCCTTTGAACAAAGTTGCACTAGGCGCAATCCCAGTGTCTCAAAATCTTCAATCTAGAAAAGCAAGTTGGTAATCAGCAGACTTCTGTGATTAATGCATCTTACCTGATTAAAGATCTGAGCACTGACTCTTGCCCAGTAACAGTTATTATGCACAAATAGCAATGCATACACTTTGCTTTCCATTAAAGATTTATCAAGATCATAAAGATTTTTGAACGAAAATATATCAACTTCTGGCAAAGGAAGAGCCACATTCACCTGTAAGACATATGTAGGAAGTTGAGAACTGGCTCAATCATGTCTAAAAGAAAGCCCTACCATGCAGCCTATAAGCTCCAGGGGATTTTCGCCTGTTGAGCACATCATTTCTGTTCCTAAAATTTCAGCTAATCGGCGGCCTCCTTGAACCGCAAGATTGTGACAATAATCCACAATCCGTTGCTCTCCGCCTAATGACTGGCGGAATTCAAGAGCTGCTCCCATATTTAATCTACAAGTTAATCTTTCTTTAAAACGCCAACTCACCAGGTTTAACTGTCATTACATTCATAACATCGGTTGAACCGCTCCAAAAAAATTCAGACTGGAACCGGGAGTATTTTCCATCTGGTATGAGCATGCTTGGTGTAAGATCATGCTTGATTATAGAATGGTTTCTGTGTATCTCACTCAGAAAAACTTGTTTAAGCAAACCTTAATCATCCCGTACCTTGGTGCTACATATAGCAGCGAGCATCCACGCTTTGCATAAAGCCATTTACTACAGCTCTGGAGTCAAAGAATCATTAGAAGATGCAGATTTAGCCACTGGCAGCTGGGCGTACAGTAACCCAAAAGTCTGGTGAAACTTCAGACAGATTGATGTTGGTCTCATGCCCGATCGAATGTGCCGCATCTACCAGGCTCAAGGCACCTAAACTTTTACAAATCTGAACCATCTCTTTCCAGGGCATTAAAACACCTGGGTTAGAGACAACGGTATCAAACAACACAAAGGTCGTGCCAGTAGGTGACTTTGAGTCCTGAATACATTGGCGGAAGGTTCTCAAAATATCTTCGTGAGAGATTGGAAACAATAGCTTGAACTCTTTGATGGTTGGATGGTAGGTGAGGTGGTTCAGAGCTTCCACGGTCCGAGCGACGATATTGTATGTTGTACTTGCTAGAAGCCTACATTAGCTGCCAATTAAAAAGCAAGTAGCTTTCGACAGATACCCATTATTAGCACATCGCCGGATTTCCAAGAAAAATTACGCAAAACTGCGTTAATCCCATGCGCAACATTGGGTACAAGGACACAGGAGTCTGGCTCTGCTCCTAAAAAATCGGTTAAAATCGTACGGATCTCTGCCGCTTCAGTTCTGAAACATTCCCGTATATAATGGTCCGGATTTGCTTCAAGCTCGGAAAATTTTCTTATATATTCCTCGCGCACAATTACCGGCAAGCATCCGAATGATCCTGTTTGTAATTGGTAGATAAGTACGCCCCAATGCTGTTCTAAAGTGCGCACCACAATTCAGGTGGATAAAGTTAGGGTCTAGGCAAAATTCTTTGAGCATGTTATGGCCAAACTGGGGGTATTGCGTGGGCGAGTCCATGATAGTTGACATGATGTGAGAAATTCCAAAGATGCGGCTATTTATGCCTATGTGAATGATCATGATGTTGCCTAAGAAACAGTCGGCTCTTTCACATTCACTTGCAGATCTGGATGCAAATGATTCGGATTAGTCACCTTCACAAGGCCTCTTCTGGAAGGAGCTGATTTTTGTGCGGCTGCTAAGCTAAGTACTCCCGCGTACCAAACTCAAATTGGTAGAATCTTGTTTTCCGCTTGACACAGTTGTGATTGTGAGTCATTCAGCCACCCATGTCTAGGTCACAGGATGATGGAAGAGATATCGACAACTTTTAGGAGGGTCGGGCGAGTGCACCGGGTGCGAAATAAGCGGAGTGAGTAACTTTGAGGTGCGCAAGCTCTATTTTAGTAGATTTGAGCATGGCCGTTCTCGTTTGAGCACTTATGCTGTAATTTTCCTGGAAATGATTGCATTCTCACTACTGTCTACCAACCTCGACCGATTCTCTGTTCTTTGCTGGAGTGACTTGGGTAAGGTCGTGGCGGCGCAAAGCGTGGACATTCTGCTTCTCAACTTCTTTGAGAAAGGCGTGAAATGTGAAAAGCGTTCGTTGCCGCGAGATAATTAGTAGCTACGCTGGATGGAAAAGCCAGACCAGGAGCTTTACGAGTGTCTATCTTGGGAAGTTTCAGAATTGCAGATGTTTACTGGTCAAAGACGAAGAGAATGTGACACTGAGCAGCAGAGCAAGTTCACGAGTGTACATTAATATCGAAAAAAGCACTTCTAGAGCTTGCGCACAAAGTTACATCCTTTGCTAACTTCCTATGCCAGAGAAGAAAAAGAACCAAGTCCAGTCGCCAGACGCGTCACGCATTGTTTGGCTATACCTTACGTTACAAACACTGACGTAAAGCCAGTTTTCTTCCACACCTACGCTGAAGCCAGGCCTTCTTCCACAAATCATACCAAAGCCTCTTGAACTCCCTCTCGGCTGTGTTCCTTACGAATAAAAAAAACCTACCGAAATGGCCCGACGCGCAGCTAACCTCGCTTCTTCATCCACCTCCGCCACCCACCTATCCAAAGGAGGTCAACCCGGTCGACGAGCCGGATACCTAAACGACCCAAACGAATCCGCCTTTTCTCGCTTCCTACGTGAACAAATATTCGCGCCCGAGAAGCTGCCAGGGAATATAAGTGTTGCCGTTGGAATTGGGATGTTTGTTGGGGGCATTGCGGCTGTTAGGACGTGGGGGGATATATTAATTCCTGCGTAGGAGGTAAGAAGGGGGTTTACTGAAAAGAAAAAAAATCTGGTAGGATGAGAAGGGTTGTGTGAAGGTACGTCCTGAGTATGGTTTTTTTCTGTCCTGGGGAACGTATGGGTATTTAATGATGCTTTTGTGACTGTAGGCTTAACCGGTTTGCTCGCCATTTCAATTCAGAATCCAGAGTCCGTTATATGGTGTACAGGCATAGAAAAATATGTTAAACGGTCGAAATTATCTTATTAGACTATTAGTACAAAGAATCCCCATTACAATTTCGCTTTTACTACCCTGTCATTCCCATCCCAATTCTCATTCCACATACTCCAAATCCATCCCTTATCCGGACCCAATCCACTCTTATTCTCTACCATGGCCTCATACACATCTTTAACCCGCTCACCTCCCCAGACATACTCCAGTCTAACCCAAGACGTACAATCCCGCATCAAATCCGCCCAAGCGGTCTTTTGCATATCGAGCATTTGTGTTGGAGTTAGCTGTAACCGACGAACGGCTAGCCATTCAGGAAGGAAGAACTGTTCAGCGACAGGCCAGAAACCTAGTGAGGAAGCGGTTTCTGAAGATGAAGACTGCGACGGCGAGGACGAAGGAGCAGCCTCCGTCTCTACGGAGCCGCCACTCGTATCAGTGCTCCACTCAATCTTCTCCGCATTCTTCTCGCCGGGTGCGAGATTCGTCATGCCCAGCGACACAGCAGCAATTAATTTTGGAAATGTATAAGGACTTGCGAAATGAGTGTATATTCGAGAATTCAGAGATGGGTTGCCCGCAACGTCAATGTATATCCATCGAGGTGACTTGGTGTTGTTTTTACCTCGAGAATGGAACGGAGAACCTTCGGCTGAGAGAAAAGAATCATAATCGTATACCTCATCGTATAGTCCGAGATTCTTCGTGAATTTCATGTTTCCTTTGGATGTTAAACCGATGATTTGGACAGTATTGGAAGCGGTGCTGGATGCACTAGACCGCTGCCGTCTTATACAATACGCAAAACAAAACGCCGTCTTGCTGCTCGCGCTTGAAATGAGGATGTATTCGCATCCGCCGCGATAATTGCTGCGCGCCAACCAGTCTTCACACCAATACGATGTCCAGAAAAGCGGTCTGTAGAGCATTGTGAGGTCTTCGGTTTCGGGAGAGTAAAGTGGGTCCGTAGCGCAGCGTTGGATTTGGTTGTATACACGTCTATCTGTCCGTCGGAGTAGAATGGGTGCATCGTGGAAAGTTAGACATGATGTGAACATAGATATCGAATAGACAAATGTTACCTACCAGCAGGCAAATGAGGTCTCGGGACATATATCGAATACTTGTTTGCGTCCTTTTCGTCAATCGGCAGTACTAAATACCTCGCAGGAACAAAGTACCCGTACAGCCGTTCGCCCACGGACACCTTGGGATGGGCAGAAGCGACGACGGTACCGAATCCCCATACGGGAACGAGGCCGTGAGTTTGGGATGATACGGATCCTGATACTGATACTGAAGAGCCAGAGTCGACAGACGAGTTTGGTGGGACCGGGTGAAAGTCGTAATAGCTACGTATAAAGGTCACGAACGAGCTAATACTACCTGAAATCCAATCATACACACCGGAAATGTGGATGTTCACCCAACGCTTGATACGTCACATTATTCGCGCTCCAGCCAAATTTATCCACCTTCAACACTATATTGCCTCTTTCTAGCTTGCCTTGACTTGGTACGGAGCTGCTGACGAGGACAGATTTCGGTCTCGATTTTGAGGACGCAACGGAAGGGCGGGGCGAGCAGAGGGTCAGATTCAAGTTCGAGTCCATTTGAAGGCGGATTTTGATGGCAATTGCGAATTTGAGTCCTTTATGTATAGCTGACGGATACATAGTGCGCCGGAGGTAGCTCTTCCGATGGACAGTAGTTTATGTACCGGATACGGGTAAGTCTTGTCCGACGTAACAGCGTTACGGTCTTAAAGAATCAGATGTGTCGTTCAGGTTGAGGATAGAGACGAGGAGTATGAGCCAAGAGCTCCCGCGAGACCGTTGCAGTATTCTTAATTTCAAGTTGTATGGACCGCGGAGAATGCACCTACCAGTGAAGATCAAAGTACGAGGTCAAGAAACAGCGGTAAGCATATAAGCGCCGGGGGGACGAGCGCTTCTTTCCCTTAATACGTAAGTTGGCTGAGCTGGGCTGAACGTAGCAGACATCCAGCCAGTTCGTGAGCCCCTGATACCTAAAATAAAGCAGCATCGACATACTATTACCCGGGAGGTTAACCGTTTAACCAAAACGATTGACTCGAAAAAACACAGTTGAAACGAAGGTGTATTACACTTGGCTGTTTATACGACTTGAAATACAATCAACGACTGATGCCCATGTGCAGTTTGACTAATAAAGGTATAAGTATGCTCTTTATCCCAGAAAGATCCCAAAAAATTACACTTGGTATATATGCGAAACGGTCGGTTTAAATCCAATTTAAGTTGTCTATATGATGATATCTAGATCGAGGAAGTCCTGTCCCCTGCACGATGGTGATGGGATTCATCATCAGAGGGGACGGTATATTTCAGGGTAGTTTCCGTATCCCCGGTGATATCGTCCGCCACTATCTCGATATCTTGAGTGACGGTGACCTGTACAGGTACAAGTCAATTTTTCTCCCACCCAAATATGTGGTAAAAAGATCTCACCCTGACATCGATAGTGTCTGTGTGGTGTCTCTGTTCACTGCGGAATAACTCTGCTACAGTTTTGATCAACGACGGCTTCTTGATCGGAGGCTGCATCTCAACTTCCTCGCTCCCAAACTCTTCCTTGCGCGGCGAGAACAAACTCGCAAATTTGCCTATCGCCGGAGAGTTGGGTGGACTACGAGAAAACTGCAGCATAGCACTGGCCGTGGTGGGTGTCGTTCGACCGGGACTAGGAGATTCAAAGTAGGCTGACGGCACTCGAGAGGGTGTCGGAGGCGGAGAGGACAGAAGAACCCTACCGCTAGGTATCGAGTTCATGTTGGTATTGGGGATTTTTATTCCAGGCGGAACGCGTGTCACACGCCGGCCGGCGTAGACTTCGCTACCGAAATCGCTGTTAAGGTTGTTGTTGATATTCGTATGACCGCTGAAGCTGCCAGCAGCGACTGTCTGTCCGCTGTTTCTTGTTATCCAGAATATGGCTAGAGCGTTGAAGATGACCTGGACCCGCGACTTTTATTAGGGCCACGCAGGGTTTGAAAATTCTGCAACTTACATCAGCTCCGCAAGACCCAAGGCAGACCCATCCTTGCTCTTGTCCATGAAGCTAGAAGAACAGCAATGAGAAGGCATCGGGCACCTCATCGGTCGAACAATAAGCTTACCAGAGTCAAGACCAGCATGTTAACCTATGAATAAAACTATCAGAAATTTTTAAAGCTATCTGAACTACAGTCGATGACTCACAGTGGAAGTTGTTAACGCCACACCAGCAGCCAACAAAGTTCGAACAGCAACCAATCTCAGTCGAGGATTAGTTAGGTTAGCTCTCAGTACCGGCCAGAGGAAGAGCAGCGTCAGAACGATATTGATAAACCTACACGTTGATCCGGATATCAGAAATCCTGCGCCTCAATCAGATATTTAACAGAGACGTACAGGTCGTAGCACAGCAGCATGAGCGAGCTGTATCGTTTCAGACCTATGATGCAGAGTCCGTCGCTCTGCCTTAGGAAGGCGATATGGCCTGAGGATACTTGGGTCGATAAGAATGAAGAGAGAAAGACAGCACTTACCCGCAAACATCGAAGCAATGATAGCACCGTATAGTCCGACCATGGCCATACAGCCAAGATAGATGGGGGATCGAAGCCTCGAACCAGCTATCGAAGCACTCCAGACAAGGTATACCCTTTCGACTGGGGGTGCAGGCAGGTAATTAGATAGAGTAACTATTAATTGCTAAAGAAGCAAACTCTACGAACCCAGAAAACAGTAAATGAGGAACTTTGAAGTCGCGTAAAACACCACGCAAAGGAAGATACCCGCAGAACAAACTACGTCGTTTTTCTCCAAGCCAATACCGAAGACGATGATGCCACCTATAAAGTAAAAGATAGCGCAGACGTGCCTGAGCTGAAAAAACTTGGAAAAGTCAGTGCCGGAAAAAAAACTTACTCGAAGAGAGGAACAACCAAGAGTCGAGAAAGACGAGCAGAGCGCATATACGAGCCCAGGTCATTTCCCTTATGGAGCTCCAGGATGACCAGTCCTGCGCTGCTACACGTCGCGAGAGGCAATGCGACAGGATTGAGACACCTAGTCACACAGATAAAAAGTCAGAGCTGGATATACTATCATGTAGGATGGTTCGAACGGTCACCTAAAATATAAATTAAACAGCTAAGGACCTGTAGACCCTCAGACGGAAATATTATAGCTCTGGAATCCGAGGCCATTCTAAGCTGAAGTAAACTAAATGGAATCGGTAAGGGAAAGGGAAAGAGCAAAGGATGTCCACTCTATGCCCCAGAACTATTTATGCAAGGTGAGTGCCATTGGAGGAAGAAGGTTATATGCACTAACGTCAAGGCAACCGTAAAGCTGAGCTAGGAACACATTGAATGGCACACTTATTCTGATATCGGGATTTTGGTAAGCCATTGGGCAGAACCTTGTATGCTCTTGTAGGCGGAAAATAGGGCAAAATAGGACCGGCAAATGAGAATGCAAAGATAATTACCTGAGGCGGTAAGAGAACGTTGCCGGACTTCCCGACTGTATTTCGAGCCAGGAACAGATCTACGCTGCTCACGCTGGTGACAATTTACATCGAGGAATAATAGTATCCAGTCTAGGAAGCGTAAAGGCACAGGCCATTGGATCTGTAAGTCGAATTGTGAATGAGATACAGTAACTGTCTATCAGTGGCAACCTTGGTCTCGCAGATGAACGACAGCATTAAAATTTTTAAAAGTTTTTCTGAAAGATTGTTGTCCCTGCCCGGCGCTCGACCTTCGCTCGCACCTTATTCGGATCCATATCGGTTCCGCTATCACCATGTCCTCGTTTGCCTTTCCGCATTCTGTTTTCTGCATTGGACACCCATTAATTGACATGCAAGTTCGACATGCAGAGAATTTAATCACCAAATACAATCTCAATCCCAACGACGCCATTTTGGCCGACGAGAAACACGAGCCGATGTGAGCATGCACATGTACCGCCAAGTTCAAATTTAGCATTTATCAGACAATCTATCAGTTATGAAGAGCTGGTGAGAGAACATAAGGTCGTGTATGTGGCAGGGGGGGCGGCACAGAATACAGCTAGAGGAGCAGCTGTGAGTAGAATGTGGCTGTTCAGGTTCAGGTTCGTTGACAGGCCATCACTAGTACATTCTTCCACCCGATTCGGTCGTCTTTACTGGATGTGTTGGCGATGACGAGCTAGCTGAGCAATTAAGGGAA
This sequence comes from Collybiopsis luxurians FD-317 M1, assembly GCA_000827265.1. NCBI lineage: Eukaryota > Fungi > Basidiomycota > Agaricomycetes > Agaricales > Omphalotaceae > Collybiopsis > Collybiopsis luxurians. The sequence continues at coordinate 2,795,640 of KN834749.1, read as the reverse complement.
GCTAATCGACGCGAAGGGGTTTTGGACGTGTATCAGGTCAAGAAGGGTCAAAAAACCGGTGCATGCGCGGTTCTCGTTAATGGGCATTTCAGGTGCGTAATGCACGAATTTTTCATCTCAGGTTTTAAGGCTAATGAATATTTCAAAGGTCCTTAATAACTTCTCTACGAGTCGCGAAAGACCTGGATGACGACCATCTCTGGTCGCCCGATGTCGCGCCCTTTATTGACTCTGCCAGGATATTTTATCTGGAAGGGTACATACTCACGCACAAGCCAGAAATCGCAATTCGACTGGCTCAAAGAGTCTCTCAGTCGAACAAGGCGTGTAGTCTGTGATAAAGAGCCAAGTAGACGAACTTAGAGTGCCTTCTAGATCGTTGTGCTCAATCTGGCGGCGCCGTACATTCCTCGATTATTCAATGATCAGATACAGGAAATCGCACCGTTCTCTGACATTATAATCTCAAATGAAGCTGAAGCTGAAGCCTGGGCAACGTCAAATCTTCATCCAGAGCCAACGAATATGTCATCGATAGCAAAGGCGCTCGCCTTACTCCCCAAAGCCAATCCTTCACCTCCTAGAATCGTTATCATCACCCATGGTTCCCAGTCTACAACTGTAGTCTCGGCAGATAACGTAGATAATGCGAGGATTTACCCGGTTCAACCGATGAAAGAAGAGATTGTAGACACCAATGCCGCTGGAGACGCTTTTGCTGGTAAGCACCGGCTGACGGTTAATATAAATACCCGGGATGAAGTTCGATGACATCTAGGCGGGTTTCTGGGTGCTTATGTGTTAGGCAAGACTTTAGATGTCTGTATCGAAACCGGACATAAACTTGCTGCGATATGCATCGGCCAGGTATGTTGACTCTCTCGAATCAGTATCTATTTCGCCGTCATTCTTCAACCTTTTGCCTCAGGAAGGTCCGCAATACAAATGGCCTAAGGTTCAAATTCTGTAGTGGAGGTAGAATTGAATCGAAAGTCAGTTGTGGGAATCTAATAGTACCGTAGCTCGTGTGGCATTTGACTATTTATGTTTGAGGTAAGTGGTGTGTCGTAGGGAACCTCGCAAATTGCTTGGCGTTCAAGCACGTCCGTCACAAAAACCGTGATTATGACAAGACGCATTGTTGCACTGATCCTGTCAGAACAGGTCTACGAAACAGGCTGGCTCGCGTTCCAAGCAGTCTATGGGGTCAGGTTTGGGCACACGCAAGGCTGAAGCGTGTTTAGATCTCATCGATGTGCTCGACCCGGTGGTTCCGAGTTGTCCCATACCATCGATCGGATAATCCGCTGCCAACAAGACAATCCACGTCATCTATAAAGACCATTCTACTAACGTACCCAGTACTACGCGTCTTGACTCGGGTCTCATTTTTTAATTTCGCTTTGCTAACTCTGGCCCTTATTGATGGCATACTAGCTTATTTCTACGGACCTTGTTTGTGGTGTCCTGAATTCTTCCATCATCGAATACAACGTATTAGTGCGCAATTTTACCGCAGGGTCAAAGGCCGATAAGCATCGGAAGGCATGGAATTAAACCTTTACAATATGGTTTGCGAGGCTGAGATTGACAACTCCAGTCTTGAAAAGGTAGGGACTGAAACGCTAGTGGATTGTACAAAGGGCACTAGATAGCATCTGGATAGTTGCACTTGGCAAGGGCCGTGTCATTATTCAACCTGATTCCCTCGATAAACAACCTGTAGGGCACGACGACTACAGCCAACGAACTTCCAAGACTCGCCTGGAAGAAGGGGCGAATTTCTATCAAGATTTTGACGTTCCTCCTCTCCGGCCTTGGAAAGGATGTCGCCGAGGGAGCTCTCACATTGAATCGTTCTTCTGGAGCTCTGTCTGAAGCTCAAATTTAGGAAGAGATAGACGTGCAATTCGATTTACACAGACAAAACGGTTTAATTTGACTTACTCCTTTGCTCCTCTTTCTGTTTCCTTCTTCAATCTTCTACTTCAGAAATTTCCACACACGCAACGGAATTTAAAGTTAATGAAATGACTTTCATTTCGTCTTCTTGATCATTGAAGGGCTTTTACGACACAGTTTAGACTTCAGCCAATTTCCCCATTTTCCCGTTAGTTGTTTTGATACTCCTCGCCCATTGCAATCGCTCTCGTTCGCTTTTGATCCTATTGAGCGTAGCGTCCTAGCTGATTTCTGGTTGGTACATAGGATTCAGAAATCATGGTAGGTCCGAGTCATGGCTTAAATTTGTACTCTTCTTCTCGGTGTAGCTTTCTCGTAATGTAATTTGGCATTAGCGAGTGTTGTATCAGTCAGATAGTAATAGTATGAACTGGCGTGAAGTGTTGGTCAAGGAGGGGGCGCTTACCGGAAGCCTCTGAATCAAACATGGCACAACACACACCTTGACCTCTTACTTCCACTACTGAGATGGCTGACATTTCCGCAGCTCCAGTCCCGATGGACACAGCAATGTCTGTGCCTGTTCAAGCAGCTACATCTGAAGTCCCGGAGGTACCTCCTGCCTCTACCGAACCAGAAATTATTTCGGAGACACTGTATATCCAGAATCTAAACGAAAAGATAAAGATTGATGGTTGCACTGGTTCTTTTCTGTCCGTTCAAGTTGGTTTATTTTTTTTTTTTCGCTTCAGTGATGAAGGCTTCCCTGCGCGGTCTTTTCAAAACCTACGGAGAAGTGCTGGACGTTGTCGCGCACAAAAATTTGCGTATGCGAGGGCAGGCGTTTGTGTCTTTTGCTGATGCGGAAATTGCCAAGAAGGCCATGAAGGAGGTTCGAGGGTTTCCGTTGTATTCAAAACCTATGGTGAGCCCATGATTTTGCACATCTCATCGTCAAGTTTTACTCAAATTTCTTCAGCAAATATCGTTTGCTAGGACCAGATCCGATGCGGTAGTCAAAAGACTGGACACAGAGCATTTTGACGAGCACAAGGCACAGCGAATTGAACATAAAAGTGCGAATATGATTAGTTTTTGGAGATTCTCTTACTGAAATAGTCAAAAGGGACGACTCGGTATACAAACCCACTAAAGCAAAAATTCAAGTCCAAACGGATGGCCGCCGAAAGTGGGTCTTGGATTTTTGACTGTCATGAACAACCTTATTAACGAACGTTTAATTCAGTGGACGGCGCAGTCAGTGCTCCCGCACCCAAACGACCAAACGTCCAGATGCCGGACGAATATCTTCCACCCAACAAAATTTTGTTTTTGCAAAATCTTCCGGAATCAGTCACAAAGGAACAATTGCTCTCATTATTCAACCAGTACGTTCTAGTTCTATTTGTTTGTTTTCCGCCGCTTATCATTAGTTCAGGTATCCAAACCTGCACGAAGTCCGTCTTATCCCTACCAAGAAGGATATTGCGTTCGTCGAGTATACGGACGAATCCTCCTCAACTGTGGCGAAGGACGCTCTACACAACTACAAGCTAGACGGGGAAAACAAAATCAAGGTTCGGGTCACGCTCTTGTGCTAATAGGGTACCAGAATGCTAACTTTTGTCGTAGATTACCTTTGCAAGAAAGTGATTTCTTCCGTTCTCCTCCATGTCTTTGCCTTCTGTCGCCTCGCACGTGTATCTGTACTGTTGTATCTTCCTCAATTTTCTCTATCTTGTTAATCACCCTGGCGTTCTGGGTTTGTTACTTGTTCATTGATTTCTTCGACTTCATTTTCATGTGCGATGGTTCGTAGATAGTTATAGGTTTTGCAAGGTGAGTTATATCTCCCTCACCCGAATTATGCCGTTTAATTTAGCTTCTAGAATACCATTTTAATCCCTCGAGAAGTAAAACGTTCGAATTGAACTGGATCCAAACTATATCCTACTTCACAACTGTTCTCCAGGTTTAAGCACGAAAAGGTCAAATTTTGCAGAAATCTTCTGTTCGCCTTTGTCCTTCCTTCTATCTCCTTTCGTTTCGGTCTCCTGCTGCCTCCTCACGACATCGCGTAGACTCTCCCATTTTTCGTTCCATCGCGTTTTTGGTCGTAATACGACAGATCGCAGTATCGATGGACTTGCTTTCTTCTCACCCTCTGCCTCCCCTGGTAGATTATTCGGGTGACCGAGGATTCTCCGTCTCAGACCTTCGACGTCTATATCGAGAGTCGAACCAACGTCCCATGCAGCTTCATGTACGTCAATGACCGTAAGAGCTTGCGCTGGTGTAGAAGCGAGAAGGGTCAGCGTTGTGAGAGCTGGGAACTGGATTGTCCTGGTATCAAGACCAGCGCCGATGGATTCATATGCTGTACCTACTACTCTTGGCTCCGCAATGTCATCATCGGGTGCATCATCTTGGGTCTCGTCATTGGGGTTGTCGCCTTGGAAGCTGCTAACCGCACTAGAGTCGTTGCAAACGACCGTCAGGTCTTTTAGGTTCGAACATGAAAAGCGTGGTGTAACGGGGGAAGAGAGGGAGAAAGGGCTTGGTGACAGTGATGAGCTAGGTGTACCCCAGGGTAACGTGTTCGACGGCGAGCACGCGTAGAACATCGTTGCCAGATTAGGGAAACATAGCGGACCAGGAAGTGAAAGATATGCCAAGGGGTCCTTGACGTGCTCGATTGCTTGGAACCCTATTTCCAGCTCATACAGATCTTTTCCGACGGCACGCAGTATCCTCGCGATAACATCCAAAAGCAGCCGTTCCAGACCAAGTTTATTAGAGGAAGATGGGGCTGATAGAGGGTAGGATTCTTTGGTCAGGAGGCGTGATGGGTCTTGAGGTAACTCGTCTGCGACGAGTGTCATATAGCGGACGCGGCTGTGATTCGGAGGGTATTTCGCGAGCATGCGCTCGAAACCAAGCATTTCTTGCCAACCGTAGAGAACGACCGACCGATATCGCGCCGGAGCGGAAGCTGCGTTGACATACTTGGATACACGCGAAAGAGATATTCCAGTAGTGAATGCAGTGTAGTAAGATGGCCCTGCCGTGCACACTCGTGTCGGAGATGGGCTACATGTAAGGGTGAAGATTTCGGTGTGAAGTTCGGGTGGTAGACTGAAGAAGGGGTGGTTGTTGGCCATATTGCTATAGTGTTGAGTTTGAGAGGTACTACGGCGTTTTATAGGTGCTCATGCGTGAGCTGGCCAGACTGGTGATAGCCTTTGTGATGCAAAGGGCTGCGTGGTTGAGGGCGGAGGTTCTAGTGATCTTCTAGGTGGCTTCTTGAGATTCTAGAAGATACGATGGCCAAGGTCTACATATACTTGAGATCTTCCAGTCGAGTCATGCTTGCGACGGATAGGCTCTCCAGTATAGCCTGAGGGATGTTCCGAGTCCGGAAAAGCTTTGGGGAACAGGTGGCAGGGGATGGTGATATTTTCAGGGAGCATCAGGATTTGGGACCGTAATTCAGGATTGCTCTCACCTTCTCGCAGCGACTCTTCTTGTCCCTTCTGGAGCTCAGAAGTTCAATACGAGCCTCCCGAGCCAGACTTCCAAGCCTAGAGCATCGATTACGTTAGTAACTCTTTTCACGGGCCGGCCAATCCGGTACGTACCGGAAAAAGGCTTCAACGATTGAGTCCGAGCGATGTACGGACAGTGAGCATTGCGGATAGTATGTTTTGCGGATAATGCGACCGCACCAGAGTTTGCCAGCGAACGTTCACCCAGGAACACTAATGATAAAGTTCTAACTTCTCGCGCGAATTCTCCCTTGATCTCCCCGAAATTCTTTCATCCTGATGAAAACAATGATCTTTTGACCAGGATGAAAAGAAGAAAAGAAGAAGTGCCAGCCTGAGGACTGATCATGGTTGATTGGGGCTGTAGAGTGCTCATCTTTTGATGAAGACCTCTGATATTGAGTCATGACCGCAGGTTTGCTTTTATTCTTATAAGGAACGCCTAACGGACCCGTAAAAGCCGTCAAAGTGAAGGTATGTAGTCATAGAATTACGCGTAATCGGGGCGAATCTATCAGATACATTAAGTTATTAGGAGTGATGAAGGGATCGTGCATATCACGAGGAGCAATTTCTGGCAACCGACAATAATTGAACGCTCTGTTAGTGTGCTAGAGAGCCTCTGCTTCTGCCATCTCTGTAGTCTTCTTCATAGAGATTGTAGGTGGATTCGACTCGGTATCAGACTCCTGAAGGAAACGTCCTACGTTATATTCAACCTGACGGTCAATGAAAACTTCCATTCTCTGACGAAAATTAGGCATATGAGTCGTCCGAATTTAACCTTCGACAAAAACATGGAATACCTACGGCGGAAGCATCATTTGGTAGCACTGATTTTCGCGAAGTGGGACTAGGTAACATCTGGTTCGCAATTGGAATTTCATGCGAACGATTCGTATTGTTTGCAGCTGTTCGTAGTATGGAAAGACCGAGGGGCCGTGGCCGGTGTCGGTACCAATTACGAAGATTTAGCCTGGTAAACGCTTACATATGATTTATTATTGTAGGGATAGTGCTGGAAGACTTACGTTGCCAGTACAGAGTTGGAATATACTGCGGAAATCAGCGACGTTAAGGCGCAATAAAAGGATAGAACGCATACACTTGGAAATGCAGAAATAAAATCCCAAGTAAACGAAGTTGTTTGGCATGACCATCCACTTAATGAACAGGCGATCAGTCTCTCTGTTCCGGAATATGCCACGATTGATATTACTCACACACACGACTGCGACAATGACTATTGCACTGGGGAGAGAAAGTGTAATGTCAGTAAAAGGCCATCTACAGAAAGAGCTGCGGTTACCAAGTTAAAATACCATCATTGATAGTGAATACCACGACTGCGTCGACTACCTCTTGTGTTCTATCAGGATGAGAATGAGGGTGAACCATACTAAAAGCGGAAAATCAACTACGTACGCGGAGTATCCTTCCTTGAGGTTTCGGAGATAATAATATCGTGCACAGGATACGACAACATCGGTCAGCGCAGAGAGAACTAGACCTGAAGTGAAAACAATCTTGAAATGCGCTGCAAATCTGGGAAATGTCTTCAAGACTATCCTATTGTAATGACAAAATCATGAAACTGGTCCTCATCTCATTGAGATCGGAGTACACGCACATTTCGATGGTGGATGCTGGGTTAATCAACAGTGGTCTTAAGTATGGTCTGACAGGAACCAGGAAGAAGGGCTACACACCTAGCCCTAGTGCTATCGACGATGTATGAGTATCTGTCAGAGAACAGCATTGATCTGCAAAAGGGACAAATAAACATACCGACGCGAGCTATCGACAGTGCAGCCTAGCAAAGATCAGATCTTCAATCTGAGTCTTTGATTCAATGCAATGAATCAACTTACTATTGGTCCAGTCAACCACCAATTGCGCTTGCTTACTGAAAGCGAGCATTTTTCTCTCAGGATCTGGAAATCAGTGACAAAGGGGAAACCTCATACATTTGTGAATACGCCAGCCATAGAAAGCGTTAACGGTGAATGTGTTGATAGCTGTAATTGCGACTGTGATCTAATTGGATAGAGAGTTGGCATTGCATTGGGTACTACTAAGAATCACCCCAAAACGTACAGCAACAGTTCTAGCAATCGAAAGCGAGTTAGAAGGGTTTCGCCAGTCAAAAATTAGAACATACGGAAAATTCGTTGCGGTCTTGCCTAGATTTGAAAAATTCGAAACAGCGTATAGCCAAACCGTCGTGCATATTAAAACGGTATGAACGGCGTCGATGAACCTGCAGGTACATTTGATCAGGTAACTATTTCAGACTTTTGGTCAGGACATACCAGGTCCATGTAACCTATTTTCGAGACCAAATGTTAAGTGATGTTTACCTCTGACTATGGAGGGAAAATGTATACTAGGACTTTGTACCGGAGTGCATCACCGGGAAATATCTGGAAGTACAGAAAGGTCTGAAATCCTAGAATAGCCGAAAGCCTGCCAAAGATTTATTGTACACAAGCTCGAGAGGAAACAGAATTGCCTATACCCAACAGCGGCCAGGCACCCAGCGAATATCGCGCCTATCGTTGTGTTTACGTTGTTCTCCATATCACGAACTATGAGCAAGACACGGTAGCTGGAGCCCTGCTACGGTCTAACAAAAGTGGGAGAATGACACACGGGACCTCACTTTCCGACTTTTTTAAAAGGGAGAAATGGGGCCCTCTGACTTTATGTCCCAGGGAGTGCTCCGCGGCAGTCACTTGCGACGGCTCAATTCAAATGACATCGGTTTAGATGGATGCAACGTATATTCGGAGCATCAAAAAGATAATCAAGCCATCTGCAGGTGCAGAACGTTTGGAAGACAATACTTACTGTAACAGCATTCAAATGTTGGCAAGGGGTACCATTTGGGAATGTCTGTCGTCAGACGGTTGCAAACATCTCATGCTCTTATCCCGATGACTGATAGAAGGTAAAGAATACTCAACTAGAAAAGTTAATCAAAGATTCGGACCGAGCAGTGAGTGGGATTGTTTTCACTGCGCGCAGTTCTCTCTTCAAGCCCATCCACTATGCAATTACTGGGGAGATGAGGTTCAAAAACTCGTATTTTACGAGCAAGCAGGAGATCTCGGAGATATCAATTAGTACTTACTTGGGGAATTAAGGGAACACAGCAAATTAAATACGTAGCTGAGTAACCTCATGTCGCTTTTATTGATTCTAGCTTCCCGCAGACGTCCAGATTTCGAAAGGAGACTCATTTTCGTATACAAATAAAATAGGTCGATCCAAAGCTTACTTCAAAGAATCGAGCCGCACTGTGGCTGGACCTGTCCCAGGCATATCTTGGGCCAATAGCGATCCACTATCTATGTTGGCAACAAACCACAAGATCACCTTTGACTCGGACAGCTGAACAGCAGCTACGACATAACGTCCAAGGTCATGTCGTTTGACAAGTGGCGAGCGCTATCCGATAATTGAAATTTGGAAAATAAAGTAATGGATTCTCAAACACAAGTACATACATTACTTGTTTCCATTCACGGATTCCTCGACATTTCGCCGCGTCGACAATGCGGCTACACGGCAGATTATCATGGGATTCCGGAGCAGAATAGGTACTGTACGGCAAGATCGGTATGAGAAAGCGGTTCCGGCATTGCATTAATCAGTGTCTTCGTAAAGGAAATCTGGAGGCGAGTCCTTGAGTATATGTAACCATTTCAAAGAAAAGATAGATGAGACACGTGGAAGTATGTCTCCCGCAGGAACTGCAGGCCGATCGTACCAGCTGAAATAGCATCCATCCATCAGCTATTCCCTATGTGCAGTGCAATACTCACGCATTTTGAAAGTCGTGCTGGTCGGGCGACCGGATATAATAACTTGGAAGCCTGAATGATCAGCAGACTTTATTGCACGTTATCGACGACTTATGAGGGCGATAACAGGCGATAACATGAGTAGTCAATAGAGCACGCGATCGGAAAAACACAATGTGCCCTTGCATCAACGTCACTCGAGGCCCAGATAACATCTGAAGGAGCCAGCGTACCAGAATATAGTCCCTGGACTAGCCTCCCCTTACAACGGCTAGAAGTAGTTACAAAAGTAGAAACCTCGTAAAGGCAAACAGCTCAATGAATAGGATCTAAGCTCACTTGACCAGGACAAACGCTTGATCAACATTTCTTACCCTCAGGGCAGCCATGATATTTATGAGAAGTTTGACCTACCTACCTCCGAGTTGAGGACATTCAGTGTGAGAAAGTATTTCCGGGATAGCCAAACGCATAAATTCAGAGAGTGAGAGAAAGAGAGACGGAACTGCCAGGAAGTGAAGGTTGACTTCAAGAATCAATCATTGAAACAAGAAGATTACGATGTACTTTCAATCAGACTTCCATCATGCCCCCTCACGTACAACAGTGGCAAGGGAGGATTGTGCCAGGTATGGAGGTGTAAGGGACCAGTTACGGTCAATCCTGAGGACCTGTATAAGCGTGGAGAATGATAAGAGTTGAATATGCTGACGAAGCAATGCAGCGAGCGCTTAACAAGCGCCTAAGGTGTCGTTGCGGACGCCAAGTTGCGGCAAGTGGAATGGGATTTTGATTTCTGCCCCAAACCCATATCTACGCATACTGAAAGTCAACCATGATACAGATGAGCTCATTAGTACTGTACATACAATTGCAACATTATACCTCGATACACCAATATCGTATACACACCAAGGACCAAGGACCAAGGAACCAGTAACCCGACCGAACCGGGAAAAACATAAAAACTCTATGTAAGTGGCGGCTACCAGGTACCAGGAAAAAAAGAGGCAACGACAACAACGACAAAACGTAAAAGTAGAAAAATACCAAGCAGAAGCGGTGGTAAGCCTTGCGTTCACACATCCAATAGGTACAGGCCGATTATGCTCCACCATTTGCTTGCATACATAACGTGTCAATATTCGTTTCGTTAATTATCAATAAGGAGAAGGTGACTGGGTCCTCAAAGGGACATACGGACTGGAATACGAGGCGGGCGGAAGAGGATACAAGGCCAGGTCCACATTCGTCGCCTGCCCAACACCAGCACCGTAATCATCGTAGTCGACTCCGGTGGCATAGTCGACATACGGACTCGAATACCCCGAAACTTGCGGTAAAGGCATCTGCATCGCACCTGTCCCAGCAGAACCGGACAAAACATACGCCCCGGGGCTCTGGGAGTACAACGACGCCGCAGGACCTGGCTGGGACACGGACATGGGCGTATACTGCCCAGCAGCGGAGGGGTTATAAGGAATCTGCGCGGCAGGAACGTATGGACTGGCGTACATCGATCCGGCCGGGGTTGGTGCCAACGGCCAGGGAGAGGCGGCGGGGTCGTTCGAAACAAAGGGTACAACGTATGAAGATGAGTCAGATGGATATACGTTGGCTTGTTGAGGGGATAGAGGAAGATTAGGTGCGGATATACTATAAGGACTCGAAGGATGTAATGAAATATGACCGAGAGATGCAGGGGTAGGGTGTAAGTACGGGGAGTTGAGAAGATACGGAGGTAAGGTTGTCGCTCTTGGTGTGGATGTGGAGGTGGTTGAATGGAGACCAAGTGCAGTGAGCCTAGCTTTGAGGCTCACAATTAGGGAATCGTCTACATCGTAGGCATGTCGAAAATCTTCGTCGTCGGTATTATCTGAATCGTCATCATCGTTGTCCGGGTCATGAAGGTCTAGCTCCTGAAGGTCTAGTTCCGGGGGAGCCTCTCCTCTAGGAACGAAGCGATGAATCTCGCCTCGTGAATTGGCGACAGGGCCACTCCAGGGAGAGATACGTTGAGAAGGTTTACGCGAAATTGACTCCTTTTTGGAGTCGCGACGGCCCACAAGCCTGCATTGAGTCAGTTCCAGTCCGATACTTTGGGCAGTGCATAACATACCCATGCCACGAAGCTTGCTTATCGTCCAGAAGAACTATGAGTATTTCATCGTCTTTGTCGGATTTCTTATGGTGATGGCGGCTCGGACTTGAATCAGACAAACTCTCCGTTGAACTGTTTGGCGATCTCGATGAATCCCGTTCTCGTCTGTCCTTAGAAGACGTGTGACGATGGGGTTGGGACTCGTGCCCTCCATGCCTAAGATACTTCGAGTCAGAATCCCCAATTAGACACAAAAAGTGCGCGGTTGGATCGAATACTCGATAAAGCAATGCGATCTATACACTCACTGTCTCTTCGAACTCGTGGTGGACTTGGCTATTCATATGAAAAAGTTAATAATGAATCGATCAATCAAATGCAAAAAGTTGTACCGTCATCTTGTTCCTCTTCTACTGCTGTCAGCACTTGGGTGAGTGGGGATTTCTCTAAAAATGACAGTTAGACCTGCCCCAGTTCGATAGGCTCTGGCTAGCACACCTTTAGTTGCCTTGCTAGGGCTGCCTATCGCTAGTGATGAGCGCCGGGAATCTAAATGTTATAAGCGAGGTGTCAATTCAGGACATATTAGGATCCGATAATCAAAGGACCTTGTCCGGACGAGGATGACCGCCTGTAAAGGTGATATATGAGTTTGACGAATGAGGTCGCGAAGAGAAGAGACCCACGCATCCGGGTTAACAACAACCAAGGGAACTAAATACACATGTAAAAAAAAGGATAGATTCAATACAATATTGCTAAAAACGTACGTCCTAGCGTCGGCAGCGACACGGCGCTGCCGTTGCTGTTGGTCCGGGCATATGGTGGTCGCGGAGGAGGTAACGGGTCTAGCAAGTTGATGAGTGTGGAACTATCCATTATCATGAGTCCGAGCGTACCGCTGTCATCAGGAACAGTAGTGGTCAACACTGCAGGGGCAGATTCTACCTGAATTGCAGCCGGCCTCGTAGGTTCTGCCAATGTGTCGACATCGACTTTGGTCGGAAGTATCGGATTAAAGGTAGACGCCTTGGGTGTAGAGGGATCGGGAGAGACGAGGGCGCTGTATCATTGTCAAGATACAAAAATTGTATAAAAAAAGTGGATAGATTGACTGACGACAAACGCTTGTTGACTTTCTTGCCGTATTCATCAAGCGTTTTGCTAAGATTTTTGAATTCTCCGTCGAGAATGTCAGTTCGTCGTCCAGCACCTAATACACAGCACCGACTGAGATGTGGATGTCACGTAGAAAGAGATGTCCAAAAAAAAACCTTTCAAACGATGTGCTTTCTAGGATGACATGAGAAACAATGCAAATAGGAGGAAGCGTCTGGCGCACCGGTGTCTTGCCCTTCCAGGTCATATAATAATCCACAACCTTCCTCCCAGCTCGGATACCAGGATACGCAAAGACAATGGGACGCGTTTCGAAGTGCCGAGCGACTCTCCGCTTGCTAGAGTCGTGGGACAAGGAAGAAGCACGGTCATCCTCTCTAAATCCAATGAATCCAATAGACACCGATACGCGATTAGCTAACAGAAGATAGGGCAGCAAAATAACCAGAAGCTGAGCTCACCGCAAAGTTTTCTCATAAACCCTCGTAGCCTCAGACCCAGTGATCACCTTGAACTTTGGAAGGTCTTCCCGTTCAACATCTTTTGGTAATCCACCTGCCCTTGCGATTTGCCTGAGCAGCTCGGCATTTATATGCTTGGAAGACCGGATACTCTGCCGGGCAATGCGTTCAATGACTTCTGGCGGCAGCTGAGGATCATGCAAATGGGAGGAATGCCTGCGAGACTTGCGTCGAGAAACCGAGCTGGGATCGGACCTTGAAGAGCCAAGATCTCCAGGGCCTTCTCTAGTCTTTTCCTTTTCCCTTGTACTTTTTCTGCGCGTCACTCGGGGCTGTTTATCGTCCTTTACAAGCTGATCTTCAGTCGTATAAGATGGCGGTGAAGATGAAGACATGTTGCAAGATTTCAAGCGAGATTCCAAGCAGGACCGGCGACTTGGTTAAATATGGCAAGCAGTTTCTGCGTAGTCAGGAAACCGGAGGCGACGGAACGAACAAAAGGACAGAGAAGCACCGGTTCGAGGCAGTTGGGGCAACGTGCTGACCGCGAGGCCAGTCAAAGATGGCGGCGGGGAACAAAGGAAGAGAAGGGAATACTGGCTACGCCACATTCGGTATATTAGCTCTCTCAGTATAGATTACGTCAAATCTTTCCTCAGTGATAATATGATATCGCTCCTCAATCTGTTCCGCCCGTCTCCATTCAGACTCTCAAAACATATGTACTTATTCCATTAACGCTCGGTCGCGAGCACGCATTCATTAATTGATATTTTCCTACAAGCTCGCACTAAAGGGAGCCTCATTCGCCACAGCATCAATAACAAAAAAAATACAACAACCACATTTTGTGATGCTGGACCCACCGATTATTTAAAGGCTTCGTAGATACGATAAAGAAGGAAAAAGAACAAAGGAAGCCGCTTAGCTGCGGGACGATAATCGATACGATGTCCGAAAACAAAGCAAATGTGAAAAGACGAGTGTGGGATCGATCCACGACATGAAGAATGAAGGGCTCTGGATTTCGGAACTGATGCCCAGCTTTCGTCCGCGCTTGTGCGTACATGACCGGGTTCCTGGACTGAATCGTTAACCGTCGTTTGTCTATCATAAAGAAATCATGGCTATCAGTAACGTTGAAAAGCGTCGGTCGGGGCTGTATCAACGTGAAGATCATAAATCCCTCATGTCAAAGGCGAGATATTCACACAGGAGAACCGCTGCCTACTGCACTCGCCACAGCTCCCATCATCCACCTATTCAGTAACACTAAATGCAAAATATTGTCGTCCGCCGAGAACATTCTCCCATTCTCTATCATCCCCAAAGGCATCCCTGAAAGCCAAGTCAGGGCATCCAATATTGGCCAGAACCGTGACATTCTTCTGAGGCCCGCTTCGAGCCCAACCCTGCTCCCCCCTATGGTGAACACAACCGCTAGCACAGAAACAACCAAAGACGTAAATAGCGTCGTATAAGTCATTACCCTCGTCGGCATCATCGCATCATCGGTCCACGTCCTCTCCGACATCCATTGCAAGAAGAGCATTAGCGCAATAAGGGCACTCGTCCCAAGGCACAGCGCGACGGATGTATAGACCACCCAATCTGGTGTATAGCTAAACGGACTAAAGCCCAAAGCTTGCCTCGTCGACGACTGGAAAATTGCACCGAAAATAGCAGCTACGAGCCCTAGCACATTCAATAAAAATCCTTGCCTCAGAGCGCCCTGCTTTGGCGAGGTCCTATCAAACGTAGCAATGACCATCAACTCATTCTTCGCCCCTCCCGGTATACGCAGTTTCAACCCCGGTTCATCTGATTCGGGGTTACTCGTCTGAGATTTTCCGAAGAACGCACTATGCCAATCGTTCAGCCTTCCAGCATACAAGGAATTCGCTAGGACGACACTGGTCCACACGCCAGCGCTGGTACCGACAGAAAGGAAATAGCAGATGATCATCTGTCCTATGAGACCTGCGATCAGGAATGGGATTGCTGATTGACGGGAAATGCCCCCAGAAAGGCAAATAGATGAACTCTCGAAGGCAGGTGTGTTGGCGACTGATTCAAGTTGTTCCAATACCCCTTCGACACGCGTCAGGTAGGCATAATCGGCTGAAACTTGCCAGTTGCCCCACGTACCGGGCAGGTTCTGAAAAGTAATACGGCCGTGGTCAAGGACAGCGCCACCGAGGATGGCAATCCACTGTATCTGCCCAAGCCGAATCCTCGCGATATGTCCAGTAGTCGGGCAATCGTGATAAGGTGAAGTTTGTTTGATGTGCTGCGCTACGACGTAGTACGAATGAGCTAATTCACGAAGGGTAGCAGACACTTTTGAGCTCTCCGGTGCGTAGGAATTGAAGTCTATGGTGCAAATGGGTGCATCTAGATCAACACCATCGAGATCGAGAGCATAGTGTTCTTTCTCAGAATCCATTATTTTCTGGGCTTTGCCGCGTAGGGAGCTCTGGCCATGAGGACGGCGAACCATCTGCGCAGCTACGACGACCAACGCATCTTCTTCGCTGTCAACATCGACGATCGAATGAAATGGCATACCCAGGGTTGAATACATGACACCTTTGCGCCTAATGTCGACCACCCAATGCTGGATAGCATGATATTCGGCAGCAGCAAATAGAAGAAAGTCTCTTGTTACTGGAATGGATGAGGATTTAACATTGGGTGTGGATGGGGGCCTTGACTTGGACGCGGCCAGAGCAACTGGGATTAGGAGACCCTCTGAAGTGAGTTTCCATAAACTCGGATCGAGCCTGGGTTCATGAGGAGCATCCGGTCTAATCTCCCATGACGCACACTCCAAAACCTTCAAAGCCTTTTGCAGCGCCTCTGCACGTGCTGCAGCAGAAACTTTCTCCGACTTTATCCAAAAGTTTGAGATACCATTAGCATTGCGAATGCCTGACACAAAGTGACACGCGTTTGCGGCCCAGGTGACCCTCTGCATGAGGGGAATAGATATTTGCGGCAAACCCGAGAATAGAAAGATCCCTGAGGCAGGCTCGATTTCCCATAATCGGTCGACTGAGGAGCCTAAAGCTGCATATAAGACACTGGCGAGGAGAAGGAGACCAGAAGGCCAGGATATCACGTCGTTAACGGGTGCTTGGGCGAGCACGGTCTGAGCAAAACCAAGGTATAACATGATGGTCAAGATGTAAAGTCGGAAGGAAGCATGAGCCGGCTGAAGAAGCCTGAGACCTTATGGCTTTACATAAATACAGCTATTGATCAGAAGCGAATAATGTATTCACCTGCAAGGAGCCTCGCCATCGCTTTCCGTCTTGCTTCGGATTTTCACACCAAGCTGTGGAAGGACGCCGGAAAATAGGAAGGACGGGGAACGCAATACGCGCGCTTACTAGACAGCTTAGATCCTTTATAAAGGCACAGCTATTACTCAAGACACTATCTTGTAAACGTTGTACCCTATACGAGCCTGGAACGACTCTATAAACCATGATTCAGGTCTGCACGACAATCCGGAGTCACCGTAGTGTTCGCACAGCCAAGATGAATTATGGGCGCCTCTTCTTGTGCAAAGTCATTCTATCTGCTGGACAACAACATAATTCGTGAAGCTAAGAGGATGGCAGAGATCACGAATTGTTGAATACAACTGAATAAAAAATGAAACTGTCAAAGAGCTGGTGAGAAAACTATAGAGTAAAACCAGACTTGAATTGAATATCGGTTGGAACAATTTGAATACTGAACGCCAATTTGCGAGCTAAGTCTAAGTGGTAAGTTGGTAACTGATGAAGCTAACTCGATGAGAAGAAATTCACTCAACGACACGCCGAGTCCATATAGATAGCGACCTTTTGGCGAGAACACGCTTAAGATTACATTGGGGTCGTCCGAAGGCGGAGGTGATGACGGGACAAAGAGAAAGAAACACACGGGCGTCTTTGGCGTTGCTACAAATTTCGAGCGCTTGTCCATAGATGAGCCTCTTTTCACGATTATACCTTCTATGCTGACATCCTCACAGCAACTTTTCCATTCTTACATTCTTTCTGGGAAATCCTTTCCGGCCTGGGGGCTGTTAAGAAGATTCCGAAAAAATGCCGTCAGACTCGTTGTATGCGCTTTCCCTTGATTGAATCACATCAAAGTACAGACTGCTCTGAGCATGTCCGTGGATCACATAGACTCGGAGCAGCCCAGAATATGTTTCGTGAGTATTTGGCTTCAAGACACTGTTCGGGCTACTACATTCAATCGGAGACCACCAGTCCTTCGTCTGAGGCTAGTCACTAGTGACTGCAATGTATACAAGGAGGGAACCTTCAATATCCGCTGTTTAAAATATTTCCGAAGTAAAACTTTTCCGCCTGCAAGATGAAGTGCTGATCATAAAGTATTCATCTTGGGGCAGCCCGAAAGAAAACGCTGACCTCTCCCAGCCAGGCATAAGTCAATTCCTCTATTTGGTAATGAGTCCCATCAAAGTTGGCAAACCGTCATGATATCTTAGATTCCTGCTCCTCCTTCCAATTTTCTGCCGACTGGCGAGGGTAATCTCTATATAATCTAGTTCCCCATAAGTAATTAACGTACAGGAGGCATATCGAGCCTCTGGGATACAGATCGTTCCGGTGGTTTTGGTGATGCGCACTGACATGTATGTCGTTATACAGTCTGGCTGGTATTAGGGTTTTGCGGACAGCGGTCTTGATATCAATAACCTGCAGCTGCGTTCGGTACATCCGTCATGCGGAAGTCATATTAGGGTTTTCGTACCACTCGAGAATTTTCAGCCTAGTGGAATTACAGTAAGTATCCCGGGAGTTTATAACTCTTTCAACGGAAGGAGTGCCACTGAACACATTCCGGCTAGAGCAATGACGCCGGAGGAAACCAAGGACTTGTTTGCGCTTGGAGCTGACACCTATGGTAACCTCCTCGGTGGAGTTCTTCCTGCTTGTGTTTTGTTTGGTGCGTGTCTCTGCAATGCGTACCAAGATGACGATAATGCTCAGAGGACTCTTCGTAGGAACTTACGCCCTCGCTCTTTTTGAGGCTCTATACGTATTGGTGTAAGAATTTTTGTGTCGAACATGCCTTGGACCAATTCTACTTACAGGAGAAAGGGAGTTCGGGGACGTTCGCAGGTGGTGTTCTGGATTTGCATGATAGTATTGCTGATCGGCAATACACTCACCTTGGCAGATAAAATCGCCATTATTGTTATCGACCTCAGAGAATCGTACATGGTTCCCTCTCACAATCTTGACGTCGTTGTACATGCTACGACAGCGGCTCTGAGCACGAATACATTTACTCGTGATGCATACTTTGGGGTGAACGTCGATGTGAGTACTGCGTATTCTACACTTTTTTTCCCCGGCTTACTCTTATTTTCATCTCTTGCCATCAGATCATGGTAGCGGATGGAATTGTTGTTTGGAGAACATGGCATATCTGCTCTGAGTGGATCTTGGCAAAATACTTCCTCGTTACATTGATGGCGAGCAGCGTAGGTCAATTCTTCCCTCGTTGTTTGAATGCCTTCCATCCACACTTCCTCAACAGGAATCAACGTCGCCGATATGGTCATTTATACTGTTGAAAATGCGTCAAACCGTTCAATCACCATGGACTACATCTTTTCCGCCTCTTCTCTGGCAGTCAACTTACTCGCGACATTTTTAATTGCTCTGACAGCGTGGTAAGCTTGACCTTTTTGCAATCGAGGTTTATTTCGACAGTTATATTGACTATGATAATGCAAGGAGACACAATCGACAAAAGCGAAGAACATTTTACAAAACCAGGCGCAATATAGTAGAAAAGGTTTTTGTGCTTCTGATCGAATCAGCAATGATCTACTCCGTTTGCCAGGTGAGTAGTTGAAACCTTCTACTCGCCGCGCACAATATCGACTATCCAGGTAGACCGCCTTTCTTCTAATTCAAATTTTGAACACGAAGTTGGAATCGCGGACTATGCAGATATTGACATTGATATTTTCGATGATAACGAATGCCGCAGCGGTACGAGCTTCAGAATTTTTGTGGGGTCTGATTCTCAACTCCATATAAATGCGTATATTCAGGTCTTGAATCCTCTGGCAATATTTTTATCTATTCACCTGAATCAATCACCTTTGGTTGAAACCTTTCATTTGAGTGAAAGAACTGCCGTGGACTATGGCGGAGATTCACATTTGTTGTACATGTATTCTAGTTGATCCCCGTACCAGACCAGCATTCCATATATCCTTCTTTCAGTAGTGCCTTTGATTGGCCAAGCTTTGTACATCTATGCTGGTGTACTTCCGCTCCAAACCACCATAATGTAACTGGATTGGGGTTATGTTGAAATTCAACAAAAGGTACAAATTAAATGGCCTTCCAAGGTGTAGGAGTGAAGAGCGACCGTCATCTGGGTTGCTAAGACTCGTGGGTAGATACTAGTTTTTTTCAGCTAGATGCCTGATTCGAAAATGCAAGATCGTTCCTGAAAGTAGGGTACAAAGTAGTATCTCACGCTCGATCTATTTTGAGCTTTGTATCTCAGCCTTAACTCGCTTTCGGCAACCAGTCCAGCCCAAACGCAAGACACGGTTATCTCCCTGAGCCGATCTAGGATAAATATTACCACCTCATCGTGATTGCAATGAAAAGGTGCATCTAATGTAAATAAAATGTTTCAACCAGCGGCGATCGGTTCAAATGAGCAACCAAGAAGACCGCCAGAGGATTCAAGACCTGGATACATAGATAAATGTAGCGATGAGAATCAGACCATAGAGCAGCCAAAAAAAACTGCGAAGCTCGTACCGTTACAGCGTTCGTTATCATCGAAATGGCCAAAGTCAAAATTTGAGTAGTCTGCGATTCCGACCTCATATTCAGGATTTGAATTAGAATGAAGGTAGCCTACTCGACGTTTCAATGTTGCGAGAGTGAACAGAAAGTTTCAGAGCTCTCACCTGGCAAGCGCAATAAATCATTCCTGATTCAACGAGCAACCGAAGAACTATTCCTACTCCGCTGCAGTTCATTTTTTCTAGAATGGTACCTCGCTTTTGTCGACGAAGTTTCCTTCCACCAACATAAATTATAACAACACTCGAGGTAGACCTGATATAGGTCCGACTCACCATGCAGTAAGAGCGATCAAAGATGTTCCAAGTAACCTGACTGCCAGTGAAAAGGCGGGGAAGATGCAATTCATGACGATTGAACGGTCTATTGCATCTTCGATAGTATTAACGACTATATCAGCGACGTTAGTCCCTGCCAAAGAAGGGAAAATAAAAAGGCATTCAAGTGGAGAGGTAAAAAAAACTTTACCTACGCTGCCTGCCATCAATATGACAAGGAGATATTTTGCCGACTTCAAGTCAGAACACACACGCCATGTTCTCCAAATCAAAATTCCATCTCCTACCAATATCTGACAACAGCCGCAAACAATAGAGTCAGCCCGGGGAAGGTGTAATATACGCAGTACTCACATTGACGTTCATCCCAAAGTACGAGATACGGAGAAATGTATTCGTAGTCATAGCTACTTCTGTAGCATGCTCGGTGGCGTCAAGGTCGTGAGATGGAATATACGATGCTCTGAGGTCGACAAGGATAGAGGTAATCTTATTTGCAAAAGTGAGCACATTGCAAGTTAGCAATACGATCATGCAAGCACAGTACACTAGCTGCGACCGTCCTCGAATCCCCTTATTCCTGTATGTCGAGAATAGTTGGTTCAGCGCACACATAACATGAAGTTCCTTACACCAGTATGTAGACAGCCACCAGAAGAGCAAGAACGTAAACTCCTTTAGAAGGCACTTTGAGCTTTATAGTTATTTTGGTTCATATCCACGTACCGAAAAGAGAGCAAGTAGGAAGAGTCCCTCCCAGGAGGTTTCTGTAGGTGGTGGCTCCGAGCATGACCAGGTCGTTGCTTTCTTGCGGTGTCATTGCTTCAGTATGCGCAGTAGCTCCTCTCGCCGAAGGTTTATAAACTCTTCAAGCATCATGCTTGGGAGTGGGATGACCTCCATATGGTAGATGCATCGTACCGAGCAGCGTTCTGACCTTCCGAAAAATGGATACCAAGACTGCTGTCCCCGATGAGAGTCAAACTGTGAAACGGACCACAAAGTTGTTCCGAAGAACATATGGGTACGAATGATCAAAACCTTACATACGAGCAACCCTCCCTCTGACTAACAGATAAACAAAATTTTAAAGCCACTTCCTTATTCCGTCGAAGGGGAGTTGGTGTAGAGAAACTCGAAGCTGCTGAAAAATTGCAACCGTAGGTCTATGCCCATAGCTACTGAGTTGTTTTACATTATCGTCTTTCTACAACGACAGAAGATTTGGGAGCTAGATAAGCAAGGTTTCTTTGCAAATACAGGCCACCGAAAAGAGCTGAAGAAAAAGTTACTACTACCTCGAAGAAATAGACAGTCTCTGCAAACTCAACAACGCACAGCTAAAGTGGATCGTTCCAATTCATCGTTCTGGAGTAACCGTGCTCATGAAGGTTCAAAAATTTAGACTTGGGGATTCAATAAAAAAAGGCAAAGAGTCAGGATGTCAATGAGTAACTCGGCATGAGTAACCTCCGGAGAATCGAGAGTCAAACGGATTTGGAAAGATTTGGAACCGATCAGCTCACGTGGTTACCTCGCCTTTTTTAATCTTCGTCGTTCGGTCAATGTAAGCATAATGAAGTGCCTAGGGTAGAGATGTAATGAACAGGGAATATATAGGACAGCAGTTGCAGGCGCGCGCGAAGTCTGGCCGTTTCTTTCGGCGGACAGTGCAAGGACAGTGAGTAACTGGACAGGCGCCACAATATTTGCCCTATGCCTAGGCACTTGCTTGTGGAGCATTGTCGGCAAGGCTATCCCTAGTGACACAAATGCAACTTGCTACAGATGGCCTCACGCATTTCTTGTGTATCGGTACGCAAGAATTGAACACAGAATGTCTGCGACCCTCAGTACACGCTATACCGACCCGTCCGTCAAATATGTGGAACCACACCAGTTCAACACCAGCTAGAAATTAAATGACAAACATAAGATAAACTCCACGAGTCCACAGCTTGATTGTCCTGCTCATCGTCCTCGGACGGCAGTAGCTCAATATTTAAACCATTCTACCAGCTGCCAGCATCCTCGCTCAGATTAAAAAAAAAAGACATGAAAGCGTTTGTAATCAGTCGGCTGAGGACGTAAGACATACTGCGGATTTCCTCGAGGACAATTGAGCGGTTGCCGTTTACTGGCATTGGGCAATCAAGTTCGACCGGCTTTGAGCCACTAGAACGATCCACAGTCCCATCTTTTAACAGTACGAGTGTTATTGAGGATATACAACACCGTGAAGGCCTCATTCGTCTTCTCGGTCGAACTCACTAAAGCAAGCAGCCATCTAAGTTTCGTCAGCTAAAGCATTTCATACGCACGAAACAGCGAGAGGGAGGGAAAGAAGGGAAGATTATACTCTTCTCAGACAGTTCATGATCATATGAATCAAGCGCCTTCAGTTGAGACTTTCCATTCGAGTGAAAGAACCGCCGCGTACAATAGGACGGAATCTCGTTCGTTGTAATTGTATTCCAGTAGTGATCCTGAGGCCAATCTAGCAACTAACCAGCATTCTTCTTACAACAGTCGGCTGAGCTTCACATATCGCAGGAGAAAATTGGTTGCAGTTATGTTGTGATACAATAACTGATTAGAAAGTACAAAATAAATGACCCTCTTAAAGGCAGGGAGTATAGTAAGTAGCGATTGGCACCAAAATTAAGCCAGATTTTGTAGGTAAGCCCATTTTTTTTCAACGCGACGTCTTGTATCGAAGGAAGATTAAGGCCAAGGAGGGTTGTAGCAGGATTTCAAGCTCGATGCGTTGTGAGTCTCGAATTTCAATCCAGTCCAAATTTCGCAGCGCAAGCCACAGTGATCTCCTTAAGCCCAGCTAGAGAAAATATTACCGCCTCCCGAGTGCAATAAAAAGATGCATCTAATGCAAATGAAACGTTTCAACCAGAGGCGATCGGTCCAAGTGGACAACCAAAAAGACTACCAGAGGATTCAACACCTGAATACACAGATAAGTGTCGGAATAACAATCAGACCTCGCAGAGCAGCCAGAGCTTCAGAGCTCGTACCGTTACGGCATTGGTTATCATTGAAATGATGATTGTCGTTATCTGCGTGGCCTGGGATTCCCATTGGATGTTCCAAATTTGAACCAACACGAAGGCAGTCTAATATTCGACAGGTCAGCATTGTGACTTATTAGCAGGAGGGTTTGAAACCGCTTGCCTGGCAAGTGCAATAAATGATTCCTGATTCTATGAGAAACAAGAAAACCTTTTCAACCGAGTTGCGCTTGATTTTTGCACCTTTGAAAAGTGATCTTCGTTTTGATAGACAATGTCTCCTTCCATAAAAGTCAATCAGACAATTGCTGAGATAGACTCAGAGTACAAAAGGTTAGACTCACCACGCGGTAAGCGCCATTAAAGATGTTGCAAGTAAGTTGACTGCCAGAGAAAAGGCGGAGAAGACACAATCCATGACAATTGAACGGTCTAGTGCATCTTCAAGAGTATTAATGGCAATATCAGCGACATTGCTCCCTTTCAAAAGTGCAAATAAGCAGCATTAAAATGGAGATTTTTCTTTTTCTTTAATAAAAATTTACCTATGCTGCCTGCCATCAACACAGCGAGGAGGTAATTTGCCAACTTCCACTCAGAGCAGATACGCCATGATCTCCAAACTACTATCCCATCCCCTACCATCATCCAACGAAAGTCACAAACAGTGGGGTAAGCCCAGGAAGGAGAAAATATGCAATAAGAACAGTACTCACATTGACGTTCATCCCAAAGGACGAAATACGAATAAACTTATTCATAGTCAGACCTATCACTGTAGCATCCGTAATAGCGTCAAGGTCGTGAGATGGGATAAACGGGGCTCTGAGGTTGACAAAGATAACGTCGATTTTATTTGCAAGGCCGAGCGTGTTGCAAATTAGCAGTACAATCATGCAAGCCCAGTAAACGATCTGCCACCGTCCTTGAATTCCCTTATTCCTGTATGGTGAGCCTAATTAGTCCGGCTCACGTTTAACATGAGAGTTCTTACGCTAATATGTAGACGGCCACGAAGAGAGTAAGAATGTATATTCCTTCGAAGTCTAAAGTTGAGTGTTGCGAAAATAAACACTGCAGTAAATTTTGCAGAGAATTCCTACGTACCGAATAAAACACAAGCAGCAAGAACTCCCAGCAGGTTTCCGTAGGCGTCGGTCCAGAGCATGACCAATTCGTCACTTTCTTATGGTGTCATTACTTCAGTGAGCGCAATGGCACCTCTTATAAACTGTTCAAGCACGGTGGCTCCGCCATGCTATGTGGAACCTTTCAGATGTTCGACCGCGCTGGGATGATAGATCTATCACGCAGGGTTCTGGCCTTCCGGGTTCTTGATATCAAGACTGCTGTCCGCAAAAGTCCAGTGAGACTCAAACTGTGTAACTGTTCCGAGATGCATAGTAAGAAACACATGGAACTTCATAATCAAAACATTACATACGAGGGACCTTTCCTCTGACTGGACGGAGGTTTGAAGCCATCCCCTTGTTCTGTTCAAGAAGAGTCAAGCGCCGGAAAACCCGAAGTCTTACACTATGGCAGCCACAATGCACAAGGTCCAGCCACAGCTACTGGGCTTTCTCGGGAGCCAGGATGGCCTTGTTGTCCTGTCTTTTACAACGATAGCTGATTTGGGAACTAAAAAGCTGTCCTCTACTTAGACTCTCTGCAAATCGAAGTCATACCAATTTGGAAGAAAAGGATCGCGCTGTTGCACTGGCATATGCATGCACAGCCAACTTAGGGCTTGTTCAATTATATCCGAAGTAAGTGGGGTTTGTAGTTAACCGAATCAACAAAGAAGCTCGTGGTTTATGTAGAGCAATCAGCGGGAGTGTTAGTTGAAATCCAGTCAGGATGATGATAGATAAACTCGAATTGTCCAATCAAATTTGAGGTGGGATGGCTTAGAGTCACGTGCTTTCTTCGACTTTCACGACGGAAATTTAAATGCAAAAAAGTGTGTCTCGTTCTTGCAGAATAGCAGTACAATAGGAGGTAGATAGATATTTCCCTGTGGTTTGCTCAAAGAGACATTCAGAATAGCAAGGTTGCACTCGCGTGCCCGTTCGGTGATCGTACCAAATCGCCATACTTACTCCGTCCACAGCATTTGCTCCGGAAGGCTTGATGCTCGAGGAATTACTTGTGGAGTAATTGTTGACAGACCTAAGTACCTAAGTACCTACAGTGACACATTCAGTGACACAAATACAGCGTGCTTCAAACGGTCATTCTTCCCATACATTTCTTGTGTATTCGTTAGAATGAAATAGATGCACTTCAGCTATACCCGTTTTGCCTAAACGGTGGAATGTTCCGCAGATTATTCTTCTGGGTTCCTGATGTTCTCTCAGCTCTTGTTCGCATAGCCGCATAGCAATGACCTGGTTTTCTCCATCGTGACATCGTTCATGAATAGCGTATTTGCACATCTGGGTATGGGTCACTGTAGTTTCGAACAAGCTCGAGTTGCGAATCTGAAAAATAAATATTTCATATCTTGTTATTCGAGCCATAAGGAGGAACACTGGTTCGATAATGGTACGAAGAGCTTCAGGATAGAGTGTGGCGTTCATGAAGAGGAAGCAGGCAATTGAATGAGTTCCGTTCCGTTCAAGGAGGGAGCAATATGACTTCACGGTGATAGGGCGTTCGTAGGATGTCAAATTTGGAGCTTATGAGTTTTGAACATTCATTCTAAGTCTTCCGCGATGCTACAAATTCGCTGAGCCCAGGCTAACCCGTCTAGGGCAAATTCTGGCGATGATCGTGAAAAGAATGTCTGTGTGTGTATGTGTATTAATGAAGTGGGGTATTCAATGCATGATAAGTAGAGAAACAAAGCGCGGGAGAAAAAAAGCGTTGTAAATAGCAAACGGATGAACAAGGGGAATAACGACCAGCTAATCCCAGCGGACCATACGCCAGCTGTGAGGCAATACCTATAAAGTGTAACGTTATACCGAGCCGTCCGTCAAATCTGTGGAACCAGGGCACCAATTAGAAAATAAACGTCAAAATGCACATACACAAAATAACGACCGTACCAGACTGAGCTCCAACGTCCAAACTCTGCGAGCCCACAGCTTAATCGTCCTGCTCCCATCGTCCCCAGACGGTGGTAACTCAATATCTAAACCATCCCACCAGCACTTTCGCTATCAAAAAAAATAACACCAAAACGTTTGTAATTTGTCAACTGAAGACGAACGTAACACGTACTGCAGGTTTCCTCCAGAACAACAACAATTTTTGAGCGGTTGCCATTTGCTGGTAATCAACCTCGACCGGTTTTGAGCCCCCAGAATGATGGACAATCCCAGTTTTTAATAGTACGAGTGCTATCGAGGATATACAACACCGTGAAGGTTCCAACGCTCTAAAGCCCCATTCATCTTCTCGGTCGAATCCACTAAAAGAAGCAGCCATTCAACTCCGTCAGTTGAAGAGTCATACGCGCGAGAGTATATTCACCTCATACAAAGCATATCAATCAAATGCTGCTCAGCAACATTGTTCTCCTTGTTCACATTCCTCTGCAACGCCGTGAAAATATTCTTCTTTCCCATAAGATAATCCCCGCATCTCTGCTTTATTGTCGCCAACGTCGCCTCCGCCAGCCCATTCCGATCCGTCTTGGCCGACCCATCTCTAGGCGGAATTGCAAAATACTCGAGCTCCTCGCGGAGAACGATGATAGCCTGTTTAGATATTAACGGGTTCTGTGAGGGCGGGGGGTTGTTGAAGTCGTTTGGAGGGGCGTCGAGGAGGTGTTGTTGGGCTGTGAACAAACCTGGGGAGGATTCGGTGCCGTAGAAGGTTTCAGAGGCGGTTCGAAAGAAGGAGAGGACGAATTGAAAACAGTCTGGGTCGAACTAGAGAACTTTTGAGGTTACCAAAAAAAATAACAGAACTCAGGTTGAAAAAAGCATTACATCTACAGCATAAACGTCTTCTTCTTCTTCGTCTCCTCCTTCCAGCGCAACACTTTGTCGGCTGAGAACCAGTCCGTTTGGGAACAGACAGAGCAGAACCGACTCTGGAAGGTTCATTATAGTTTCTCTATCGACTTCATAGCGTTTTCCGCGCAGGTCCAGGAGCAGTCTCGTCAAGAGCTGTGGTTGCTGAAGGTTTACATGGGCTGGCGTTTGCGAAACCTGAGTAATTATCGAAGTATTGGCGGCCATTGTAAAAAGGGAAGAAAGGGCAACCCGCAGGACCACCTGCCGCGTGTGTGAAAGCTTTTATTGATTGATCTTTTGACACCAGTTTAATTTACTTTCTCTGTCGTACATGCATTCATTGACGCCATTACAATATACGGTATACTGTGTAAATAAAGACTGGGAGGAAAAAGCTCGCCAGGTATCGTATCATGGGAGCAAAATGCCGGAGAAATAAGAAATAGCAGTCCATTCCTCCTCCAGAGTCAAAAAGAACAGTCAAAGATCGAAAACGAGTGCATATGTAAGTACCCGGCAAGGAACGTCTGTAGGCCATGGGATACAACACTCCAGCGGATGAATGATGAGGAAGGAGAAACCAAAAAGGTTATAAATCAGGTATGAAGGTATAAAAGAACAAGCAAGTCTATGTCCGTGCCTTGAAAATCAAGAAAAAGGATGATGAAAATCAATGGTGGGAGAAACGTGAAGCGTGAACAGGGGATTATAAAAAGGAATTTATGAATATGATGTTAGGATGGATGCAGAGAGGAGGATGAGGAGAGGAGAACAGGAGAGAGGTCGTAAAAAAGTGTGCACATAAAAGAGTCCCTTGTCATTAATTAATTAATCCCATTACCATAACCCGGCTGAGGTGGCGCAGCTCCAGGAGGCAAACTAAACGCTGTCGAACTCCTTGAATACCTATTCTGCGACTGCGGTCGTCGTCCACCTTGTCTCGCAATCCTCCGTACTCCGTCCGGTCCAGGAACAGGCCCATCATCCGTCAACCTCACGCCCGTACCCCGGCCGCCTGGTCGTCCTGGTGCCGGTACTGGACTAGGACTCATCATTTCTTCAGGCTCGGCGGAGAACAAATGTTCCGACGAAACAGGTGATGTCGTAGAGAACGGATTCGATACGTCACTCAATACCGTTGGACTCCTAAAGTTATTGCTGGTTGCGCGGCCTTGAGGCGAATCAATGGAACGAGGGGCAGGAGAGGAGTAGCGCGGCGATGATGCTCTAGGAGGTGGAGGAGGTGGCAGCTCATGATCGCTCGAACTCTGTTGGTGGTCAGACTGGAAACTCGGAACCAGACGAAGGTTCGAGCTATTGTCTGAGGAATGCTCTTCGCTAGACCTTGCAGCCGCCACAGACGAGGACGAGGACGAGGACATCGGTTGTCGGTTCACCGCTAGAGGCGCGGGGAGCATCAAGAGCGTATTGCTATCATGCCGTTGGCGCGGTGTAGCATAGGCAGATTCAATCGTACTCGAGTCAAAACCGTTGTTCGAGGGCGGGTGGAAAGTATCCGAATCAGTAGCCAAGGAATAACGGCTGTCCATCCTTAGTTAGCCAAGAATCCCAAGAATAATTAAGAAAAAAATCATACTTTTTAGCATCATAATTATACGTCGAATCCCTCGACTGCGTCCCGCTCTTCCACCTCCTCTCACGTTCAAACTCTGCCCATTTCTTCATCACAATATGCGTCGAATCAAACTCTCCCTCTTTATCACCATGGTTTCCACCGGCCTTGTCCCCGGAGACCATCCGCGTCTGACCCCACGAAAAGTCATCAAAGTGCCAGAAAGCATAAGCGGGGAGGAGACCATTCCATATCGGCAGCGTGATGAGATACACCAACATCCAACCGACGTAGGCAACCTTGCGAGATGTGACCACGATGAGAAGACCCGGCAGACCGAGAATGATAGCCAAGAGAATCAAGGGAATCGTCGTGCTGGTGTGACCGGGAATGATAGACTTGATGATGAGGTATAGCGTGAAACTGATGGCAGCAGGCAATACCAATGTACCAGCCAGATCCATACCAACTACAAACTGCATAGAGAAACAGAACGTCCCACATAAATCCCTGACCAACACAAGTTCTGCCAAGTTGTGCACAGTCGAGTTGATCCATCGACGACGCTGCGAGAGAAGCACACGGAAGGTATCCGGAACAACAGTTTTGCAGACAGCTTGAGGGCAGAAAACGTTTTTGCGTTTGGGGAACGTCTTCAACAATAAAGTCGTCAAGTAACGATCCTCTCCGAGAAGTAGAAGATTCTTCTTGTGCAAAGTATCAACGACGTTTTCCGAATAGTGCTCAACGATATCCGGGTTGGCAAGGATGGGAACCCAATATCCAGAATCGCCTTTGGGCGCTTTGATCCTGTACATCGAGAAACAACCGGGCAAACAGGTCACACCTCCAAACATGGACTCGAATGCCTTTGTCATATGGTGGGAGATGTAGTATTCGAACACTGTATACAAGTCAGCATTGAAACAGACAGAATCCCGCCAGAAAGCATACCTTGCATCATAGTAACCCAAGTCTCCGCCTTATTCGCGATCTTGGTCTCGCCACAAAGACCCATAATCTCCTCATCATGCACCATACAACTAACCATCCTCGTCAACGAATCCGGGAACACCTTGGTATCCGCATCGACACAAAGCACAAGCTCATACCGATCCGGACTGACGCCCGTCACCCTCCAGATCGAATTGAAAAATTCGTATTCGAATGTCGTCATCCGCTCATCAAACATGACTTTCTGCATAAATGCCATAAGGACAATCTGACTGTCGCGCTTGCCTCGATTGCCGGGCTTGGGGTCGTTGGCCTCGAGAGGGTTACCGCATTTGGCAACAAGGACGATGGGTACACGTTGCTGCTTGGACCGTTCAGTCGTAGCATCATCGTACTTGTAGAATCCGGCGTAGACCTTGGCCATGTTGTGCCTCTTGTGGCCGTCGGCGATGGCAACATACGAGTGCGGCTCGACATCACTAGGAGGAATGATGAAGTCTGTCATCATTGTCAAACAAATATCCGGAGTAGTCAGATCGTTCCCTGCACCCTTGACCATACCATCGGCGATGACCAAGATGAGTTTATGGCTGTTTGGATAATCAGTAGTCGCTAATGAGTCCAAGGTCGTTCTGAGACCCTCTACGGATTCGGAGTAGGCCGTGACAAGGGCGATGGTGTGGGCGAGAGGGAAGTTGAAAGGCTCGTAATCAGGAGGAGGTTGGGGCACGACATTGTGAAGAGGGAAGGGACAAGGGCTGTCGAAAAAGCTACCGCGGGCGAAACCATCGTGCATCGACTGCCTGTATCCAGGTGAATCTGGTGGGGTACCCTTTTTCCCTAGTGAAGGAGCATACACCGAAGTCTTCCAACCTTTCGTGGAGGAAGAATCAAGCATGCCATAGGCAGTCGACGGTCGACTGCCCTTGAGCAGGTTTTCAGCTGGGGTGAATCGAGAAGTATTGGGTAGGAAAGATTTCCTTGGCTTGTTCATCTTCAATCCGTTCTTGGAGACATTCGGACGATATTCACTGGGTGCAGGTCGATAAATATCATTAGTCCAGTTTTCGATCTGTTCTGAACGCGCCATTCGCTGCTCGTAAGTTTCGCGTGGGAAGTTTCCGAGCCTCCACGAGAAAAACCAGGAGAAGAGCAGCGCCATTCCGAAACGGATTGCCACGACACCAATAATGAAAATGAGAGATAGATATAGAACAACGTCCGAAGCCAGACATCCGATGGTCTTGCTATCAATGTATCCAACGGTGATAACATCCTGTAAGCAGGCGCCTACACGTTTCTGATTCGATCGGTAAAAGAGCATTGTAATATCATTACCGCTGTACAAATTGTCGGTGTTGTGACGCAGGTCATCGAAGATTTGAGGATAATTAACTTGGCTCGGGTCAAGCCAGTTCAATAACTCGAGGTCGATAACCTTGCTGTAAGAATATCAGCAAATGAATTGAACGGGGATCAATTAGGAAGCGCACTCTTCGTAAACGGCTAAGCTTCGGTTACTCTGGTGAACGTCGTCCCAGCTGAGCCAGACCTGACCTTGAGGAGTAAAATTGGCCAAATCACCGCGGGCGGTCGACGAGGCATGACAGTTGGTGGACGAAGTGTAATCGGTCGTGTTGGGTGAGGTAGTACCATATTGACTTCGAACATTGCAAGGAAAGTACCAGTCGAGACTATCGCCGCTCCCAGAAATCGATGAATTGGCACCCTTAGTGATGAGACCGCGACAATTCTGGTTGACATTCTGGAACAAGAATGAAGCGTCGTTACCTGCGAGACCCCAGCCCCCGGTAATGAGGGGATTAGTGGACCCGTTGAAGGTCGCGCCAGCTGCAGGATGCTTGAAATTGTTGAAATCATAATCCCATCCGTTTATAACGACGGAAGCGCTTCCGATACGGTCATCACCTATGGCGCCACCGTGAAATCGGTTGGCCGGAGTTCCACAGACGACTTCGGTGAAACCGAACGTGATGAAACCGACAGCAGCCATTAGTGAGAGAATGATGCTCATGAGACCTATTTTCTCTCGCCACGCACGTTGCTGCTCTGGTGTGCGGATACCTGAAGAGAGTATAAGAAACGAGTAAAACAGAATCAACGTGAACATATACCGCATGCCCTTAACATGAACGGCGGAACCATGACGGTCAACAGGTAGCAGTACATCATCCATGGACCTTTGGGACCAGGTGCAAAATCACCTAAACAACTTCGGTGCTTGGGTTCTGAAGAATCAAGCATGGGAACTTGAGTCGAAGACTGAGTCTTTCTGCGCCTGAGTGTGTTTCCTCTTTTGAACAAGGCAAGACCCGACTCTGCGACATCCTCCTCTCGGGCGAGAATAGACTTTCCTCGTCGGAGACCTTGAGGAAAATTCCCAGTTGCTGCAGCGGCATGAGCACAAGAAACTTGCAAAGGGATTTTTTTTAAAAAAAGTTCTACACACTCGAAGGCTGAATCCCGACACCCTCTTCTTCTGCCTGAGCAACATGAGTCCTGTAATGCCATTGCCGATGGCCGGGCTCAATCTTTTCACGATCTGGCTTAACCAAACTCTTCTTCCTCCCTACTTTTGCCGGGTCGAGTCCACCAAACTCTACATCTTCGGCGCCGGGGGAAAGCTGGCTATTGTACATGGCCCTCTGTCGCTGAGCGTCGACTTGACCGTGGCGATCACCACGTTCGACATTTTGAAAAGAGACGCCTCTCGAGCCATCCTGATGTAAATACTGGGGTCTAGCAGCAGAATAGTCTTGGTAGGACGATGGTGGCGACTGCTGTTGTTGGGGTTGACCCGGCCGCGAGGCACGAGGAGGACGGCGTTCAGGAAAGTCCATGAGAGAAGACGACCTGCGCCGGTATGTAAGGTCGAGTTGAGTTTATATTCCTTGTGAAGGGAAGGGGGGGAAGGAAGAGGACGCAGAAGAGTTGTCGGACGAGGGCGATGACGGTCTTTGTGTAAGGTGGCTATTTGTCAAACTCGGCCCGAATTAGTAAAAATCCTGGTAATTTCCTTTTTTGGATAATCCTTCCACTTCTCTTCTTTTTCCTTCAATAATGGCTCTATACAGATCTACGGCACAGACAGCTGTATCTCCCCCTTATTTCCAGCCACAGAACTAGAGCTTTTTTGAGACTATCACAGAATGACCTCACTCTAATTTCAATAGATTGATGACAATGACATTGCGGCATCAGCCTCCTCGCAACCACAAAAAAAATTCACATTTCAGCGTCTAGACTAGGAGCCCATATGGCGCGCTGATGCTGATGCGCGTTGCAATGTTTTCATCACTTCTTGATTACTTAGGTTCGGTCTGTAAGCTAACCAGCCTGAGGGAAGTGGCAATCCTTAGCGACAGGTGAGTACAGCAGAGATCGCAACAATACATGCCCAAGCGTACAAAACTGCCGAGTACTTTACAAACTCGGTCCAAACTCGAACGTACGGTCAAGTCAAGTCGGCTCAACATCTCATACTCCAACCCCTCCCCCTTTCCAGATCCTCCATATCCGAAAAGGCATCTAATTACTTACTTACTCTACTCATCATACCATTTTCAGCACCGAAGAGACCGAGTCTGCAGCCTAGACCTGCGGCGCGATAAGCAAGGTTGATAAGTCCTTGCCGCGCACAACGATGTGAATAACTACACTAGACTTTGCCCTTACTCTCAGTGTTTCGTCTCATCTATGTATGTACTTGCAATGGCCCAGAGTCCGCCCGTTCCCCTATACATCCGTCAATTCCCTTTCTAGTTTCCGCAGGTCGTACCTTTCGCTTCAGCTTCAAGTTACAATTAACGGGTGAAATCCATAGAACGCTCGGGACCAAAACCAAAACCATTTCAATGATATTAAAACCAAACACGGACACGAAAAGGATCCACACTTTCGCGGAGTTACTGGGAATACAATTTTAAGCCTTTATTGCACATCTACTTCTCCAAGAAAAAGAAAAACAAGAAAAATTAAACCTATAACCCAACTGTAACGTATCATTCCAAATCCGGAATCCTCGGAATCCGCATAGGGTATGTACAGTATGACAGGTACAACAACATATACGCACTGAACGCACCGGCACACCGACGAAAGCGCTTCTCACCGCGGTCGAACCGCTACCAACTCAAGCGGTCAGTCAGTCACAGAGTCGGACCAGAACCACAGAACCGAACTCTCCTGAATCGGAGTGTTTGAAGAAGAACGGAGGAATGGTTCAGTAAGTACTCCGTGGATTTTGTTAGGGCGTGCAAGATGCGAAACGCATTGATTTCACTCACCCGAACCTCCTTTACACTGGCAGTAATAGCGTTATGCATACAACATGTGTTTCGTTAACCGACTCCTCGCCCCATTCCCGCCCAGACTCCCTCATTTGGTCATACGTACTGTACACCCGAGCATCACACACCGATTTGTAGATGGATACATAACGCATAATTCATCGTTAATTTCACCCACCCTAAAAGTCAACCGGAAATGTCGTCACCTCAACATAGTCTGAGCTTCGATGTCATGACGAAAGAATTCAAAGGTTAGGACGCGCGAGTGTTCGCGTCCTTAGATGAAACTCAGTTTACGTTGCTTATGAGTCCACTCTTTTTTGACAGATCGAAGACTGAGAATGGCAGGATACGTCGGGTCCAGACCAGCCAGTACGCGATCCAAAGGCATCACCTGAGGCCAGTAGAGCCACCTTTCCTAGTCTCCTTAAACCCGATACACATTGGATTACAAATTCAGAATAGTCTCGCATGACATTGATTTTTTGATAGAGGTAGCAAAAATACAGTCACGTCGCCTAACTTACCCGCAATAAGTAATGGGTAAACAAGCGTCCTAACACCGAGCTGGCAGTGGCGGCAGTACGAGAATCGAAAGTAACTCTCAATCCGCTTTCTGTGTACGAGACAAAGAGAAACTCAGCCTCGCCTAATCTTAAATTTATGCTTGGGACCGAACTCCATTTATTACACCCTCGAATTCCCCGAGCTTCCCATTTCCGGACAGTCAAAGCGAGCTTTTGCAAGTAAATTTCAAATTCCGAATTCGGCCGGGCACAGACAAAGTCCTTGATAAAACTAGCAAGTAGATGCAGCAACTCAAGCTGTTCTATATACTCACCCTCTTCTATCGACTGATGGGCTTGAAGTTCATTCATCGACCTGAGCAGTGAGAGAAAGAACAGCCCTGCAGCAGGTCACCTTGAGGTCGCATTAAACACTATCATGACGGTTTATTGTGCTGCGTATCGTATCAAGTGTGCTACCGCGCAGAACGATGGGATCTTCTAACAACAAACGGCGGCATCAGGGCTCCCCCAACCCGTCCCGACAGCCTCCAGCCGTCGGATGCGATTAGTAATTGTCACAAAAGCTACTTGCAAGTTCCGGAATATTCAATACGAAATCGTTAAGCATCGGTAAGTGAAGCGCGGCTACATACAGTCGAAGCAGCTGCTACCTTAGCGCACCTACTTAGTCACTCTACAGAAACGGAGTTGTCAAAGTAGGCAGTTTCGAGATTCCCGACGAAGACGAGACGCCCAAATAAACGCCCGCATGTTCCCTCTCGGATCCTCCGGCCCGCTTCCGATAAACGTTTATGCAGTGTCAAACTTTTTTTTCTTCCTTGCCCTCAAACCACTACCTCCACCCTCAAAATGCCTGTACTTGGCTCTTAACAGGGTGGAATTCAATCAAACGAATTCCACCCTGTTTGTTATCCAGAATCAACATATAGAACTCATTTTAGACAATTAGAAACTCTAGACGAATCGGTCTCCTCTTAGAAGCACTTTTAGACACTCAAAAAAAACATTTTTTTAAATATTTCTTCGGGCAATATGTACTCGACCGCCAAAAAATACCCGTTCAATTTCGGACCAACAAGTATTAGCGCACCTTCGACCAGCTTAATACCTCTTTCAAAACTTTCCAGCAGTTCATCTGATCAGGTATGCCAATCTCTAGCCAACCTCCGTCACATTTACGGCCCTCAACAACCTTCGGCACTACCTCCAAAACTCGTCTTACCCATCCGGAAACTTCATCATCGAAGGCTCATTCATGATGAATCTGTTCCGGATTCCGGTTACGCTTCCGCTGAGGAAGAGGATGTAAACGAGGAGGAAAATGTATTCGAAGACCAGATCTTTGCAAGCTCTGATTCGTCTGCATCTGACGACGACGACGACGACCCGGATGAGTATCTGGACGTTCTACGCTCGGACCCAATGGAACGTGCGTTCGCCATCAGATGGCTTACCGGTTTCATCGCTCGATCCGATGCATGGGCTGCTATCGACGACGACGAGGATGACGAAGAAGCCGACAAACGTACAGACGCAATAGACAACGCGACGAACCTCCTGTCCATCCTCCTCGGAGACGATCAGGAGGAAGGCGGAGAGGAACAAGATTGTTCCGTCACACGTTCCTTTCAGTTTCCCAATCCCAATCCCGACTCGACCGTTATCCAAATAGACTTGAACGATGCTCCGCTGTCCAACGAGGACCATACCTCGGTGGGTCTTCAGAGCTGGGCTAGTTCGATTGTGCTCTCTGAAAAGATCTGCAAGGATCCAGCGAGGTTTGGTCTTTCGAATGCGCTAAAAAGGGATGGGACGCCGTTGCGTATTCTCGAGTTGGGTGCGGGAACGGGTTTGTTGAGTATACTTGCTGCTAAACTGTTGTCGTCGGCTGCGTCTGCGTCTGACCCTGCTCCTGCTGCGGCTGCTACTTCAATATCCGCTACAGACTACCACCCCGACGTCCTAGTGAACCTCCGCGCCAACATTGCTGCCAACTTTCCGTCTCCTTCTCCGCCTTTGCCTATTGTCGTACATCAGCTAGACTGGGAACACCCCGATTACTCTACACCCATGGATCAGCCATTCGATTTGATCTTTGGTGCAGATGTTATTTACCATCCCGACCATGCTAAATGGATTAAAGCGTGTGTGGAGAGGCTGCTTGCGCGTCCTTCTTCGACTTCTTCCTCTTCCTCGTCGAAATTCTCCTCCTCTCAAGGAGGTGTCTTTTGGCTGATGTTGGCCCTCCGTATAAGCGCTCGACACGAAGGGATGTCTCGGACGGTAGAGGATATCTTTCTCGACGCGTCTTCGGCACTAACAGGGGTTAGGAAGGAGGGGGAGGGGGAGGAGGAGGAGGGTACAAGTGATTCAAAGCCAGAGTGGCAGTTGGCCATTTTAGAAAAGGTCGAAGTCGGGAAGACGAAAGGTGTAGGCCGTGAAGATGAGCGAGGATACTTGTTGTTCAAGATTGGATGGGTTTTGTGTTGAGGTGAGCAAGTGCACTTGTGAGTTTGGATTTTTTGGATTTTCGATTCTTGGTTTTTGGGAGGTTACATGTGTAGACATACTCTACTCTACTTGTAAACTCTGTATCCTTGTTTAATTTTATTCTATAGTAATTCTATTCCATAATTCTACGTGGCGGTGGGCAACGCCTGTGGGAAGGTTTGTTCCAAGCCCCGCGTCTGCTCAAATTCCACTGCAAAACAGATTTCACGCGGAACCGATGGAGAAGAGGGCTTAAAGCTCGGCGCGTTCTTTATCGAACTAAGCAAGTATGTACCAGTCAATAAAACTATGGAGCCGTCCAGATAGTATGCCAAGTGTTTCCAGCGCGTTCTTAACGAAACCGCGGCCGCGGCCACAGGTTGCACCAGTAAATATGGTACGTGGAAGGAGCTGCACACACGATTGCAACACGGTTGGACTCGAAGCTTGAAGAAGAAACATCTCTTGTGCTACTACTGGTGCTCGATACTGGTACTCGATGGACCCGAGCTACCAGCGCTACCAGCCAAGACAGCAGTAGAAAAGTGGCTCTGCGAAACTGTAGCACAGATGATACTCCACACGTTCAGAACCCCGCCTTTGGCTTGGTTGCCAGTAAAAGCTTAAGCAGTGACGGACGAGAATGCCATGTAACACGTTCCTCCCGAAACAGCAGTGTCCAAACCCCTCAAGTTTTACCTCTTTTACCTCTTTCCCATTCAAGGGTTATATTTTGCTACTGCTCCTACTCAATCGCACCGTACCACAGCAATTTACACACAACAATTTACACACAACATATATTCCTACTCATAAGTATGAACCCTATTCTAAAAGGCGTCTACATACCTAAATACATACGTACAATATACAAGTACAGGCCTATGCACCTCTCTGTCCATGATAAATCAATAAAACCATCAACTCCCGGACCAGCCAACCAGCCAAGAAAGTCCAAGAAAAAGCCTCCATGGGGATATCCGACACCGATCCGAGTCCCAAAAACACTCTAGAGTATGTACACTGTCATACATATGTACCGGAAGAAGAGAATAAATAAAATGCAATGCGATACGACAGGGGGAGGGGGTGGGGTAAAGCAATACTAAAGCATAAGCATGCAAGTGAATATAGAGTATGGTAGGATAGGAGGAATTCCAGTATGGAGGATGGAGGATGGAGGAAAGTGATATAGAATATATGTATATCTCGCGAATTACTAAAATGCTAATGCCAATGCATAATACAAGCGCGGGTGGTGGTGATACAACGTTCTAAATCCGAACGAATGGTATGAATGAGCGTCGAGAATGGGAGAAATGCCAACACCAATATAGAAATATGAACTCGAGCCAAAGAAGCAAGAAAAAAGAAAAGAAAAGGTATCCACAAAAGCCCTCAATTCAGCCCACCAGAAACGACAACATCGGCATAAGTCAGCGTGGGTACAATCTTGGACGATGGCCTCGAAGACTCCGACTCGGACGACTCATCGCCGTCACTATGGCAAACATGCTCCCACTCCTGCTCGAGATCTCGAGGCGGAGGCGTATCGTGCATGAAAGCAAGCTCGTCTAGAACGATAACGGAACGAACGGCAGGGATAAGTTCGAAATCTGGGTCTATGTCATAATAAGTGATGAGTATAATAAGAACACAAGAAGTGAGACATCAAAATAGACCATCTCACCTTTCCGCATGCCCTTTCGAGAATTCCGAACAGAAACCTGCGTAATCAAGTCTGCGAGCTTGACCTCGGTGGTCTTGTGTAACGGTGGCGGCGACGTCGTTCCAGCCGGAGCACCCAACCGCCCAGGTTGTTCATCTCCCCGAGCTAGACTCACGGTATCGTGGTCCAACTCGGAGTCAGTTCCGAACCCGGACCCTGTCCACCTCTCTTTCACCCTCGCCGCCGGCGGTGCCGACGACGCTCCAAATGCAATACTCATCTTGCTGAATGCGGTGGCCCTCTTGGAGACCTTTGCCTCCCGCATCCTAACATACTCCTCTGTCCGCTTGACACGCTGACGGTCGTGCTCGAACGCTCGTTGGTCCTTAAAGCTAGCGAACGAGGGAAAGGAGGAAGATAAGGAAAGGGCGGCGTCGCTCGTTGGATCGTCGACGACGTCGCCCTTGTTGTCCTTATCAGGTTCCGTACTAGAGGACGACGGCGCTTCGGCAATCTTAGAAGGAGGGTTGACAGTCGCTTTGCTCTTGGAGAAGGCAGCTTCAGCTAGGGACCTGACAGTTGAGAGCGACATTGAAGCCATAGTGGATATTAGATATTACAGTGCAAACGCAGAGAGTTGCTGTGATGGTGGTGGTAGAGGTATTAGAGACGAGATAGGCTTGGGCGTGTAAACCAACGGCTGAAATGATAAGATAAGCACTGGTCGCCCCACCGGGCCCGATCTTGACGCAAACGGAAAATATAAAAGGGGATCATCGAACCACGGTTGTATTTTCTGTTGTTGTGTCATTCGATTCGAGTCAGGGAGGTACTACAAGGCCCGCTGCGAAACAAAAGAGGCATAAGCGGTTTAGTGGCTGGGTAGTACCGAAACACTAGCACTAGCATCCCTGCCCTGCAATTGCCAATTCGCACACTTGCGAGGTGTATAAGCTGGAAAAGGAAACGTCATAACGACGAACGATTGAAGATTCATCGCGATGAATTCCAAAACAGCCAAAATGACGCCTTAGCGGGACACATGACTGGAAGAGGAACGTTGAACGTTGAACGTTAGCACGAGCAGGTCGGGGAGATAGAGATAGCGAACGAGCTGGTCAAAAAGGGCAGATTGATCGCCATAGCTTGCATACCCACAATCACAATCGAGAAAGGACGAGTCACCAGCTGCAGCGAACGTGGTTGGACGAGAAGGCTGGGTGGGAATGCGGATTTACAATTTCAAAGGGAGAAGCAGCACGTTCCTCTACACTTCTTGTCTGCATTGCGAGTCATTCACACCGTCAACAGGATAAATTCCAACTGAAGAATATCATATCGCCGACCAAGTGGTGTAGAAGAAAGAACAGGTTCAATAATTTCTCACAGGCGCGTGCCCAGTTCATTGACAGCCACGTTCCTTTTTTTCTTACCGTCTTCATATGGCTTGCATCGAGTATGGAACGGGAATCCGTTTTGCTTTGCTAAGTATGGTGTTCAGGAATAATTGTACAGACGCGATATTCCTAGGATGCAAGTCGACGGACGGTCGAATGTCCCCAGCCTAAATGGAACGCAAACTCAGTTCCATGTGGCGACTTTGCAAATCCATGCATGTATATTGACTCGTGAGTAGCAGGACCTTTTTTTACTACACAGGGCCCGTATGTATCTAATGTCAAAGCTAGGTATCGCAAATCTATTTAAGGTAACGACGACTGCTTTCATTCGATTATCTGCCACGATGACAATCATACACTTGGGGATGTCTACGACAACGACGCGTTTAGCACTGCCCACCGTGCCCATTCGACTACGGGTGGGGGCCCATTCGACTATGGCCGGGGTCAAGTTACCACAGAGAGCTGCTGGCTTCCTCGTCAAGGAACTCGAATTCTTCGCCAAAGCTCTCGAAAAAGCCCGATCGCTCCTTCCTCGCCATTCTCGGCGGTGCCAAGTGCACTAGCGGCCAACAGGAAGAATGGTAGGCATGAAGATCAAGACCTCCAGGAGCGTCCTTGCCTTCCTTAGTTGTGTACGATTCCTCCAAGCCAGAATTTCAGGTAATCAATTCTCTCTCGGTATGCGCATAGAAGTCAATTCGAGATCGCCTGGTCCAACCGCAATAGTAGCAAGATTGAAGAAATTGTGGTTCACAGCCCGCCGGCCGTATGCCTAGACTCTGATTTATTCTTTTGCGGAGATAAAGACAAGTTACAACTGATGAAGCTAAGCGCGTTGGCCAGCGTCGCCCTGTCATCAAAAAAACTGGATGTTTGAAGGCAACTCAGTGGATTCGGCGGAAGTTCGTTTTGTCCACCGGGACTATATAGGCCGCTAGAACCAAAACCGTCAGATTCATAGGAACCATCCCCCTTAACGCCCTGAGGAAGACGATGCTTGTCACTAGGTTTATCCTTCCCTATCGCTCGTCAAGGCCGTAATCGCATACATTGTAAAGTGAATTTCAAACAGAGACTTGTTTAACGGTTTTTACTAGTTTACGCTCTGATAAGGTTGTCGGCGGTGTATGGATAATGAACAGATGTTGAAGCGATGCAAAGGCGGTATCGCTATAAACATAGAATCACCGTTATGCCTTATTAATATCGGTTATCCTGTTTTGCCTTGCAGACATGACGCAGCCGGCGACGACGAGGAAGTGCGGCGCGTCGGAGGGCGTTTGAAAACTAGAGTCGAAAGGTAACTAAAGATCGAAGTGTTTAG
The DNA here is from genome assembly GCA_000827265.1 of Collybiopsis luxurians FD-317 M1. Taxonomy (NCBI): domain Eukaryota; kingdom Fungi; phylum Basidiomycota; class Agaricomycetes; order Agaricales; family Omphalotaceae; genus Collybiopsis; species Collybiopsis luxurians. The sequence continues at coordinate 2,754,318 of KN834749.1, read as the reverse complement.
CATACTATAAAAACCGTCGCAACTGGTATTTCATTGATTTTCAGTCCGTCGGCCTTCCCTTTGCCCAGTCATGTAAAATAGATTTGACCTTTGGAAGCGAAATAGAAAAATTTAAAATCGCTGCCATCAGGTACGAGTGGTTGCCGTCAATATCGGCCCTAATCACATCACACACACACTCACAGCGAACTGTGACTGTGGTGCCCGCGCTTCGTAGCCATCTCTCTCTTCATGAACCTTCATGTCTTCTACCTTTCTTCGACAGGCTATCGCAGAAAACTCTGCTAGACATTCTCAGTTGCTGGACTCATTAAAGGACCTCGAAGGTATCCCAAATGAACTCAAGGAAAAGACTAAGCTTGTAGAGGATTTGCAATCCGAGTTGGAGGAGTGCGAGACAAAGGTTTCGGCGTTGTTTGAGAAGACGAGGGAGCAGAGAAGGAATGCTGACCCGGGGATTATCCCTGGCGGTCTAAAGATTTCGCAAGTGTTTCGTGGACGGAAGGAGAAGGAGAGAGAACGGGAACGAGAGGAGAAGAACAAGAGGTGCGTGGGTTTATCCCCCATCTCCCATTTCTAGCTCTTAACTGACAAGAATTCATTAGACTTTTCGCCGAAGCAATGGCGGAGGAAACAAAAGAACGAGATAGGCAAAGGTCCATCGAACAAGAATTGAGCAAGGCACAGACATCAGTCAGTCAGCAATCCTTCTATTTCAACCTTTGCTCAGCTGGTCTCAATTCGTTTCTCTTTTCAGAAATCGGATTTATTGCGGAGAATGAAAGACTACGACGATATTATGGGCAAGATAGATGCTTTATACTCCTTGATCTTTAATGGTCCTACTCCTGGTGCGTTCTCCCTGCCCCGCTGAACCCCTTCCACGTTTCATCTAAGCGCGTCGCGTTGCCAGGGTTTCCTAAAGAAGACGAGCTTGAACAGGCAGTTCAAGCTTCCATTTCAGTCGTACATCGAGCACGAACAGAGTTCAACAGAGAAAACGAGGCACTCGAGATCCTTTCTCGTTCGGATAAGACATTTAGAGAATGTCAGTCAAAGTTGAAGGATGCGATCTATTGGGCTACTGCGTGTGAGCATGGCATTCTCGATCTTTTCGTTCATTTTTGTTTTCTCATATGTATCAAGTAGCGATGCTTGCTGGAGGACGGTATGTGGGTCTCATTGACTCTGGGTCTCTTCCAGCGCCATGAATCGTTGATTGATGGTTTTTGTAGCACGGCCGAGGCGAAAGAGACCGCATCGTTAAGGATAGCACATTCATTAGCGCAAAAGGCCCAATCCCTGGTTCGCGATGCACAACAGTACTCGGCGTACGTTCGTACACTCGAAAATCCGAGTATAGCAAGAGAGTCCGTCTTTTTCACTCGCTCGTTGTTTCTGACAACTCATGGACTGTTTATAGACTACCGGTGCGGAAGGAGAACGATACGGAATTCCATGGTACGTCTAGGGCTGCCTGTTTGGGTTTGAGTTGAAGCTGACCTTATACAGAGGTGCTAAAGAAACTGGCGGCGGAGCTGGGGAACACGTATTCGCAGGTACGCACTACCAATACAATCTTTTACTCCATCGGGCGTCTGCTAATTTTATTTCCCGGGTACCCAACAGCTTATATCAGAACGAAAAGCCTGTGCAGACCGTACAGAAGACTGCAAAAACGCTGTCCTCGAAGCAGAACAGGCTGTAGCAGATCACAAGAAGGAGCTTCACGAACTGCGGAAAGCGACATTTCTGGATGTCGTATCCAAGCTCAAATCGGGGGAGATTGAGGAACCGACGGAATTGGACTTTGAGGGGATGCAAGACGCGCCGCCTAGTTATGATCAACAACACGGTACCCAATCATACTCGCAGCCGGGTATGCCATCCGCACTGCAAGAACAGACACCAGCGCCTTTACCCCCAGAACTGATCATCGCAAAGCAGGAGCATACCGGGCCGTTCAGACAGATTTCCGCCGACTTTGTGGCGCCTCCGTATGATATGGGTCCTCCGTATGACATGGGTATGAGTGGGCCGTCATCGCCTGTAAGCACATATAGTGTTCCTGCTCCTGGTTATACGTCCCAGCATGCGTCTTTCTATTTTCAAAATTGTGCGTATTGGATTGATTTTTTATGTTTGGATGATCCTGCGTATCTGACATTTTCGTCCGTTGAATGTTTGCAGCACCTCTGCCACCGACGCCATCAACATCACGGCCCGAAGGTGCAAGACCGAGAACGGCAAGGCGGCCATTACCGAGGGTGCCACAGCCTAATTCCAGATAGCGATGTATACGATTCTCAGCCTCTACCTTCCTCATCTGCATTGTTCCGCCCATACCTCTGTCTCCCGTAATTCCCTCCTTCGGTCTTCCTTGCAGGTGCTGCCTCTCCCTTCCTTACCCGTGTGTCCTCCTAGTTCCCTCCGTACCTCCTTCTCCCGTTTATACTTTAGTGCATGTCCTATACCCGTCTCATCTGGGTTTTTCTGTTGTTGTTGTGTATTTGGTAATGTTAACGATGACTTGTTTTTCTTTTGTCCTTCTCTCTTTCACTTCTCTTTCTGAGTCTTTTCCTTAACCAGGCTAGTCACGACACTCGTTTTCTACATCGTTGCATTTTCAACCGACCGACCGTCGTCTTTCTTTCTTTCTTCCTTACACATTCCGAACTTCTCTGTCATTCGTCCTCATTTTCATTCCATCTGATCGCATTTCATTCCCAAGTTTGTACTTGCTTGCTCATCTTTGCTCCACGATTCTATTCCAGTACCTATGATATAATCTCTCTCCTCTCCTCATCACCGCCGAGCCGAGTGTTACTACTGAACTAGCCTACAGTCATATATCATCATTAATGATTCCTTTTTATCTTCTTGACTAGGCTGATGTCGACCGACCGACGAAAGCGGCTGACTGACTTTCGGGAGGTGGGGGGTCAGGTAGTCTGGGCACAATGGAATGGGGTGGGCACCTGCGGGTAGCACGCAACGTTTAACGTTTAACCCCGGCCCTACTCCCTCCGGAGTAGGCCATTCGCGGATTTCGAGTTTTCAGCTTGTTACTCGTCATCGGTATAGTTCAAGTTGCTTCCCCGTCTCTTGTTGTCAAGTAGATTCCCATATCGGCCTTCTATCTTTTTTTTCTTTCTGATTTATTCCAAAGTTTTTCGCTGTTTCGTTGCGTTATTTCTATTTCCTTTTCGGCTTGTGCTCAGTGGTGGGTACTCGCTTTGATCTCTGTCTATCTGTTCATTTCATTTCATCTCATCTCATCCTAACTCTATTTCACGTTGCTTTTTTTTGTTTTGTTTTGTTTTTCTCTTGGTTTATCATAACTGAACAGGACAATTACTACGTACGTACAGTACAGTTTACAAACATGTGTATAATAGCTACTATCAATGCACCAAGAGTCGACATCGCATTTGTACTCTGAGATGATGATACTTTGCTTCGTTTGGGGTGGATTCTGAACCGTTTGCGCCGAAAATTTACTGTACGCTCGAATGACATCTTTAAGTAAGAGCAGTGTATGCCAACAACAGCGAAAGTTTTCCTGTTTTCATCCTCCCATTTCCGATCGAAGTACTTTTTGTTAAACCTCCGAGCCTGTGTTTGCAATGTATCTTTCTTGCTCGACTGAATGGTTCGCGAACATGCCTCCGAGTGATGATGTTTTTAAATTCGGCTTTCCGGCCACTTTACCGCTATCTTCGGCACTTCTCACGGCACGTAGTGTCTTCTAAGTACGAACGAAAGACACAGTCATCGTTTCAAATGGAGGAACTATTTACATTCTAAGCTGCAGTTACACGCAACGAAAATCCTGAATTGCTCTTATCAGTCACTACCGCCTTGGCCGGCAGTGGACTCTCTTGGTCCATGGTCACAGTCTGACCCAGGGAAAGATCAGACTTTGCGCCGCTTTTCGCGACTGCCCCACAGCTGGAAAACCTAACTTCGCCAAAATCCAGGAACGGGATTGCGCGGCTCGTATATTCCTTGGGATCAACTCTCGCATGGTTCTCCGCCATCCACACTGCATAATATGGTTGAATAGGAACCGCAGGGTGTTGAGGAAGATCCTTCGGAGCATCTCGATCCTGAACGAGAAAACGGACGAAAGACTTCAAGACGCGAAGATACGAGGGTTTAAGAAAAACTTACTCTTGACATCGCTGTCAAGGGGTGAGTTGTCCGTGTCGCCGCTCCTTTGGTGACATTTTCAATGGTGAGCAGTGCCTCGGTGGGATTCTCAATTTTTATGTCAATCTTGACCTCGTCGCCTGCTTCCAAATCGAGAGCTGTCTCATCCTCTATCCAGACCGGGTATTGCGGGAACCATTCCATCCAGGGCAGGTACTTGACTTGACTGCCATCTTCTGAGACTGAAACTCGGACTCCTGCTTGGACAATAGCTGCTTGGGCTTCGTTGGTCCGCTCGGTATCCAAATTGTACCCATCGCTAATGCCGACCCAGAAGTCAACCTCTCTGCCCTTTGAAGCAGCGGGATTGTCCACTATGGGTAGAGTGAACGTTCCAAACACCCTGGCAAATCCGTTTTGATCTGGCGAAGGGGTAACAACTCCAGCGTAGTTCGTCGTTCTTTCAAACTTTTTGACGTTTTAAAGAGGCAAAAAGTAAGCTTGCGATAAATGTGATTCATGATATGAGCTCACCAAGGCTCTCGACATCGGAGCTGCTAATGATGCATTAAATTTTGAAGCGACAGCGAGGAACGCAAAGGCTGCTGCAATGATCATAGTATGCATATCGAGAGAAAGGGTGAAATTGGTAAACTGGTGGACAAATAAAAGGTTGGCGCGTAGGGAGCGACAAATGCACGAGCAGAAAGAGAAAGTAGAATAGACCTCGAGTTCCTTGACCAGCAAAGAACTGAAGAAGCGACATGTGGCGTATTTCATTTTTATACCTTCAGCGGGGAGAAAAATGCGCCAGCGCCGGCGAAAGTTGGAGGTATCGAACCGTTTCACCCTGCGTGTCTCGTTACCTAAGAGTATTGACCTCATTCCGCTCCTCACATTCTCCTGTCCTTTATCAGTCCGTCTACAATTTATTTCCTTTGAGCATCGCGCGTACCATTGTCAAGATTGTTGGGATACCTGGCGCGGTTTTTTTTGGCCGCTGCGCACACCATACTTATACTCCCCATGCCTTAAGCTTATTCCATCTGTTACTGACGTCCGTATACACTCGCCCGAGTACTGATTTGCATATATTCCCTGGATAGATTGACAATTCTGACTTTTCCCCTTGTCCACTCTCTACGGATTGAGTCAGGGTTGAGAAAATCATCCCGCCTCCCGATACTTCTCAACGACCTTGACTCTGATTAAACCGGGTGAACGCGTCGAAAGGAATAAAAGATGATGTATTTCCCATAATGCCGATTGGTGACCTGGACGTGATTTGACAAGTCACAAAGGCCGCTGCCTTGCAAAAATCGGCCCTTTAAGGATTCTGAGATTGAAGCACAATGTCAGGCAGTGATCATGAAGGTAGCTATCATCCGCTTACTTTACCAATCTAACAATCCAAGTACTTACAGTATAAAATGCGGTTTCCCATCTTCTCGTCTCTCGGAGCGAGTTCGGAATACTATGTCATCGTTTGGCGGACAGCAAGTCATGCGGCAGATTGTGTCGCTTCGTCGGCGAGTTTTATATGCTTGTAGATTCCTGCTGCCAATATTCTCATGCGCATATAGTTTTGAACCATTTTCAATGCTAATGATGCAGTTCGCCCACAGTTGTTTTTTTTTTCAAATCCTTGTTTATTCGCCCTTATATGGTAGCGAGTAGACTATCTAAAATAACTCTACGCGAATGTGTAATACTACTGCCTACATATACGCTGTCCGCATCTTTTGGTTATAGACCGAGTTATGAAGCATCAATCGTATAACGTTCATGCCATGTTGTGTAGAATAATTAAAAGTAGAAAAAGAGATAGTAATGCATACCCCAAATTATACCGACTACTCTCCTCTATCCCGCATTTCCGGCAGATCCGCGATTATGTGGTGAAAGCGCTTCGTCTCATCAGCAAACCGAAAAAGGTACTTGAGGAGCCCTGGCGTCGTGAGCAGGGAGCTGAGAGTCATATTCCGTGGGCCTATTTTGTGCCTGAGGCGGTCTCGCGCTGTCCGATGTGCCGAGCATTGGAAAAGAAAATGTACTTCTGTTTCTCTGCGGCTTTTGCAACATGGGGATTCCGGGGAGTCGGCTCACTTGATATCGTAGAGGTGCTTTTGGAGAGGGATGTGACCGGTACGTAGCTGTGTGAGGATAGACACAAGTTTGCAAGGGAGATGCCTTGAAAGTGCCCACAGTTGTGTGTTCCCTCTTACACTAGTTGAGCATTTGAATCAAAATCCGCTGCGCGTACAACCTGTGTAATGTACTTATACATTCTAATTCTAGGAGGACTTCACGCGCAACGAAAATTCCAAAGCACTGGTCTTTGCAGCTTCCACGAGGACCGGTTCATTCTGTAATGGCCTCATGTTCAAAACCGAAGCCTCGGAAAGATCAACGGTTTTCTTCTCCTTCGTCGATGCTTTACAATTAGAAAATTTGACCTCGCCGAAATTCAGGAACGAGGTACGAGCACCTGTGGGTTTACAAGCTTCCGGGTGATTCTCTACCATCCACACTGCATATTTTTCCTAGATAGGAACACGCTAAACGCGGAGAAAAAAAGTTGTAAATTTTTGACGCATGAAAAAGGTACTAAAACTTGAGAAAAACGTACTCCATACGTCTCTAACATTGGGAGAGTGATTGACTTCCTTTTGGTTTCATTGGACACGATAACAGCTGCCTTAGTGGGACCAAGGATTCTTATCGTGATCTTGACCTTGTCGCCTCCTTCCAAATGGAGACCAGCCACAACTTCTGAAGCTACATAGGCCGGTAATTCAGGGTGCCATTCAGTCCAGGGATTGTACGTGACAGCAACCTCTTGTGATAAGTACGAGAACGTCGACTCCTGCCTGGACAATGGCCGCTGCGGCTGCACTGGCACTTGTATCTAGACCGTAACCATTCGTAATTCCGACCCAGAATGAGGCCTCTCTACCCTTTGAAGCCGCAGGGTCGTTCACCTTGGGTAATATAAATGTTCCAGAAGCGGTGATAAATTCGTCTCCGGCCGGTGAAGGCGCAAAGAACCCAGCCCAACCCTAGGCTTCAGAAAGCTTTTCGATATTTTAGATGGAAAAAAAATGAGCTTGTGAGATACATGTGGATGATCAATCGGACTTACCACGGAGGCTGCTAAAGAAAAGTTGAATATTGAGGTGAAGGCAAGGAATGCCGCAATGATTATAAGCATGGCAAGGGAAACTGGGTAGAGGCTTGGAAGGGAAAAGGTAGGGCGGCGGCCTCATAGAACAAGAAACGCAAGAGCAAAAAGAGGAGATTCGAGCGCCTTGAACCAGCAAGGAACTTGATGAAGACAGGTGTGACATCCTTCGTTTTTAAACCTTGGGCAATAAGTCAGGTTTGCGCCTTCCCTGCATACCCTCCTCGACAAAGCAGGATAAATGTATTTCCCATAATTCTGGCCGGCGGGCAAGATGTGATCTTTTTACATACCTTAAAGAGACCTCTGCATTGCCTCTGCAGAAGAAATTAGTTGTCGATGTATACAGAATGCCATCGAATTGAATAAAAAATAGACGAGCTGCTTAACATAGTCGCTCAGTTACGAAAATCTGCCCAGAGATTCAGAAGACAAACATAGCTTGCGCCGTTGAGTTGCAACTTTGTTCTCGTAGCAGAAATAAGGCAGTGGACCTGGTTCTAGAACTGGGCTGTTCACCTGCCGGGCTATTTAAGCAGATTGAAGGGCTGGAATTTCCAAGATGAAAGCACAATAACGCAGCCGTACGCCTATTTTACGCCTTCAACGAGCAAGTTACGCTTTTACGGTTCATCTATTCATCGATATCGGAGCGGTCTGAAGGTACTAAGCGCCCGTTCTTCCGAGTCAATGGGACCGTCTCGGGCAATATTAATACACGGTCGATAAAAAGCTACATAATCGGATTAAAAAGCCTTCCTAACCGAGTACTCATAGTTTCTTTTTCATTTTCCTATCCTCGTTGCCGATAAGTCGAGCTGTGGGAAGGAATGAAGCCATCGCAGGAGAATCTCTGGAGGATGGGATTGAAAAGCTCCTCCAGCTCTTTCTGCTTTTCCTCGTACTCCTCCTTCGAAGCCTCCTGTGAGTCCTCAAGCCATAGGATCGTCTCGTCAAGGGCGGCCTGAAGTTGAGCCTTAATTTTGGCAATTGAGTTGTGGATCTTGTACGAATAATCCTGGAGATGATTCATAGCAGCAATACGCTCATACTCGACCTCTTCTTCTGCATCGTACATTTCTGCCTCCAGCATCATGCGTTCCTTCTCCATTTTCGACAGCCGATACTTGTCATTGATGACGATAAAACTGGAAAAGCATCCTGAAGACTTTTCAGAGGCAGAGACGATTAAAACACCATTCGGGTCGAGATCGAAAGTAATTTCGATTTCGTGTTTATAGTCTGTGGACGGGAAAGGAGGGAGCCCAGAAAGCGTTAAGGTACCGAGAAGGTGATTGTCCTTGGTGCGAGCTCGTTCGCCCTCATAAACTTGGATGAGTACAGTGAATTTTTGATCGTGAAGGCAGGCTGACATCGAGACTATTTCGGACTTTTTTGTCGGGAAGCATGTGTTGCGTGGTAACATAGGAATCATCATGCCTTCGTCGGTTTCGATACCAAGGGACACGGGAAACACGTCAAGAAGGAGCAAGTCGTAGAGTTTTTCGGTCGTATTTCCAGAGAGAATAGCGGCCTGGATAGCAGCTCCGCGAGTGACAGCTTCGGAAGTTTGGAAAGACTTATTAAGCTCCTTTCTACCAAAGAAATCAACTATGATGTCTCCGATACGAGGAATGCGAGAGCAACCGCCAAGCAGGACGATCTCATCGACTTGGAATTTTCCCACTTTAGAGTCACGAAGGACCCTCTCAATTGGATCGAGGACCCTCTGGAAAAGGTCATGACATATCGCCTCGAATTGCGCACGAGTGATAAAGCTGTAAAGGTCGAAATCCATATGAAGAGAATCAATTTCGATGGAGGCGGATCTGGCAGAAGAGAGTGTACGTTTCGCTCGTTCGCAGGCAGTACGGAGACGACGAACAGCACGGAAGTTAGTGGTGAGATCTGACAATAATAGTCAGATATGTAGACTATGTAAGAAAATAGAGGGAATCTACCCGTTTTGTGTTTTGTCCTAAATTCCTCTATAAAATATTTTGTGAGGCGGTCGTCGAAGGCTTCACCTCCCAGATGAGGGTCACCAGCAACAGCTTTGATTTCGACGATATTCTCCTCAATGACCATGAATGAAACGCTCAATCCGCCTCCGCCAAAATCGCACATCAGAACCCTGTGCTCGCCTGTCACGTTTTGATCCAGACTAAAAGCAACAGCAGCAGCACTCGACTCATCGATAACACGGAGGGTATTGAGTCCACAGATAGAGGCGGCATCTCTGGTGGCTTGTCGTTGAGAGTCATTGAAATACACCGGCACAGTAACAACGCAGTTTGTGACGGTAGTTCCAAGGAACGCTTCAGCCGTACGCTTCATCTTAGAAAGTATCATGGATGATACTTCTTCGGGAGACTATCAGGGCAACAGATTAGATGTTGCCAAAATCTGAAACTAGAAAAGGAAAGTATACCAATAGTTTGTTCTCGCCTCTGTGGTTAACTTCGATCCATGGTCTGTTGTTCTTGGAGATGACTTTGAAGGGAAAGTGCTGTATGTTATTTTGCACCTGGTAGTCATCGAATGCACGACCAATCAGCCGCTTAACATTGAAAATCCTGGATATACTTGGGCTTCGAAACAGATACACCGAAAGATTGAAGAAAAATAATGCGTACGTATTGCTAGGATTCCTTGTAGCCTGGCTCATTGCAGCATCTCCAATCAGACGCTTGCTGTCTGTGAAAGCGACACAGGAAGGGGTAGTCTGGTCACCCTGATCATTGGCAATGATCTCGACATGATCCTTTTGCCATACGCCAACACATCTGAAAGTGACCGACGAAGAGTCAGACCGAAGGCTTGCTGATGACACTGCTTGTACGCACGAATAACTAGTGCCAAGGTCAATCCCGATAGCTTTTTGGGGAAACATTATTCACTTCAGAACTTTAGCACTTTCAAGAGTTTACAGCGCACTCGGTAGCTGAATAGATAGGTGATATGAAGAGCTATGCCTAGAATCTGAACTTAATCATGCAGCGCCTAAACAGAACGTGTTGTTAACGCGCTTACTACATCGGTGCGAAATCTGAGAACTCCATTTTGGTGAAGTTGGTCTTCAAACTGAGCTTCAGGGGGTTGGACACACCGATAATACGCTTTACAAAAAGCGGTATCAGCTCTTACCGGAAGTACTTGCTGGATACCGGAAGTGGCGGACGCTTAGGCGCCCGAGGCTATGATGCGCGCGCTGCCATGAATTACCTTTTATCTTTTCCTCATGTCAGTCTCTATATCAACCACAAAACGCAAGAAGCCTCCAGCTTGCGATTATTGTAAATCAAAGCGTGTCATTTGCCATCCTCAAGAAAATGGATCCTGTCCTCGATGTTTAGAAAAGGGTGTAGTGTAAGAATTGGCGGCTTTCATGTATATTCTCACAGAAACAACTTTGCTTAGATGTCAAAGCACTCCAGTTATTCGCAGGAAACGAAGGACAAAAGCCGAGCTTGAGAGAGATCGAGCAGAATCGTCTTCCGGAAGTTCATCTGATGTAGCCACGGTTGGGTCATATTCGCTGCTGGACATATGTAGGCCGAGGGCGACTGCAATATCTTATGGCTTAGCAGCACCGAGTTTGGACTTGCCTCCATCACTCATCGAAGAGTTGTTCCAAGGCCAGTCCTTTGTTACCAAACCTTAATAAGCTTTCGAACTTTTCCCAGATTTTCGGCACTTACCTCAATACCATCATCCTCTGTTTCCTCTGCAACGGCTCGAGTCCTCGCTCGTCGATTTATCCTGGCGAATGCATGATCTTCCACCCCAGGATCGTGTTCTAGTCCAATGTACAATCGCTGTATCTGCTCGAATATCTTCAAGTGTATCTATCATTGGTCCTGGTCGGCAAGGCATTAAAGACCTTTGTATACGCTCGCCCCTGAGAACACACATGCCATCCTTGGATCTTCGCTCTTTTGGCCACATAAGAGAATCCCTTTGCGAGCAACTCAGAGCAGAAGCGCTGTGGTTAGCCCAAAGTGAGGGAATAATGACCGTGATTTCCGTCTCTAATGCAGCTTCACTGCTTGTGTTAGAGTTTTTGGAAACTCGTGCGTTCTGGTCGATTGTCTTTCTCAGTTCAAGTTTGATGGGGTGTAATATAGACCTTTCTGGAAATGGGAGCAACGTATATTCAAGTGCTTATCTTCATCAACTTCGGGAGCTGTACGAAGAATTTTCGGAACGCGTGCAACCTGATAGAGTCAGTCAGACAAAGTATAGTGTCTACCTTGTGAGTATTGTTTCGCTTTGAATATTTCACATCTGAAGATCTCAAATTTTCAGTTGGGTAACGCACTATCTGCCCTCTTGTCAGGAAAAAACGTGCCTTTGTAAGTTCCTGCGAATCTTCGCTAGAATTCAAAGTAGCTTTATGACTTCTTTCGTTCAGCGCAGTCCAAGACGAGTTGTTGTTGTGTGGGGAAGATTCAACTTCACTGGAGCAGGTGTTAGCCATGATTTCGCCTGACTCACTAACTACCGCTCCTATATATACCGTAATGCGTCCTGGTGAGCTTCTTGGGTATCTCGAATCGATGGACGACCGACCACTTGCATAGTGAGCTTTCATATGATAAAGTCAGCTCGAGAAATATCTGAAGGTATAACGGGAGGTACGCCAAATGGACACGTGTGCTATTCTCAACAACTTACACCCGTCAACAGCAAACGCCCGCCGAGGTCCGTTGAATGAAAGTAAAGTAATTTCACAACTTAATGCTCTTGATTTCCTTCACTCTGTGATATCTGCCGGCTATGGACAAATGCAAAAGCTCCGAGATACGCTTGATAAGGAGCTTTTCAAATATGTACTATATTGCGCCTACCCTCTCTTACATGGATGGGGCACACTAGTGTTAACAATGTTCAGAGAGCTGAAGCGGCGCAAGGGTCTCCGAGTCGCTTCGGTTATAGAAGTGGAGGGATCTGCTTCTGGAGAAGCGAAACGAGCCCAATCTCGCCTGGGCTTGTTATTTGCCCAGGTTAAGGCAATGACAACGCAAGCGGCTCTGGAAATCGCTGAATCATTGGAAGAGATTCCTATGCTTTCGCGAGTGACACATATGAATTTTAGTCCTTTAATCAAGTGGGCTAGATTCTTACTCGAGGATGTGGATGATACAGATATTGATGCGTCAAGGCGGATATGGGCTTTAGAACGGTCGGTATCTTTTCTTTTTCTTTTCATCTCGTATCTTCAATTGCCTCGCCAATGGTTTTTGCTTTCCTGCAGATTCCGCGATGCACTCAATTTGTATGCGTTCTCATGGGTGGATCCGACAAGTACTTTAGAAGCTGTAGAAGAGTTTTTGGCTGCTGCGAATTCACAACTAGGATCATTCAATGGGACACAGGAGTTAGAAGAGATACTGGGTGGTCTCGACGTAGCCTCCAATGCGATGCCGCTTTGGCCCCTTGTGCCATCCTCTGGCCCGCAAGATATTCAAAATGGTCTCATGAATTGGACACAGATGGGTTCTTGGAATTAGATGTAGTTATTATGATGCTGGATTAATTTTGTGCTCAACCAAGGACGTCGTCTTGCATCGCGGAGAAATTCCCTTCTAGTCAGCCAAAACAAATTTTTGCGGCGCACCGGTTTTCCGTTCCGTAGGCTTGTCAGTTGTTTCATTGAACGACAGCTGGACTGAAAATCAGGGATCATGGCCGCTCTACTTGAATAACCTTTGTGGGGACTTGTCTAAGTGGGATATCGGAGTGCCTAGTAAGGTTAGGCCTGTTGAGAATGCAAAAACGTGAACATCGAACGTTCAGTTGAGTGGCAACGTGCCCCATTGAACAGCATTTTGTGTGCGACGCGGAACCATACATGGAGTAGTATGTTCTAGGACATTGATGTTTACTTGTGTGTCGGAAATTGACTTGCGCCATGGATCTTTAATATATTGTTCATCTAGTTTGACGCAGACAACTCTTTGTAAATACTTTGCGTTATCACAATGTCCTCAACTCTATACCGTCAGCAATACCAACCTTATCATGGAGTTACTTACGTGTTGCGATAGTCTTCCTAATGTGGTAAAAAGACGCTATAACGCCCCATTCCTCCATATAGTTTAGGTATAAGGCCTGGGGTAAGTTGGTGATACTCTGCTGCGGCCAATCTAGTCCACCGATCAAGCAGGCAGCAGGCGGAATTATCTATGTGGAATTCCTCCTGTCCTTTAATACGCGTGCGGTTGATGTACTCCCTAGCAGCACCGTCTTTTCGTTATCTAGTGGGAGCGTGTTTGCTATAGTTGAATTTGGGTAGAATGTACACACTCGAGTGGGAAATTAGTTAAAAGTCTGTCACCCCGATTTAGATCTACGTCTTCGCTGAACTGGTACCTGAAAGTAAACCCGGCAACTAAGTGCACGTCGAACGTGTTTGAGATTAAGTACATGTTCCCTCTTGCAGCATCGACGTACGGAAATTGGCGTCCAAATCGTGGTGTTCCAGTTGAACGTTGCGCAGAATTCGGGATGTTCAATGTACCGTTTGCCCCCGACATCTTTGATTCGCGTCCGTCCATCCTCCATCAGGAGGTAGCGAGGTATTCTGTTGCGATTTTCATATTCTCATATTATGTATGCGCGTGTGTACGTTAAGCACGAGAAGCTTGCGGGCCCATAGAGTAGCACTGCAATGTTGCTGTGATATCGAATGCAGCATACAAGCGCGTGTCTGTGCATGAAAGAAAAGTGTTCAAAGTCGGGAGTTCGGTAACTGTGACCAGCCGTGACCTTCTGTCATCACGTCATTGTCAATGATTATTCGAAGAGGTGACGAACTTGAATTTATTTTGACGACTGGCAGGGCTTCGTAGTGGAATTGACGCATAATTCGACATCGTCAGTTACTTACTTTACCAGAAGATACTTGTTCTGACCTGAGAAAAAAAAAAAACTGCCTTACCCGCCAGGGCCGGCTGTAGCCTCCTAACTGTCCATCTGCCTCGATGGCGATTGGCAGGAGGAATAGTTGGTTGGTCATTGTCATTCGAGCAGTACACTGTACAGGATATCACGGAATATCAAGGGCCCAAGAAGATGATGGATATTTCATCAGACAACAGATACTACTCCGAATTCTCATGAAAGCCAGCGAAAACCTCGTAGAATCTGACTTGTGCGATTCAGAGCCAGTAGATGAAGTCAGCGACCGAACAGGTTGAATGAGCGTGTACGATGTCATGCAATATCGGGAAGCTGGCGATACAGACCTTGGGAAATTCATATATACTGGCTATTGAAAAGTGGAGGAAGATCTAGAATCCAGAAAAGACTAGATGGTTCCTCTGACGCTGAGGGGGTAAATTTAGTGTAAAAAAAATTGGCAGCTCGGAATGGCTATACGGTGGAAATTGAGTAGAAAAAGAGAACTTCGGTGGATGCGTTGCGGCGGAAGCCAAAGAGTACAGCAGGAGTACAGACACCAGACTGAAACGCTACCAAATTTGGAAAGCGGGACAAGAGATCGGACCACGTGTTAAATTGGCATGCGCTTTCAAGCGGTAGTCACATCGAGCTCTTCCATTTCTCTCGTTACCTCATTCTCTATCCCTTCTTCGCCGTCGTTATCGTCGTCGTTGTCGCTCTCGTCGTGGTAGTCGAACACTTTGCTGGAGATTCAGCTACACTAGCAGCCCAAGCTGAGCAACTGGTAGAGCTAATGAATTCCTGCATTGTATGTGCTCCAAAGTCGTATTAATTTTTGAATACATCATACAGAACGACCCATGCCGTTGCGAGGACTGTTCTCCAAAAAGAACAAATCGCGTACGGACGTTGGAGATTCCATTCCCCCAAGTCCAACGACCGCTGCAACAGAGTCCCCGGCGACCTCGCCCACTATAGAATACGTTAAACCCGATTCTTTCATTCCTTCAAGTCCCAATGGACGGAATACGCTCCACCCAGATGATGCCCTTTCCTCACCGTCAAAGTCCGCCAAAAGCAGTGTATATGCTTCCGTAGCTGCTTCACCAGCTTCCAGCAAGTTGCGGCTTCCTTTCGGCCGTAAGAAAGCTGCTAAATCCTCCAGCTCGAACAACAGTAATCAAGATGAGAAACTCGAGCTTCGACCTCCGACGTTAAGTCGCCTTAGCACCGGCGCTGCGTCGGAAGCAGATGCGGCAGAGATGAGACGAAAGCTGGGTCCGCCTCCGAGTCGCTCAGCAATATTTTCTGCATACGGAGATCCCCATAGCGCCCACTCAACGAGGTCTCTACCAAACGAACATTCCACTAACGAAGCTCCTGTCGAACCTTTACCCAATGTTCCAAAGAGACCTCTCTTCCCTTGGTCTTCCAAGTCCCAGCCTAATAGTACCAAAGTCAAAACCAAAAAACCATCCCCGCCGAAAGCAGAGGATATTTCTGCTGCACTTGAAGATTCCTCTTTTAACCTCAAGTCCTTCCGACATCTTGGTGACCCTTCATCGGCTGAAGTTCTCCCGCCTCCCATCCGAAGTGGTTCCATTCCTAATTCCGCCAATTCTTCTTCCACGTCCCTTGTTCCACCACGTCCACTGCCAGGCACACGTTCGCGTAACAGCAGTTTTGGTTCATTGAATGATCCATCTGCCTCTCAACAACGTATTTCCGTTGCCGCTTTTCGAGAAGCACAAGCTCGACGCAGTCTAGCTGGTTCCCCGGTGCCTGGTGCTAGGTCACCCAGTCCAGGTCCCAATCTATCTGTGCATCATCGCTCCCCGGATGTGACTGAAGGAAATGAGGTGCGACCGCGAAGGACCTCTATGGTTGCTCTCGGAAAATCGAGTTATTCGTCGAGTGAAGATGATTCTTCAGAGAATGAAGATGACGACGACTCCGACTCGGGTACGAATAACCCAACGGCACGAAGTCGCCCTGGTAATTCGAACGCTTTCAAGTCCAAATCCAAGTCAGAGGCCGGGCATGGTTCGAGCTCCATTTCGCCCTATTCGAGGTCGGACATCAAGGCCATGCCTTCTGCTTTCCCTGCTCTACGACCCGATGCAGCTTCAAAAATGGCAACTCCTCGATCACAATCAGATGTGTACGGTCAGGGAGTTTATGGGAGCAAGAACGCAATATCTGCGAGCGTATCTACGAGTGCACTTTCTTCAAACAGCGGTATAGGCCCTTCTACCAGCCCACCACAGTCCAACCTGAACGGTGAGCGATTTATGGTACAACTTTATGTCCACAATAGAATTGATCTTTGTTGAATAGCACGTACTCCTGCAGTAAAATCTGCTAAGAATGCACCCCCTCCTCCCCGCAGCTCGGACTCGGATTCGGATGATTCTGATGATGCCCCTCTGGCGACACTGGTTCCGCCTAAACGACCTGGCAGCGCGGCGTCATCTCGTTCTATTCCCCAAAGTGACGCACAATCTGTTCGGTCCACCGGCGTACCCGGTGGACTGAGAACTCGAGTAAACTCGAATGTCCTGCCAAAGCCCTTGATCGACATCAACGAGCTCACTGGATCTAACAAACGTGCGCCTGAGTCGGGGGCGGCGGCAACTAAACCACCAAAAAGTCAAGCGGGATTTACCGGTGGGGCGACCTTACTTTCTGCTGGTACCACTCAAGGTCCGACTTCGGTCAAGACCATGCCATCGACGCCTTCGTCGGTCATCTCAACTGAGCCTCCAGGTAGAAGGTTTGTTTCCCCGCCTCCATCACCGCCGCTGTCCAGCCAGAGACCAGCTCGGTCCACGTCTACTAGTCCGTCGGCTCTTTCCAGAGTCCCTGCGGGAGTAGTACAAAGACGGGTGCCCATGGGAAGGAAGGATACTGATGCCCTGAGCATGGCGAGCAGTGCCACTGCTGGGAGTAGTAACGATAGTAGTTCCGGTGGGAAGAAGAAGGATCCTTTAAGCGATAGGTTGTCGAAGGTGGTGGCTCAGAGTGTTGGATCGTCTCCGACTTCTACCTCTCCCCCACTAGCGAATCTGTCAAATCCCCTGTCCCGTCCGTTACGACGAGAGACTGCTCCGGCTCCAGCGATTTTGGACCGTTCTGCGGATTTGGACATTCCTTTCACCTCTTCACCTTCTCCTACGTTGGAGAGACCTCCGCTCGGCCATAGACGGACACCATCTTCGGAGATCAAGGAGGAAACACCTGCTGGACAGGCTCCTCCGAAAGGGTCCGCTCCCATCCCCACAAGGCGAGTTGATTATTTTGCCAAGCAGAAGAGTGTCGAAGTCGCGAGGAAGAGCAGAGACAGTGCGACAATTGAGGATCTCGCGGATTTGTTGGGCGCTGGTATCAAACTAGTTAGTGTTAATGGAGAAGATCAGCCGGATATGGATTTACCTTTTAGTGAGAAGGAACCAGCAAGAGGGAGCGCGGCTGAGAAGGGAAAAGGTAAGGATAAAGAGGATGATAAGGATTCGTTTGTTCGTTTGGCGTATGCTGAACCTCCGCCTTCGCCGGACCGGATTACGCCGATCGTGGTCAAGACTATTCCGCCAGTGTCTTCGTTCAGTGTTACTTCGCGGCCTCAACACTCGAGAGGCGCCAGTGTCAACATCCTCTCGAGTTCTAGTAGCACAGCAACTGTAGTGGATAGAACCACTGGTACTGCGAGTACTACTACCACCACCACGACAACGCAAACCCAGACGAGAAGCCCCCCTCTCGCAGGTATCCCCAGGCCCCGGAGTAGTACACTCGTACCTACCAGCTCGAGCAACTCCACCGTGGTGACGCAGACGACGTTGACTACTTCAACCCCCAAGTCCCCTGCACCTCCTGCTGCCCTGCCTGCACCTTCGTCATTTTCAAAAGCTGCACCTCCTGTCAGCAGCGCTTTTTCAACCAGTAGCAGTAGTAGTTCCAGTGGTAGTGATTCCGATTCCGAAGATATGTCGTCACAAAATAGCGATCGCGAACCCGACAGAAAACGACCATCTATGCCCTCCAAACCTAGCAATCCTCCTCCGCGAACAAGGAGCGCTTCCCAAATCCCTGCTATCCCTGCGTCATCACAGTCATCGCGATTTGTTGAACCATCAAAACCGTTTGCGACTTCTCAGAGTCCGGCGAGTTCGACCGGAGGTTCGAGTAGTGGTCGTGGAGCGCCGATCACCCCCAGAGACGGAAGTGATATTGGAGAGGGGTTGAAAGAACGTAGGCGGTCCAAGGAGGAGACCTGGGGGAGTGGAGTTAGTGGTTTGAACTTTAGGCCTGCGAAACATGGGCATGCAAGGAAGAGGAGTATTGCTTTTGAGGATGAGGCTGGGAGTGAAGGCAAGGGGAAGAGTAAAGAATCTCCGGAAGTTGAAGAGGCTAGAAGAAGAGATAGAAGGAGGAGCGAAGCTCGAGCCGCCATTGAGGTGCGTTAACGTGTCAAATTGAATTTTGTGGAGAGTCCTAATCTTCCGTCCTCATCGTAGCTTGGAAATACCATAAATGGCCGGGGTCCTGTTCTTGACGATGATGATGAAGACCTGCCTATTAGTCAGACTGCTCCTGCTGCCAGGATGAACGCTATGCACCCGATGATGATGAACGGACCTATCGCTGCAATGCCCGGAATGCCGGGTATGCTGGCTCCTCAAATAACTGGCGGGGCAATGTGGGGATGGCCATCAATGCCTCAGATGTCCCAGATGGCACCCGGCCAGATGCTTTCACCTGGCCAGTTCATGGTCCCACCTCCTGCAGATCCAGCCTTATTTGCTGCACATCAACAAGCGATGATGTACGCCAAGCAAGCCTATCAGATGGCGGTCGCTCAACAAGCTATGGCTGCAGCGGCGGAGGAATGGGATCGTGGATCTACCATTGGGTTTACTAGCAGCCAGAGTATGTACGGTATGCCACCTTCCTCTCTTCCGCCCATGATGAGCCCAGCAATTAGTATGGGAGGTGGCAATGGGTGGTCAACTGGCTCGATGATCTTCCCTGCATCCAACTCTCGAACGTCCATGTACGGGAGCGGCGCCATGAGCGAGTACGGTGGAAACGGAGGCCGAGGAGGAGCAAATTGGAGTTCATCGAAGAGTGCATATGGAGAGTCATTCGGTTCATCGCCATCACCTCGCAACCCGCCTGTATCTGGCAACAGAGCGCGAATGTCGTCGTATAGTCGGGATTCGACGCTTCACCCCCCCGTCCCGCCAATCCCCCCGCACGCCAACTCAAACAAAAATGCGAGACCCACTGGACAATCCTCGAACCCCAGAGCTCGTGCAATTAGTCAGCCCGCGCGCCCTGTGAGGCACCATGATACTGGTAGTCCCGCCAATCGTAAATCACCTCCATCGAGCTGGAAAACGAACGGGTGAACAGAAAAGGTCACTCTCTGTTTTGACATTTCCGCGTCTTTCATTTTTATATTCTCCTTCCTGCCTCTATCCCTTCTTGCACCTCAAACATTTTGTATACCAGTCAGTCAATCATTGAATAGTTCGTCATTTAAAGGTTTCTTTTTTCTTGATCAGAGGGAACGGACTATGCATATGCCGCCCATGGTCAACATACAACATTCGAATTGTATCTTGTTCTCTCCTTCAAACGATGGGTTTTTCCATTAAACTTTTTTTTTTAAGCCTATTTCACGCTTAAGTATCTTACCCTTTATCATACCATAGAAAAAGTCGCTGAAGTTGGACGTAATACTGTAGTATCTAGCTGTTCTTCTTGTGATGTCTGATCTCGGCACCTCAACACTCAACTTTTTTTTTTCGTCAACTGCGCATACCTACTTACGTACCTACCTATCCTCATCTGTATTCTCTTGCATCTATACATTCCAACATAACTGCTATTCGAAGAATTAGATTTCACTGGATGAAGCGAATTTCAAGAGCGTTGTGTGGAGTAGATTTGAGTAGATTTTAATAGTAGCGAACAGATTCCCCGAATGGCTACAAAAAAAATATCACGAGCGACTCTATGTATCTTCGGGAAGTAAGTAAAGGATTTGATTTCAAGACACATGGAATTGGGCTGCATAGCTTCACCAGTTTGCCATTGGGTCGGAGCAACTTCAAGCATAGGCTGCCTTTGTAGAGTTCTTCGTCATCGACCAATCACGAAAAAAATTAGATGAGAATCACTATGTTCAAACAGGGGCAACCAGGGGGATTGAGCTAGCCGCTGGTGTGCTGGAAGGAAAAGAGTTCTACAATAGATCTGATTACATCTCCCGAGATCGTCGTTGTTGAAAGCAATATTTATGGTAGATGTTTCAACACTGTTTTGAACTCGAATCGCACGCGGAGCAAACGGCCTGGTACAGGATATCATCTTTTGATTCTGATATTTTTAGTGTGATTCGGCGAACAGCTGCAAGGCCGTATTTGCAGTACGAATATATGCGCCAAAGTAAGAAATGTTTTCACTAACGGGACTACTTACTCATATCTATCTTGATGAGCTAGATGGGAACACATATAGCACAGCAGATCCACGTACAATCGCCTCATATAGTGCGAGAAGGTTTTTGGAACTCGAGTTTTGTTTTCTTCAAAACTTTTGTTCGGCGCGCCTCGCTCCCCGTTTGATCCTTCAGTCCTTCACGGACAGTCCTATACACATCTTTCAAGAAGCAAGTATGTCCTCAGATGTACGCTCTACCCTAGGAGCCGCTCTGGCTGGATGCTTAGCAGCGGTCGCGTAAGAATGGTGCTCTGGTCATCTAGGCTACAAGCTGATTAAGTATTATGATAAAGGCTCTCAGCTGTTTTAGGCTTCCAAACCTTTTTATACTTCCATATCTTTCCTTCTGATGGCCTTCGATACAAGCTACTGGTGTGTTGTCGTTTCTCAGTATTGCGAATCGCATAGATTTGACGTGCCCTCCATAGGTCGGGTGGATATGGTTAGCAATGAGTCACTACAGCCTCAGACACTCTAATCGCCGTGACTCTCATATTGCAGGGCTACTGATACTCTTCACACTATTCTGATCTGCACTTCAGTGTGGCATTACCTCATTCTCAATTTTTCTAATCCATCTATTGTAGACAAGATATTCTCGTTCGTGTTTTTTACGCAAATTCTGCGGGCTTCTTGAAAGCTGACTGCTGACTCTCGACAGAACGATCCCGGTATGTCTTAGTCGATCTGCTTCTTCTCTATTATTCATAGTTAAACTATACTCTAGATAACCATCGTGATGACAGCGATCATCACCTTGAGTGTGAATAGGTATGCGAAGGCGAACTGCTCTCCGAGCCTTGAACATTGACCTCTATCACAGTTTCTATGGGTGGCGGATATATAAGAGTAAGCTGATTGTTGCTCTGAATGCTCTGGAAATGATTATTCAATAACTATGGCACCCGTAGTGAGTAAGCGCAACTGGTGGCTAACTGGGCCCATTGTAGGTTCATTTTTTACCTATTTGAAAGGTTGATGATCAAGGTCTCATTCTAGGCTTTCCTATCTGTTGCGCGAGTGGGTACGTCCTAACACACTTCGGGTTTGCTTTATCTTTCTTACCCCATTGGCAGGGCTTGCTTTCGGTGAGTTGTTCCAAATGGTCTTTAAAATCCGACTGAAACTGGCCTTAAGCAACTGCTAGTGAAATGTACGTTTATGACTCGGAGCGTCACCTGTGACTTTGTACCAATGATTTCCGCGTGCTGTAGGATCATCATGAAGACATTCCCCGCATTTGCGGCGCGGTTCAGAGTAGGTGTTTTGTTTCGAATTCACAGCTCAGACTATCAATGAACATTCAACTGCAGATTTTGTTTACCTCCGGACTGTTCGTCTCTGCGGTGACAGACATCATTGTCTCTGCTGCCCGTTATCACTACCTTAGAACCCTCAAAGAAGGATATTCACAGTGCGTACTTCCTCGGTCTTTCGAGCCTCTGACAAGGATTGCACTAACCTATGCTTTATTAGGACTCAAGAGGTTGTAGACGCAGTTGTAGTGTTCACGATCAACGATGGTGTCTTGACTTGGTATGTATCCACACATTGGATGTCCTTTGTCTAATACTACCCTTTCATAGTGCTGTTGTCATCGCTTCTATTGCTTGCGTATGTCCTTGCTAAATTCCTTTCAAATTCTTACACCAAAAGCTTCTTTCTCAGTGGTTGGGAATGCCGCATAACTTTGTTTATTTAGGGATTTATTTCACCATCTCTAAATGTACGTCTTTTCTGAGAACATTACCTTGTTGCTCACCTTCTCGAACAGTCTACTCAAACTCAGTACTGGCGACGTACGTTTTGAATCTTGGCTGGTGTTAAAGCCCTACTAAAAAATGCATAATAGCCTCAATCTACGCAATTGGTATCGCCATCGATACGCTTGGCCGCGCCCACTTGGTCTTTCTATGATACGCACCACTGCAGGCCATGAGGTTGGGGCCCATTCTAATGGACGTTCAGATTCAATTATACCAATCTCAAACGGTTCTACCAATATTAAGCATGCTCCTTCCGAAATCGATGGCGAGGTTCAGGTCGTTTCTTTTCTAAAACCAGCAATTATTGACATGATTCTGAATAGCGGATGGAAGTATATGTAGATCGCCGTGTTGAGTACGACGTTAGCTGCTTCATTGGCGACAATCTCGATGAGCCGGAGGCTCACTTGAACAAGTCCACGGAAACGCCCACTACAACCTGATTTTTATTCTGCGGGATTTTGCCAGTACTTATTACGATGTCTTACTGCTGCTGAAT
Organism: Collybiopsis luxurians FD-317 M1; assembly: GCA_000827265.1. Classification (NCBI taxonomy): domain Eukaryota; kingdom Fungi; phylum Basidiomycota; class Agaricomycetes; order Agaricales; family Omphalotaceae; genus Collybiopsis; species Collybiopsis luxurians. The sequence goes on along the minus strand of KN834749.1, from coordinate 2,731,310 downwards.
TCGACTTTGTCTTGTTTTTGTGGATTTTTCTGAGGGTCAGTTCATCAAAGAATCGATCTTGATACACTTCTGCATGCTTGTCCATCTTCATGTAGTTAGAACAGACGGCCAAGTCGATTATAGTCATCAACCTTTGGCCGTAGGCGTGATATGCTTTGCCAAGGCGTATAGTTTCTATCTAGGGACTGGCGGCGTAATAAACTTCCTTCCCTTCCTTCTCATGAACGCCCTGAGGACAATGATGCTTGTGCCGCGTTGGGATACTCAAAATCCGGCGTTCAAATCTTAGACCGTGCCGTGTAATATACTTCCTTCCTTCCTTCCTTGAAGTTCCTTCCCTCGATGCGATCAGCGGTCTTTGTTGCACTTGCGAAACATCGACTGTCGAGCTGTCGAGCGGGCCGTTGAGCCAATCAAGTGAAAAATCAAGTCACCTCGCTAGCGTAGTGATCTGATTGCTGTTGAACCTTCCAGGTTCCTGGTGATATCTCAATGCTACCCAGCGCTGTGAAATATGTCTATTACCAGGCCGCCATACAAGTTCCCGCCTCGCTCCACTTAACATGCTGAGCCACTGCACAGCGCTATTCCTCCGTGTATGCGACAACGAATGTCCTTCAAGTTCATCAGGCTTCAGATCCGGCCAAGAAAGATTCAGATGTCCGGGCTATGTGATGTTTGTTCTCCGAGTCTGACAATATCTGGATTCAATCTAGCAAGTGTTGGCTATAATGTTTCCCTTAAGTTCAATAGTGAAAAGGATTATATTGTCGGCAAATCGAGTCCGTGCCTCGTCGAGAGTCGAATCAACTTCTACCTTGGAATGCTACTAAAACGATCAGTTATCTATATCTCCATACTATGGTAGGGTTCTTGAGCTATCAAGTTTTGATACGGCAGCTTGATGAGAAATTTGGCGTGCAATTGTCTTCCACTTTAGGGGCCACCAGTCTTAATAAAAATTGCACCTTCAACACCCTAGTACCACTGCTACAATGCCCTACACTGAAAACGCGTTTTTTACGCTACCAATCGAGCTACATACACAGATCTTCAGCCTCGCATGTAGCCCGTCTTCATGCAGCAGTGCACTTTCTTACTATACAGCCTTCTACACTGGACTTGCTCTCTCGCTCGTCTCCAAGTACGTGCATGCAGCATCTGCACCAGTTCGACACCAGGCTGTCGCTCTGTACAGCTGGAATGAGATGGTGGCATTTGAACGCACTATTTCGAGTCGCAGATGTAACAGCCGAGTTCGCTACTTGTCCATCATCTGCGACGAGCTACCCCGAGACCCAGTACTCCTCCAACTGGAAGATGCCGCCACCACTCCTCAGTCCTTAGAGCTTACGTTGCTAAATGTCATCAAAAAGATATTATACGCTGTCTCCGATGGCCTATACGAGCTGGAAATTGGCTTCCAAGTCATTGAACGTATCAAGGACCCGCTTGCATATCTGTCGCTCTCCGGTCCGTTGTTCTTCCCTTGCCTAGAAGCCATGTTCTACGCTTGTCCACCTTCGAACGCATGTCCATGGGTGGCAAATAGCAGCATACCTTCATCTATGAGGACATCCACGATGTGTCCGATTATATGCCCTCGCTTGAAAGATTTGACGGTTGTATGCGCGAGTTTTGAAAGCGTGGCCAACTTCGTTATACGTTCAGCTGGTGAGATGGATAACGATATACAGGAGGTAAACGCCGCTGTAACCTCTACTCCCATCCGCTCCGGCGATCCTAGAGATGAGAGAACAGGATACAAGGATAGCCGTAGTTCAGATGTGATTGATAGCCAATTCCCGTTACTCAACAGTTTGACCATTCTTGCCTCTGCGCCGGAACAGGCATTAGCTGTTCTCGATGCTAACGGTAGGACGTGGGACGTCGGCTCACCCTTCTCAATTGACTTGACTGTCAGTCGGCAAGCGTGTACTTCGACTTCCATTGGGAATTCATGGCCGCCGCGTAGCCTCCGCACCGTTATAGTTCGGCCAAAATCACACTGGAACGAACGATGGGACAGTTTGAGAGATGTCATGAAGAGGCAGGGAGAAAACGGCGATGTAGATATTGTTGTAGTAAAACCTGGAGAGCTTTATTACTAAACTATTCCGGGTACTTGCAGCTAAACTCGTATCTTGAAGCATCTTTTATATATGACCGTTTCAACTCCTTTGACTCGTTTTTCTTTTCTTGACAGCCTTTAAGAGAGTGTGACGAAAATCTCGTGGGAACTCGTGGGAACTCGATGGGCGTCGATTTAGACGCCTTCCCAACTTGAAACTCCGCCGCCACCACGGTTGCAGCTCGCGCGACGCGTATATCACATCATTATTGTCTCCCACTAAACTCCCACTCACTACACCTGTCTCAGCGCTCGGTCTTAACAGTCCATTTCAGAGGCCAAGCCCACGTAAGCGCTTGATCACTAAGATTGAAGTTGCAACATCAAACCTTCGACAGTCATGGTATGTACATCACTATTCTAGCCGTATCGAAGTGTCTTATTGCAGCAGCCTTTGGGAACAGTTATGTGTAGATTCACGTAGCCTCATCGGATAAGTTTCTTTATTCGAGTATCTTTGGCCCTAACTTCGGGCTCTGGCTACATTTGTGTATATCTTCGTCACTAGCTGCCGGGCAGGTCATGAGAATCAGTGAGGACTATGATTAGTACCAGATGGTAACAGTTAGCTGGAAAGACAAGGGGAGAAGTGGTGCTGCGATCCCTATGGTTGGTCCAATGGCAGGTGTCACTAGCGGGTTGCACTTCGCGGCACTGTAGGTGTTAATTGTTTGGCGTACGGTGGGCGATGACATTGGCATTACTGGCAGATTAGGAGGCCTCATCTCAGCGAAAATGCGAGTGTTCCAATAAATCATTGATCATCCCCTCTCCCCAGCCTCGTTGTCCAAAGCCACATTTACTGTTCCAATTTTTAGCTCTTACCAAACATCTCTCTTTATTGCAATTAATCAGCTTTTGACCCTATTTCTTGTCCGAATAGATGGAACCCCACTTGGAGACTCAAAAGCTAGATGACAATCATGATTCAGCTGGCTGTTGCCCGCGGTCAACTTCAACACAGTGAGACTGGTTATACACTATTCAGTCACGCAGTGTCGGGCTGTCATGATTTGACTTTTAATTCTACTGGCAGGAATTTCTCATTTAAGCACTGGTGAGCTAGATGGGATGATGGGAACACATGGGCATAACAACTCCGCATATGAATGTTGCATATAATGCGAGAAGTTATTCCGCGACTCTTCTCGTGTCTTCATTGTCCCCCATTTGAGTCTTCACGAACTGTCTCATACGTCTTGGGCCAAAAGCAAGTATGTCCTCTGATGTGCGCTTTACTCTGGGAGCAACTCTAGCTGGATGCTTGGTGGCAGTTGGGTAAGGATACATAGTACATTTTTTCCCCGTGCTAACTTACACGCGAATTGATATGATAAAGTCTCTCAGCTGTTTTAGGGTTTCAAAGCTTTTTATACTTTCAGATCTTTCCTTCTGATGCTCTTCGATACAAGATCCTGGTTCGTAGTCATATACCGATATTACCAGTCAGGTTACCTTTAATGTACCCCTTAGGTCGGGTGGATGTGGTAAGGAATGGCTCGCTACGATTTCGAGCGCTCTAACACTTATGATTAGGGCTACTGACATTGTTCACACTATTATGCTCTGCACTTCAGTGTGGCATTACCTCATACTCAATTTTTCTAACCCATCCATTGCCGACACAATATTCTTGTCTGTTTTCTTATGCAAACTCTAAGGGCTGTTGAAACTGACTGAATTGGTCAACAGAACCATTCCAGTATGCTACAATAGGTTGCCTAAGGACTTATCCCCATTGTTCATATAAATTGCACTCTAGATTACTGTTGCAATGACAGCCATCATTACCTTGAGTGCAAACAGGTATGTGAGCGTTAGCCTTCTTTCCAGACTCGAACTTTGAACTCTCTCTACCACAGCTTCTATGGATGGCGAATATATAAGAGTAAGCCAACTATTGCTTCAAGTGCTTTGGACATGATTGCTCAAAGCCTATGTTATGTATAGTGAGCAAACATAACTGGTGGCTGACTGGTCCCATTGTAAGTTTGAATTTACTCTGTAAGCTTCATGATGATCGGAGTCTTGTGTGCTAGGCTTGCCTATCCGTTGTACGAGTCGGTATGTCCCACCACACTTTGGTGTTTGCATTCTTTTTTTTTTAACCCTACTGGCAGGACTTGGGCTCGGTGAGTCATCTATAATGGTCTTTCAAGTCTGACTGAAACTGCCCTTAAGCAACTGCTGGCGAAATGTACATATATGCAACATTACCGGTAACTTTGTACTAATGTTTTCCGCATCTTGTAGGATCATTATGAAGACATTTTCCGCCTTTGCCGCGAGATTCAAAGTAGGTATACTGTTTTGGATTGCACAGACAGTCAATGAACATGAAGCTGTAGATTCTATTCGCGTCTGGCTTATTTATCTCTGCAGGAACGGACATTATTGTCTCTGTTGCCCGTTATCACTACCTCAGGACCCTCAAACAAGGCTATTCGCAGTGTGTACTTCTTCAATCCTTCGGGTATCTGAAGATTGCGCTAACCCATAGTCTGATAGGACTCAAGAGGTTGTGGACGCGGTTGTAGTGTTTACGATTAACGATGGTCTCATGACTTGGTAGCTCTTCACAAAGTCGGTGTCAATGGTCCATGATGTTTACTACTCTTGACCATAGTGCTATTGTCATTGCTTCTATTGCTTGTGTATGTTTTTGAGTTCCTTCATCATTCATTATGCTCAAGTTTCCTGTGTCAGTGGTTCGCAATGCCGCATAACTTTGTTTATTTAGGGATCTATTTTACCATCTCTAAGTGTACGTCTTTTCTGGGAATATTTGATTATCGTCTTGTTGCTCAAATTGTTGAACAGTTTACTCAAACTCGGTACTGGCGACGTATGTTTTCACAAGCTTGGCTGATCTTTTGAATCTGCTAAAGATCCAGTATAGACTCAATTTACGCAATTGGTATCGCCATCGACACCGCCCAGTTGGTCTTTCTATGATACGCACAACAGTAGGCCATGAGGTCCGCGCTCTTCCTAACGGGCGTTCGGACTCAATCATGCCAATTTCGAGAGGCTCTACCAATGTTAAGCATACCCCCTTGGAATTTGAAGGCGAGGTACGGGTCGTTTATCTCAAAAGCTAGTATCTATTCATAAGGATCTAAATATCTGAATAGCGAGTGGAAGTATATGTGGATCGCCAAGTCGAGTATGACGTTGGCTCCTTCATCGGCGATAATCTTGCTGAACCAGAAACTCACTTGAGAAAGTCCATGGATACACCTACTGCGGCTTGATGAAGTTGTTTCCCAAAATTACTGACTCATTCTAAACTAAGTACGTGTATAACTTGTGTATAACACAGCGGAATGAGTTTTCAAATTTGAGAATTTTCTGAATATACATTGCAATTGAGAACCGCCGATCGACAAATCGATCCGGATAATCATCGATCTTTGACCGGCGAGCAGCTTGGTGATGAATTCCTTTCCCTCGCTGCGATTGTAACAAACGACTGTGATCTACTCGGAGCAAGTCCTCACGATGATTCCGTTTAACCTAAATAGAGAGCGAATGGGATTCGAGTTATAGGTAGGGTGCTTGATGTTTTCTTGATGGTGCTCAATTCCTGTGAACAACAACACCTATTACCAGATCGACATACTACAGATCCAACCTCTGTTCTATTGAACTAGAGTGACCGCAATGACTCAGACGGATGTCCTGCATGTTCATCAAAAACTCCAGATCCGGCTTGGGATGCTCAGCCTATCGAGGAGCTGTTTGTTCTCACCGAATTCGATGATATTTTGGATGTAATATGGCAAGTGTTTGTGCTTTCAAAGGGCCGAAAGCTGTGGAGAAAGCTGTTTTATCATCTAAAATGACAACCGAGTACACCGCTAGTTGTCGAATCGACTTTGATACCGAAACGCTACTTGTCTGGCATCCGTGTACCGTATTAGGATCATGCTCTTCAACTATCAAGTTTTGATACACAGCAGCTTGATGAAATGAAATTTGCATGCGCACTGAAAGCAATTGGTTTCTGCTTCAGAACCCACTGGTCGATAAAAGCTACCTGGACAAGCTGCTTGGACATCCTAGTAGCACTCCTACAATGCCCTCCGACACTAACGCGTTTTTTGCGTTACCCATCGAGCTACATACACAGATCTTCAGCCTCGCATGTAGCCCGTCTACATGCAGCAGTGTACTTTCTTACTATACTGCCTTTTACACTGGGCTTGCTCTCTCGCTCGTCTCCAAGTACGTGCATGCAGCATCTGCACCAGTTCGACACCAGGCTGTTGTCTTGTGCGGTTGGAATGAGTTGCTGGCATTTGAACGCATTCTTTCTGGCCGCAAATGTAACAGCCGAGTTCGCTACTTGTCCATCATCTGCGACGAGCTACCCCGAGACACAGTATCCCTCCTTCCGAAAAATGCCACCACTCCTCGGTCCTTGGAGCTTACGTTGCTAAATGTCATCAAAAATATAATGCATGCCGTCTCCGAAGACCTATACGAGCTCGAAATTGGCTTTCAAGTCATCCAACATATCAAGGACCCGTTCGCATATCTGTCCCTCTCCGGTCCATTGTCCTTCCCTAATTTAGAAACCATGTCATATGCCTGCCCGCCTTCGAATGCTTATCCGTGGGTCACGAATGGCAACATATCTTTCGTATCTATGAGGACATCCGCGAAGCATCCAATTATATGCCCTCACCTGAAGGATTTGACGGTTGTATGCGCGAGCTTTGAAAGCGTTGCCAACTTTCATATCCATTCAGCTGGTGAGGTGGATGACGGTATGCAGGAGGTAAACGCTGCTGTAGCCACTGATTCTATCCGTTCGCGCGCTCCTGGAGACGGAAAAGCAACATACAAGGATGACCATCGTTCTGATGCGGGTGCTAACCAGTTTCCGTCTCTCAGTACCTTGACCATATTTGCCCCAACGCCGGAGCAGGCACTAACTGTTCTCGACGTCGATAGCGGAGGGTGGGACGTCGGCTCAGCGATTGACCTGACACCTAGTCGACAAGCGAGTGCTACATGGCCACCGCGTAGTCTTCGCACCGTCGTGGTTCGGCCCAAGTCGCACTGGAACGAACGATGGGATAGTTTGCGAGATATCATGAAGAGGCAGGGAGGAAACAGCGAAGTAAATATCCTTGTAATTAAACCTGGAGAGCACGGTTCTTGAAATGTCGGTGTCCGTCACCAAGCTTGTATTCAATTGACCCATAAGAATCTACTGTACATATAAAGATTGAATATTTTTGTAATTACACCTGGAGAATATTATATTGAAACGTCAACCAGCGTCAACCTCTCCCGTAGAGATTATTTCAACTTCGAAAGGTCAAGAGAACCCTGCCATCACGTTTCCCCATTCACATCATATACGTACTCTCCATAAACTGGAACCCAGAGTTTCTCTTTTGCCTTTTCTCTAACTTCATCCTTCTTCCAGTCTACACCTGCACTCCCTTCCTCTATAGCCTGCTCCGCGACTGCCACGGCAACTTCGAAGTTGACTTCAGGTGCATCTCCGAAATCGGGTAAGAGTGCATCGTCCGGATCCTTGAGCGCAGGGGACAATGATGCGAGACGGCGGGCTCCTGCTATGATCATCGTGTCGGTCATGCGTCGGGACTTGCTTATCATGGCACCGAAACCAAGCCCAGGGTATATGAGAGCGTCTGTGCACGAATTCTGTATAGTCAGGTCTACTAAAAAAAGTTTGAATACGTACTGTTACATTCAGCGATTCTGGTTGGCAAAACGAGACGTGTAAGAAAATCAGGAAAATACTAGAGAAACCAGTCCTTACACGTAGTCTTTTCCGTTAGGCATCTTTGCAGGAGGGAATGGACTACCGGTCGCCAGTAATGCTTTGCCTTTCGTCCACTCATTGGCATCCTTAGGCTGCACCTCTACGAGTTTACTGGGATTCGACAAAGGAAAGATGATCGGCCTTTCGCATTCCGCAGCCATAGCTTCTATAACTTCTCTCGTAAACCCGCCGGCGTGTGTAGACGTACCGATCAGCACTGTCGGCTTAACCTTTTTCACTACATCCAACAAATGCACCTCATCCCCAGACTTGAATTCAGGCCACTCATTGTCCTTGCGGGCAAAGGTTTTGAGATCGTCTCGCACGTCTGGGAGTGATTCCTTGATCAACCCATGCTTGTCGAGGAGCCAGAATTTCGCGTTGGCGTCTTCGACGGAGATGTTGTCCATCGTGACCATGGCATCTCGTAACTGTTTGGTGATACCCAGTCCGGCAGAGCCAGCGCCATAGATGATGATGCGTTGGTCGCAAAGTTCGGACTTGGTGACCCCCACGGCGGCCATAAGGGAAGATAACGTGACAGCTCCGGTTCCTTGACTAACGGAAGATGAGAGATGAGTACGAGAAAATCAGAAGAACGAAAGACTGACATGTCGTCATTGAATACTGCGTGAGCATCCCTGTAGCTCCCAAGAATTCGCTGGGCATTTGTTACACCGTAGTCTTCAAAGTGTAGAAGGCTGTGGGGGAAGTGTTTACGGACTAGCTGAACGAATCTACAGAGGATCACAATTAGCTGATTCGATTGGGGCACGTTTAAGAAGACATATGTACTTGTCCACAAATTTATCGTATTCGTTGCCGCGCACTCGATTGTGGGGCCACCCCTTCATCGACAATTAATCTCTTGCCGAAATTGTTGAGAAAGAGTATACATGCCACATATAATGGATCCTTGAGAAGGTCCTCGTTGTCGGTGCCAACGTCAAGAGTAACGGCAAGGGCCTTCGATGGATCGATGCCACCGATAAGCCTATGGAGTTAAGTGAATCAACAGACAAGAAAGGAATTACTGCCTTACGAGTAGATAACGGATTTTGCTGACGATATCTAGTGAGATATAACGGTTTTAGTTTCATTGGAAACAGGGTCTTGGATACATACGCCGATGCCCTGCGAAGCGGTCAGAAGATTGGAGCCTGGATATTGCAAAGTTACCTACTCCAACACCTTGATCTCCAATACCAAGAATTGCCTCGGCATCTGATGAGACGAACAAGTCAAGATCTCTGCCTTTTGTTGCCTCGAGAAAGTCTTCTTCCATTGAATCGCGATTAGCGAAAGTAAGAAATAAGCCTTCGCTTCGTCGGAAGAGATGGGAGTAGTTGGCGATAGCCTCTGCCTAAAATGAGATCATGCATTGGAGTGAGTATGAAGTGATTCTGCACATGCGAAGAGAAGACACACTTCGGTTGGCGTGTAGATTATCGGGACAAGTTCTCTCAAATGTCTCCTCAGTAATGTGTAATAAAGGACCCAATTCTGTGCTTTCATACTTTGAAGAAAAGAATTTTTCTGGATATCTGAGCTCTGCGCATTTAGTTGATCGTACGCTCGCTGACACTGTTCGTCTAGGGAGTTTATGCGATACGGCAGCCTCCCCGTAAGGCCGAACGCCATCCGCTCTTGTTCAGTGAAGGCCGTACCCTTGTTGAAGCGAGGATTGGTCAAGAGAGCATCACCTCGTAAAGCGACTCGGAATTTGGGATTGGACATGGTGAGTGTTTTCCTGAACATAGATTACCGGTACCATTTATGATGCGGTCATAGTTCGACCATGCCCTATCTATGTCATCGATTAAGTATTTCGTTAATTTTCCAAGAATACCACGACTGATAGGCTTACCATTTGGGTAGCTGTACATAGATGCTTCGACTCTGTATAAGTGGCTCATTGCTGTCCTTCCACCAGCTATACTAGCATGCCATGGGCGTTGTTGTTGACGAATCTTTCGGAGAATGGAAAATAAAGAGTGACATTTCTATTGATCAAATTTCATGGAAAGAAATATCCATCAAGTTTAACAGAAAGGAATATTTGAGGACCTCAAAATGACTATTCGTTGAGGTACATAACTCAGACTGCAGTCTGCGGCTATTCCGATTCGTCGTTGCGGGCCCCGTTTGGTCATGTGACTTCAGCTCCGCCCGGACTCCGAATAATTTCCCACCGCTAGAATCTCCGTGCAGTCTGTCGTGGCGAGTTACTCTTCCTTTCTTCCTTTCCAATTCCATCCAGTACTAGTTGTGGTTTGATGAAGGTGGCTGGTAAAAGCGGCTTTATTATTGTCAATTTATCTAGGTATGTCAGTCATTACCAAACAATTACAGTCCCCCACCAACAGTCTGGGCTCAGAATTGTACCTTGTACTCGCTCAATCAAGACACCGCTGTTCTAGCTCCACCCAGATTTCGTTGAATTTATACCTTAGAGCTCTCAACAGAGCAAATCGCTCTTCACGCTTATCTCGTGGATAAGTCGCCTGGTCTTCGCGAGTTCCAGATAGATACCAAGTCAGAAGCTGGTTACTCGATCCGGGCTTTCGCACTCCACTTGCAATATACATCGAAGACTTTTGACATGATATTGGACTACGCTTTCGACTCCGTGGATACTCTCAAAGTCCGCTGTCTGCCGATGTATAAACAAGGTCAGTGGATGAAGCCTCTTTGTATCGTGATTACCCACTTCTAATCTTCTGATGTGCCATGAAGACCATTAGGGCCATTAAGACAAACGTTTAAACTATCAGGCTGCTGAAAATAGCTAGGCAGGTACACTCTCCCACTGCAATTCTCATCGGCTTCTACTAGACAATGCTCCATTGTTATCAAACACCGCCGCCCTTAATAGCATCGCCCCAGTAACAAACGGATGGCAGATGGGGGGAACGACCCTCGTTTAACAACCATCGAATTTTTAGTACCTCGTGCTATGCACTTCAGAAGACGTCCATTCGAATCAACCGCCTGATGTGAGTACAATTGACCATCCTTGGCTCTGAATGCACTTACTTATCTTAGAGAGGATGGACTATGAATAGGATGAAAATTCAACTTTAGCGTCAAGTCTCTTCCGCAAGGGCCTGACTGCTCTTAGCACGTCATGCAAAGGACTTATGAGTGTCGGCTTAGCTTCTAGGCGATGCTGGGCTAGGCGCGATGGTCCAGAGATCTTGACTATTCAGTTTTTCTCGTCGCACCGGCTTCCTTCAATTTGTACAAGAAGGCTGTGTTTTTGAATTTTCTTTCTTCGAAGTTTCCCAAAAATTTTTTGATCCCGTTAAATTCCCAGTCCGATAACCGGAAGGCGCCGCAACAAATTGAAAGTGGGTACTTCGTTATAGATAACGACTCTGAGCCACAGTCTCACGACTTTTTGCTTCCATCTTCCATCTTCCATCTCCATTTCTTCCGTCTCCGCTTCTCCTATCACTTCTTTCTTCTTCATCCCAGGTCAGCCCTCTTAAAGCGGGGTTGTACGTCTATCAACAAAACCGAGGCGACTTTTTGCTTCCATCTTCCATCTCCATTTCTTCAGTCTCCGCTTCTCCTATCACTTCTTTCTTCTTCATCCCTAGTCAGTCCTCTTAAAGCGGGGTTGTACGTCTATTAAAAAAACGAAGTCTTTTCCCAAAATCTCAATACCTCTTGTACGCTACTTTCCTAGCTGAACTTGTGTCCTTGCTCTAATAGCAGAGCTTCAGTTAAAATGCCTTATTCCGTTCCAACTCCACCCCCTTCTTCATTGTCTGCGACTCCTATAGGTTCCCCTCCTGCAACCCCAAAGAGGTCCCTATCGTCCCAGTCTGTTCCTACGTACAGTTTTTCAAATGAGAATGGCCCTGGAGCGTTTACATCTCTTGGTAGCTTACCGCGACGCGGTCCAGGGCCTAGTCTTGCTGGAAATCCCAAGGCGACCAGCGCGATCGCGAAGCGCTTCCACATCAAGGCCAGCTCTGGAACATCGTCGAGTTCATCCTCAGAGGATGAATCAGAACTCGGCTATTTGTCAGCCCATCATCCCAATCAGCCTTTTGGACGAAAAGACAATGGTGGTGACGATGATGGAAGGCCGCCTCCACTGAAATTACGCGTCGACCGCCTTGGGTCACCAACTTTCAACGGTGTGCCTTTTCCCCGTTCATCCCCTCTTTCGTCCCCACTTCCCGGTGCATCTTCTCCCATTTCTTCGACGACATGGACCCCTAGTGGACCTCCAAGTCCCCTGAATGAACTGGATTCAGAAATCAAAGGCCTTCCGTCGAATGATTTGTCCGCGTCCATCCCGATTTCCGCTTCTAATCCCATATATTCCCCTTACAAGTATTCACCCCAAGATGGAACTGCACTCCCCCTTCCCCTACGTCCTACGCCAACCCGCTCATCGTCTTCGCCCCACATTGGGACATCTGGCCTACCACTGAAAAGTTCCCTCAAGTCATCATCCTCTGCTTCCAGTATCCATTCTCACCTGAATTCGGCACACCACGGACGGCATTTCCACTCGGCTCATCAGCGAGCAAGGTCTGCACCTACGAATCCCGGTCAGGAGATCATATCCAACGAATCTAGTCCATCTTCTCCTGGTAGCCCTATATCCACTTCCTCCACCCTTGACTCCCCGACTACGCCCAAGAGTGTTCATTTTCCGTCTTTGCCTATCCATCTCGAACGTGTGCGAGTTTTTCACAAGTCCGCAAAGCCTGCATCGCTGCTGTCTGTGCGGACAGGAGAAGACACTGAGACTGAGACCGAGACCGACCGTGGAAGCGACTGGGGATATGGTTATCGGAAACCAGGCATGGCGCGGCCGTCTGCAGGATCTTTTCCTTTCCCAAAAATGCCTTCCTCTCCATTAACCTCGACCAACTCTGTTTGGCCCCCCTTACCATCAAAAGAGGCTTCGGAATACCGGAGCGGTTCGATGAAGTTGCAGTTGGATATGACTGGTTACCCGGTCCCAGATCCGTCTTCTATCCCGCCTACAACGGCCATCAACATCTTGCTTGAGTCTATTTCTCTATCTTCTTCCCCTCCCGACGATAAGCTGCACGTGCGTGGTACTTTTATCGTACGAAATCTGGCTTTTCAAAAGGATGTCGCTGTACGATTCACGATGGATGAATGGAGTACGGTCAGCGAAATCAAAGCCAACTGGGTAGCGAATCTCTATTCCCCATTCCCTGCTCAGCGCTCGTCTGGGAAGGATGTCAATTCTTGGGATCGGTTCTCATTTTCCATCAACTTGTCCGACTATACATTATCCTCGCTTCCTTCAAAGGTTATCTATTTCGTTGGTCGGTACACTGTACCTGGAGGAGAATATTGGGATAACTGTGGAGGGCGAAACTGGCGGATAATGTTCAAACTCGCAAATGTGGAAGCTGAAAAACCGGTGTCTTCAGGTAAGCTTGGTAGAATTATTTCCGTATTTGAGGCAGTCATTGATGATTAAGCTAGAATCTTCGAACACTGTACCCAATGTGATTGTTTCTCCTCCCAGCGCTACGCTACCTGTGATGTCGACGGCCGCCGTCGCTGCCCCCGTGCTATCCCTCTCCATGCCTATGAGCTCAAACGTTACCTCCTTATCTTTTCCCGATGTTCCCCTCCGAAATCCGCCTTCGCCAGGACGCTCAGAAGCCGTCGCTCAAGCTACCGCTCAAAGGCTGAGAAGATTCAGTTTATCCAACTACAGTGCTCCCAGCTCTTCTTCGGTTGCCGCTGCACTACGGCCAAAAACGGGGGCTAATTCAAATTCAAAAATTTCCCTTACTTCGGACACTCAACTCAAAGAGTCAATCGCAGCTGATAAGGGTGCTTCGACGTCGGTAGCTCAGCCTCCACCCTCTAAAATCACTATACCTTCGATGTCAGATATTGCAACTTCGCCTTCGCCCCTTGTAACTCCATCTCCGAGGGAATCAAAGCCATCCACTCCACCAGTAGAAGGCAGTTCTGAGTTTCTGTACGACTGGTTCGTGAAGCAGTGGTGCTTTACAGAAATGCCTTTGACGGACCAGGGTTTAAGACGGAATGAGCATGGCGCAGGGATTTCGAGAGGCGATCTTGGTCTGGAAGTCAGTGGCGGAACTTGATGTATTTTGTGAGACGGAGATGGAACGGCAGGTAGCTCTCGGGTGCGGGCGTGTTTACGCGATTACACTCTTTTCCCCAAAAAAATGCGCCATCTTGCTTATCAAAAAATCTCACCGCTCTTTGTATTGGAAACGGGGTTTATGTATATCTACTTAAAATTTCTTCTTGGGTTTTTTTTTTGCAAAGTCTTGTTCTATCCTCTGACAATCGCTTGTACACGGACTCTTGTGTTGTTGTGCGTTTTCTGTATTTTCTTCCTCAATTGTGCAATTCCACATCCACATTGCAGACCCTTCCTTTCAAAGTAGATTTCACTTATTTCTGTCTTGTCTTTTGCTCTTGGTTATGTAGCATGCGCAGCAAAGTTGCGCAAAACAATCTCATAGAATTTGCATGCTTTGCAGGACTGTATGTGCACGTGGTACAAAGTGCCCATCTTATGGCATAGTATGATTAGTACGATACATCTTTTTTCATAAACCACAATCATATCAACCCTGAATACTGAGTGTTCCATCTTGTCCTAATCTTTCATCTTGATCTCATCAAATTGTGAGTACTCTGACAACTGATAGATCTTCGTAACGATGACAGAACGATTCTTTTAGATAGTCGGCATGAGCTTGCCAGCCTCGTTGCTCTGTCCAGACTGCCACTTAACAATAGAGACTGTCCCACTACAAGACTCTATAGATGCTCTGCTATCCGCCGATATCTTGTCAAAAAGTCGCGCTAATCATGTTCCAAACTCCATCGAACAATCACGTCTCACTTCGTACTGCGAAGACGTTAAAGCTACCTTACCCTATATCGACTATCAAATCGTCCAACTGGAGCAAATGACGAAAAAACTCATTCGAAAGCGAATTGAGTTGGAACGGACGTCCGATTTGAGCCAGTCTCTCCTCTCACCCATTCGTAAACTTCCCCCAGAAATTCTGAACGAAATTTTCTTGGCTGTATGCTCCTCCGAAGCAGCTGTCACAGTCGGTCCCAACAGACCGAAAATCTCCAGTGCATTCATTCCAGTTTCACAGGTGTGCGCTTTTTGGAGAGCGCTTGTCTTGTCCCGGAGCACGCTCTGGTCGTCGCTAGATATCAACTTTATGTCTGTACGCCCCAGTGAATCATTCGCCCGCTCACTTACGCGGTACATCTCGCTCTCGAAAGCGGCCGAGATGCGTCTGCGCATGGGCTTTGGGCATGTAAGGATCATGACGGTTGAACGGAATCGCGTTCTGGCCGCCCTTTGCGAGAAATCGAACCAGTGGAAAGAGCTGCACTTGGACTTTAATGACTGTATTTATTCTGCGGGCATTTTTGGGAGGTTTGCCGCTCCGGGGTCTCTCGATTACTCCTCTCTAGAGAAGCTTACTGTTTCAGTGGGAGAAAGGAATACTCTGCCGAGGTTTTTCTACGATGGGCTCCGCCCCTGCCCTCGATTGCGTCACTTCCGGACCAACATTTTTGGTGGCAGTTATAAACTGGATCTTAGCAACGTCACTACCCTACATCTTGGAACATTCGTAGGTGCTTCATTGGCAGAACTACTTGCTCGTTGCCCTTCCTTGAAAATATTCCACCTCCATGGCTTCATACAACTGAACACCGTTCCCGACCCCGATTCCACAGGCGGCGTCGTCCGTATGATTCGTCATCATCGACTTTCAGAAATGACCCTTGCTTTCGATTCTCGTTTTGCCGGAGGCGCCTGGCGCTCTGTGCTCTTGCCTACGCTCGGATCTTTATCGCTATTCTATGATCAGAAGAGCAGGGCCAGCATTCCAGAAGTCGAGGCCATGCTGAGATTCTCCAATGCACCTGTGGAGAAACTATCGTTCTACGATTTTCCAGAGCAGAGTATCATCCAATTTATCAACGCTGTTCCGGAGTCACTTTCGCATATTTATGTATCTCAAGATACAGTATCATCGACGATTTTCCAACTTTTGGTGGTGACAGATGACCTCTGCCTTGCTCCCAATTTGACTTGTTTCTCTTTGGAACTTGAAGGTTCTTGGTATTCTGGGTCAGAGTTTGGAAGCGCAGATGAGTTTCCTGAAGTTTGTTGTCAGATGGTGGGCTCCAGGCTGGCCACGGAGTCGCGCGGGAGAGACGACGACGCTGTCAGCAGGGACTGTGCTCCGGTTCCTTTACAGAAACTTACGCTTCGCCTGCCGTACATTCCGAGTGACATTGTCTCGAGTCTTCGCCGTCGATTGGAGGCGATAGATCCCAAATTAGAAGTAGTTTTTGAACGACTCTAGGTTTTGAAGGTGCCATAGTACAAGTGATCATTTGGGCAAAGTGACGTATGTATGAAACTGCGATGGCGCTGAACTACTGTGTATTTTTCAAAATCGAAAGTATAATTTTTTTGGAGGCTCAATAATGGCACTTGTTTGAACTTTGCAGCAGCGCTGCCAGGAGGGCTTTGGTGCCCAATAGCCAGTAAGTATTATTTCTAAAATCTCTCGGCTGTCTATGATACTTACTTCGCGTCATTGCCTCCAGCTCATGTGGTATACTTCAGGAAAAACATTGGAACAGATGGGGATATTTCTGACGCTGTATCATACAGTATAGTTTGCATCGCTCCCGCCTAGCTCATGTGGTATGCTTGAGGAAAAATAATGGAACAGATGATGATATTTCTGGCGCTCTAACGCAGAGTTTGCCTAGCTCATGCGGTAAGCTTCAGGGAACAGATGAAGATATATTCTACAACTCCCAAACCTTAACTCGTTTGGCTTTCAGCTCTCCGCATATATTCAGGTAAACAGATCCGCACCGAAAGCATAGAATATTCAGTCGTTGTACGCGGTAGTTGTGGCCGGAATATCGTCGTCGTTGCACTGGCGCCACATTACATTTTTACGTCTTTGAGGTGCGAATTCGAAGTCTTTAGAAATATGCCATTCTACTTATAGCAAGTGCGCTAGTCAATTTTGGTACTTGGGTGACAACTGTAAACTCAAAGACGGTGGGTACTACCAGCAGGTACCAGGCCGCTCTATCTGCGCTCGATATTTCATCTGGCTAGTACTACATAGGTTACAATGATATCAGCTTCTCTCCCGGTTCGCTCATCACCAAATTGTCCTAAACATTGTACTTACATTATAACAGAGGTACAGGGTGTGATATGGCCATTATACCAGCTTTTGGGTGTGATTACGACATTATAATACCCCATTTCTCCAAAATAAGGTCATTATAACTCTATCTCGTACGATATAAAGTTTGGGACATTTTGGTGATGGGTATCTTTCCACCTGAATAAGAGATTAGTTGGAGAAGGCTACTGTATCATGATATCTCAGGATACTTCTAACAGGTCTGAGTAAAAGCTGAGTATTACCAGGGCGGCGACTGATACCGAAAATCAGTTACTTACCGCTGAATTATGGGAAGCGTCAAAGTGTCTTTCGAATTCTGTATATTTGCTTATCGGAAGTTCCCATTACTATACATGTTGCAGTCGGAGTCTCAATAGTCGTTGGACAACTAAACCCTCGGAGTATGGCATGATGGTCTGTACAACTTTTCGTCATGATATGATTCTTGTCTGCTCTAGGATAGGTATACAGCTCGAGGATCTAAAAAAATGAAAGTTTGCTGCATTAAGTTACCGATTTAATGATCATCGCAGGCTTGAACAAACGAGATCCTGACTACCCTTCCGATTTCCTTATACACGATTCGAACAGCCGACATCGAACTTCCAGAATGTGTAAGTTTCCCGAACTACTCCATCGAAAATTCTGTGCCACCCTCTTCCCGACTCTTTGATATTGTAAAAAAAAACCAGACATCTCCGCCTATCTAAGGCCTGTACGCTGTAAGTCGAAGGCAGACCATTCCACAAAGTTGACGGTACCTCGCGTCTTTGATGGATGATGTAGCGGGAGGTGAATCGATATCCATCTATGTACAATCAGCTCAAGGCTTCTTCCGTCGCCGTTTTTCGTTGACGCTCTTTACTTGTTTATCTAGAGTACATTATATATTGGATAGCTTCTCAGAATTCACCGTGATGGGATTCGAAGCACATGCAGGGAAAATGGACAAGTCGCATCATTCCATATGTACAATGTACAGTATTTAAGTAGGGCAAATCCCGACTCGGAGAGCTTCAATTCTTGAATGACTGAGAAATTCGGCTTCGGGGATGAGGTTTTTTCATTGGATATTCGTAGGTAAAATATGGCATGGCAATCACAGAAATGGCTTCGAAATAGATATCCGTGTGCTTACTGTAATATGATGACTGTTGTCGAGGGTTGATCCTAGGTGATAGCTGAGATTTCGGCGAGCGCAAGTTCGAGAGAAGCTGAGAAGCAAGAACGCGCACATAGGCTTCTTACCCTGTGGCGCACGTATAACCGGGAAAAAGCATGAACTTGCTTTAGAAAAAATTATGTCATCTTATCAAGCGACGCCAGCAGGATTTGAACCTGCGCCCTCAAAGAGGAACAGATATCGATCAATTCGAATCTGTCGCCGTAACCACTTGGCTATAGCGCCTCACTTACTTAACCCTTTCAGTACAATATGAGCACTTCATTTGAACAATCCGGCTGTCAGACGCGTTTGACACCGTTCTGAGCAGAACCGAATACCGTTTCTTTCACTCTTGCCTCCATCTACTCTCTGATAGTGCTGCGTTTAGTTGAACGAACATCCAAACTCATCGGGTAAAATCGCTCGTTTGTTTTTCTGCTTTAAACGGAGCCATGCTACGTCTACTTGGACGCGTTTTCGGTCACCTGTGATAGCCGAGCAATTCACTCACAGGACACGTTCCCAGAATCCTATCCCAGTCGAATTTCATCCAGGCAAAACCGTTTTTGAATTACCCGGGCTGTTACCAGATGCATTCATACGCACAGGTCTTTCGTCGAATTTGCGCTGAATAGCCGTAATAGATGTTTTCAAGAAGGCCCTGAACGGACCCAGGTTTCATCTCCATCCGTCGTTCTTATCTCTGAGCAAACAGGTTGGCACTGGGATAGACTGGGATGCAGGGGCAATGCTCTGCCAAAGTCTGTCTCAACGTCTGTACACTCAGCTCAGAGCGAGATGAAGGGACCGGACCCGAGATTTACGGAAATGTCATGAAATGAATACTTTCACTGTCATCGTTTACCAAACCGTCAGGGTCAGTTGTTCAGGGCTTTCCATTACTTCCGTTTAGGTTTAGAATTCAAGGCTATCACCGTTCTTTAATCGTTGACTGTCCACTGCCTATCATTTTTTCTCTGGATGTATGCAGTCGTGATGTTTCGTTGACCGGCGTCTTTTCTCTTTTATCGGATTCCGGAGGTCTTGATAAAATATGAAAAGTGAGTTTCAGAGTTTCGGGCTTACCGAGTCTTGACATTTTCACCAGGTTGAGGCCTGTTGAGGCTTATCTACGCTGACCGCCGAAGACTCCGCTCCGCGTTCGCAGCGAGGAAGATGGGTTGATCGCAAATATCTATTTGTTAGCTTTTGGCTCATATTTGGGTAGATTTGCTTCTGAAGCCCCTGACCGCTTCATTTCAAGCGAATGTAACTACAGGCAAACGAATTTCGTTATTATCTGCACGCGGTAAGTCATTTGGTTGAATACCGTTGAATGCCTTGGACGTCGGAGAGATAAGGTGCGGAAAGACCACACACGTTTATCTAAAATTCAGGCTGAGCAAAACGTGGGTAGAATCCGGTTAAGAATTAGGACGCATATGCTCAACTTAGTGAAGAGGGATTCTTTTGTTGACGGGCGCATCCTACCGCAGTTGAACAATCTCCAGTATTCTCCATCAGGGCATTGATTAATATTGGAGAATTGGCAGGAAACAGCGACGGGTATAGATTTCGTCAGAATCGCGTAGGGATTGGTTCTGGGCTCGCAGGATGGGAAGTTTGGTGGAGCGATGGATTGATGATCGTGAAGAGTGACGATCCTATGAAGTCATATTTTCTCACGTCCGGCTGTCGCCGGTGAGTACCTTGCCCATCCCCATTGACTCCTTGTCGCGTCTGTCAGAGAAATTTTTTCTTTGGCTGATTTTCATATCTCTCTACTGAGCTTGTGGCTCGAAGTTAAGAATCTCGGTATTCGGTGCGTCGAAGCGGTTGTTGTATAAGTCTTAGTAAGTTTCTTGATTCAATCTCTAGCTTTCCAGTATCCCAAACGCCATATTTTTGGATAGATAACACGGACCGAAAGGACCCAGACTCATATATCTAGTCCAGCCTCGGTTTTAGTCGAGGGAAGAGCTTGACGAGCTCGGAAAAGTCGGAAGAATATCATTTCTGATCGACGTCGGAGGGAAAGCCAACGTACAACGAAAGGGTAAGTATTGTTCGAAGAATTTTTTTTTTCTCTCAACATATCGCGTTATGTGATGGGCATTTTACATATGTACATACTTGATCTTCTACCACATTGTTGATCTTGCTCCCGCCTTTTCTTCCCTTTGAGCTGGCCCAGTGTTGGTGGCTGGTGACTGTCCTTACAGTTAACAGCTAACAATTATTCAACAGCTATCCGGTCCTAAAAGTCCGCGACTTTTAAGAGTGCTTGCTATCTACAAGCCCGACTGCAGCCTGAGAGAAAGCCTTTGGTAGGTAAGCTATAATTTTTTAGATTTAGGCGCGTTCCTGCTAACGATTGGTCTGATTGTAGCCCTCGACAAACCTAGTCGACGCGTATAGCAGCTAGCGTCCTTCGCGATCGTGTAAACCGGACCGTCAAGCGCTTACCACGATCGAGCTCCGACTTCCGAGTGGGCCCACTGAGACATTACGCAGTTTAACTTTAAGGGTTATCTCCTGGTAAACATCTTTATCTTCTTCTTTGCCTTGGCTCATTACGTAGCAGCGTTATATCAATCAATATCAATTTCTACCTGAAACGGTAGAGAGTAATGCCCTACTCCTCACCAACTTATTCTCGTCGTTCTCCCTCTCCCTCTCGTTCCCGTTCTTCATCGCCCCATTCCTATCAGAATCAAAACGAAAACCCTTCCTTCCATTCACTGGGGCGTCCGGGACACAGAAGATCGTATTCGAGCCAATCCAACTTTGAGATGAATCAGTCTTCATCGTCCGGCAGAATCTCTACAAGGTTTACTAGCGAATCTGGGAGCAACCGTGGAGCGTGGGGTGGTCTTGGAGCCTTACCCCGGAGACATTCCAGTAATGCCACTCCCACTCTCAACAGTACGTCGAAGTTTCGCATAGGTGGTAAAGCCGGAAGCAGCAGCGACGAGGAGGAGGACGATGACTATGACAGGCACGGCCTGCCTCCGCTCAAGTTGAAAGTTCAGGTCCCCTCGGAAGGAGTACCGTTCCCCAGATCATCGACGAATTCTCCTCTGCAGACCGGTCCGATGCCCTTTTTGACACCAGTGGTGACTAGACCACCAGGCCCGACGCGAACTTCATCTTCACCTGCAGTGCCTTCCATAACAACTCCTGCTCCCACTGTCTCCACTGCAGCACCCTCGGTCATTCTTCTTCCTAGCGGAAAACCTCTACGAAGCTCGCTCAAAGGCTCCCGTGCGTCTTCCTTGTTAGGTACACCGACTGGTTCCCCCGTGCCATCTCCAGCCCAATCCGCCAAATCGTCTCCTGTCAACTCCACAGCCAATTCGGTAGCGAATTCCGCTGTTGGGTCTCCAACTACTAGCCCCGGAATACCTGGACTGCCCGCTCCTTCCTTCAGGTCCCTCGCTTCTCTTGGAGCCGATTCAGCTTCCAATCTTCTGACCCCACCAGCTTTTGGCGGCCATGTCCGAGCGCAATCAGCACCTTCTCATCCAAATTCGCCTGGACATGATGTCAGTTTAGATGGCACACCTCCAGGGCCTCTATCACCGCCTTTGTCCCCTGGGCTATCGGATTCTACAATGGAAGCTCTTCTGTCACCTCGGAGTGTCCATTTCCCTTCCCTGTCGGCTGACCTCGAGCGTGTTCAAGTATTTCGGAAGGAAGCGAGACCGTCTAGTCTGCTTGTGACACGCAAAGAGCGCGATCACGTCGCTTCTAGTCTCAGTCGCGTCGCGAGCCGTCTGGCGAATGGAGCCGACGTAGGGGAATCAAGTGGGAAGAGCGGTGGTGAAGAGACTGAAACGGAGACTGAGACCGATAGAGATTACGGGTACGGATATGGTTACAATGCTGGCCATAATGGGTATTGGGGAAACTGGGGAGGGAAAGGAGTGTGGAATGCTGCTTCCTCTAAACCTCTCAAAGCTTCTTCAGTTGGTGCGAAAAGCGAGGCTACCGAAACAAATGGGTCGTTCCCTTTCCCTCGCTTACCACGGCTCGGTCGGACATACAGTGCCGGTGACGACAATGAGGAAGACAGCAGCAGCTCGTCTGGTTCTGGCGGTCGTGGGGTTCGTATACGGCAGACAGGGACGGGTCCCAGGTTTGCTACTGTAAAAACGGAGGAAAAGGAAGATGTCGAGCACGTGGAATATGCCGAGAATCGCCGAGAAAACATGAGGATAGAGCTTGATGTGTCTTCAACGTCGCATCCTATCCCTCATCCAGAGTCTCTCCGCGATGCGTTGCTGGGCTCGGTTAATATTCTCTTGGAGGAGATTCACCTCGCCCCGTCCTCTTTGTCCTCAAGTGAAAGGGAACCTCTGTCGCTTGAGGGAATTTTCCTTGTACGGAATATCACTTTCGAGAAGCACGTCTTTGCCCGGTTCACTACAGATGATTGGGCCACGGTGAACGAAGTGCGAGGAAGATGGATAGGGTCTTGTGGAAAATCTTATCTGACCTCACTTGCTGCTACCTCTGGCTCATCAATCAGTCTTCCTCTTCCGAGAACACTCGGAGACTTGATTGCATTCCCAAGTTATGCAGATACGAAAAACGAGAATGAAAACTCCTCCGAATGGGATCGCTTTGCTTTCAAGATCACGCTGCCTCCCGCGGTAGGACCGGGAAGGCTTGTCGAGTTTGTCGGGCGGTTCACTGTTGGGAATGCAGGCGGCGAATGGTGGGATAACTGTGGGGGAAAAAACTGGAGGGTTGGTTTCAAACAGGTCAAAGCTGAAGGTGAGCTATCTCTTGATGTGTTTCATTCGTTGGTGTTTGACATCCCAAATATGACAGTGCTACCTCCGACCTCTATTCCTGTTCTGCTAAATCCGCCATCACCCGCTCCAGTGTTAGATGCCGTCGACGTGCCTGTTCCTGTGTTTGATACTGCTACTGTTGTTGCTACCGCCACTTCACAGGAAAACACGAATACGCTGGAGCCACTCGTGGCCGCGCCTCTCTATTACACTGTTTCGCAGTACCAGTCGGACTCTACGGAGGGATCTAAGCAGCGAAGAGTTGACGAAGTAAAGGCTGACGAAACGAGGATCGCTCAGCCGGAGAGTGCGATCAAGGAAGTGAAAGAACGTGCTCCTAAACCTACCGGACTTGGTTCATTCAAGGAGCTTACCGGAGGAGGCCTTTTCTGGTGGAGAAATACGACTAGCGCGACGACTTTGGTGGAAGCGCGCACGGACGAACCTAAATCAGCTTTCTCAAGCCCTAGCATCTCTGGGTCTGATTCTTCGAATGCATCTATTGACGCACCACAAGCTTCCAAATCCTTGTCTTCTACAACAGAGAAAAATTCAGTGGGCGTCATGAGCTTGTCAGGTACAGACAGCCCAAGTAGGACCCAGTTTCCAGCTTCTGCTACTGTGGAAGTACTTGGGGTCATTCCGCCTGTTTCTTCCCCCGGCCGTCAAATTCCAGCCATATCCTCTTCTGCCGCATCTCCAGCAATGGTGCAGCCAGCACCTTCGCCACCGTCTTTCCGGCCCGATCCCGCTAAAACCGAGCGAGCACGCGTCTCCAGTGTAGAATCCATTGATTCAATGGCAGAGGTTCCTCTTTTGGAGAGAAGCAGCTCGATGAGCTCCGTGTCTACCGATGGAGAGCTTGCAGAGTTTGTCGAACAATTGCACGGTCGAGCTACAGCGCACAGTATGCCGAAGCAGTACCTTGAGGAGACCGGACTGGATTTTGAGCTTACACCGGTTCCCGAGAACGAGATTCTCGATCATGCTGATTTGAATGATGCACAAATGGGTTTCTTCGACAAAGTTAGTCCTGGAGCTAGAGGTGTTGGGATTGTCCCCGAGTCCAATGTTGGAGGAGATCCACGTGGGTACCAGGCGATTATTCAGCAGTGGTGTTTCGCTGGGTCTTCACCTGCACCAGGAAAGTTAGAGTCTTCGCATTCGCCACCTTCGTCGAGGATGCAAGTCAGATGAAGGATCAAGAGGCAAAAGTGAGTTAATAATGTGTTCGGTGAGCTCGATCGTGGACTGACGAATCCTGTTGACATTAAGTCGACGATATGATAGAAAAATGACCAGGTTACATCCCGGTGGTTATACACGCTCTTTTCGATATAGCAATGAAAGTTACGACGCGCAAAAGACAATTCGCATATCCCCAAGAAGCCACGTCAAATATGACACAAACCTGCATATATCTGGTCGAAGTCAAGGACATTTACAGACAGTTTAATGCCTTTTCTTGTCCAGTCATTTAAAATAACTTATTTCTTTTTCTTGCTGTTTTATCTCCCATACTTACCTTTTGTTTATCAATGCCCCGTTCAAGACAAACCATTCTCCTTCGCAAGCATCATATCTTACTTCCTCCCGCCGCTTGACTATCCCATACACGTCTAGACTTCACGGCGGGACACAATTTCATTTTTTCTGTATCATATCTTGTATCAACACTGTACTACTTGGTTGGCTGCTTCCGGTGTTTATTTCTCCTTTATGGTTTTGCTTGCTTAAGCGCTTTCGATGTGTGCTTCATTACGTACTTCATCTCCCACCTGTCCAAAAATGCGTTACATATTACTCGAATGCTCTGTCATGCACCATTAAAATCTTCACTTTTCTTGCCCCCACCCAAGGAACTGGAATCCCGGATATGCACCACCTTGCGGGCCGTGTTAGCGCCCACGTCGCAAAAAGATATTCATTTTTCGTCGATATTCACTTTGGCCTAGCTTAATGAACCTTTTTGGCACTCAAACTGGAGATATAAGTAGCATAGTACTATGTTTGCTAATGCTATACTTTTTTACCGCAAGGAAATGACAGAAAAGCACAAGGAAAAACATTTTTGCCGCTTATGACCGTTTGCGGCATCTGTCATGCTGACGCACAGCAAGTTTGTCATCTCTCAACGTATCGTTTTCGGTGGTGGAACACCCGAGCATCTCGATCCCACCCACATTCACAATGGTATACTTACTCAATCGCCTACAAGTTTTCATTCCAATCCTTCGCGTATATTCTGCAATCATGTCTTTGGCTCCAATGACGAGCCCTCGCAAAGCATTTATTTGGACACCAAGGTCGGCTCCACGAACATATGACGAGCTAAAACTTGAAACTTGAGGAGCCCCTCAGTACAGGTTCACTCTCTCCGCTACCAAGTCACCGAGACAGTGGAGCATGTTCTCCTTCAATGTACAGGATCTGTGGACCTCCGTGTTAACTTTTGTGCATCGATGGTGGGCTCAATATGGGAACTACAACAGCAAGCTTTCTCGGATGAACAGGCACTTATTCTGAAGAAGTGTATATTTCATTGGTCAGCCTTTCCGAGGACTGCAAAGTATATTCATGAGGTGGTAAATGTTTGGAATGACTGTATTGGAGCCGTGGAGCCAGATTGTGGTACAGACAGCGAGGATGAGCACTCGAACATGAATAGCTTTTAATCCATTAGCTCTCCTGCTACCTAGTCTCACCGGACTTGGATGTATCTAGGCTTGCTAGCATTTCTGCTGTCACCACAGTGGTCTACCGGGTGATAACTCTGTGGCTGTAGTACGAGACCGGCGGCTTTCTTTATGGGATCACTGCTGAAAACAGCAGCGCCGTGTATATTATTATACATGCCAATTGATAACAACTTAGTGTGGGCTTGGAGTAAAGACATCTTGCGTGTATTACGCAGGAAATTTCGTGTCTCTGACGAAGTTTAGATTGAATCCTCTCACAGCCTTCTTCGAATATTGACCCTAGAAGTTTTCGGTATTCAGGTATTCATTCAAGTGCAAGATTGGATGGGTGTCTTGGAAGAAAGTATGCAGCTCCACCGCCCCAGCACCCCAGTTCTGCTAAGCGTGAAAGTTCTGACCTCACTTCTCCGAGATTTCCACGTAGCTTCGCTGAATAAAAAGAGACGACACTGAAGTTGAAATTTACACACACACACACGGACCGACTTGCTCGTTTTCAAACACGATGAAACGTGTCGGTAAGCCCTGTGAAGTAAGTTGTTGCCCATCATTATTTCGAATTTACGCTCGAGTTGCATATCCTTGCAGTACCGTACTGGCCGAACCCTCGGCTCTGGCAACTACTCTGTTGTCAAGGAAGCCGTCCATATCAAAACAGGAAAATTGTACGCCTGCAAAGTGAGCTCTCCCTCATTCCCTTCGTACCCTGTGAATGGCTTCAGGCATCACTAGATTATCAGTAAAGAGCAAATGCAAGGCCAAGAGCACATGGTCCTCAATGAGATCAACATTCTCAAATGCATTTCTGCAAAGACTGGCAACATGACCATCCTCTATGATTACTTTGAGGTTTGCAGATAAAGAATTCATTTTAAATATGCTGCTAATATTCTAAATTGCCTTTTGCAAACATTGGCATGATAACTAGAGTCAGCGCAACATTTACCTTGTTTGTGATCTTTGCACAGGAGGGGATCTGTTTAATAGGATAATTAATTTAGGAAAGTACTTGGAGGGGTAAGTATTCCTTGATTGATTCTCTCAAGCTGTGATCCTGCTTCCCTGTTAACTGATATCGTTGCTACTTCAGTGATGCTGCTAGACTTGTCTGCAACCTTCTTATTGATATATCATACCTCCACTCCCTCAGGATAATTCATCGGGACCTAAAGCCTGAAAATGTGCTTCTCAGGTGAGTACAAATGACAGAGCTTCACAGGAATTTTCTGTGCTGACTGAATCATGCCTGATTGTCCATAATACATGAAGATCTCCTCACAATCCATTTGATGTCATGATTGCTGACTATGGCCTTGCAACACTAAATATAGAGGATAGTGAGAATCCAAAGCTGCTGACGGACAAGTGCGGCACTCCCCGATACATGGCTCCAGAGGTTCACAAGCAGAGTATGTTACTGTTTGCAATTTACTTTCCAATCTTTTGCTGATTGCATGCAGCTGGATATGAAAAGCCAGTGGATATCTGGGCTATAGGAGCCATCACATATTTTATTCTTGCTGGCCATTCACCTTTTTACAGGAAAGGAAGGGAATTGGAAGAAGAGGCTATTATTACCGGGGTAAGCTATTCTCATGTAAAATACTAAATTTTCCTGAATGATTATGATATCTCCACCTGTCTTTTTCAGGACCTTCAATTTACTCCTCACTCATACTGGGCCAATGTATCGAAAATGGCTCAGAATTTCATTCAGTGCTGTCTGTCAGTTGACCCTGATCGAAGGCCAACCGCTCAAGAGTGTCTGAGGCATGAGGTAATTCAGTTTTGCAATGACTTACAACACTTTCTGATTGTCTCTCAGTGGCTAGCTCCTGTGGTCACATTTTCCTCCGATCCTGCACAGGCTGCAAAATGAGAAGAGATGTTTTAATTTTTCCCTTTCTTGGACGATTTCAAAGAAGTACATTCAAATAAAATTTCAGTAATTACTATACACAGGGACACAGAATGGATAGCACGCATAAGACATAGAGACGGGGTTTATTAGTATGGACATTTATGAACAAATGAAATGGTAGGAAACAAAGTGAAACGAGAACTTGCAAAGGCAATTCAGTGCGCCAATTCAATCTAGAGGCCTACTCCTGCTTAAGACATGTACAGTCTCATATTGTTCGCTGTCGCAATCACACGTGAGTTTTCAGAGGCGTCAAAGTCCTCCGACATGCATACCTTCACCTGAGACCATTGCACAACGAGATTCCTGACATGCTTCTTTATACTGTCTTTGCACAGTTCGCAATCCTGATCATCTGCCAGCGGATTCAAAGTAGATTCTAAGAATCCGATCGATAGATCTGACGAAGCCACAGTGATAGATACTCAAAGAAATATTTCAGTCGAAAAAATATATATACCTGGTCGAGCATTCCAAGCAACATAAGCGGATGCCAAGGCCCATGCACGGGTCACAGGTCTCTGTTCGTCGAAACCGCAACGGGAGGTGGGACCATGAGGACGCGGAGACTGCACTAAAAGCTACTATGAGGTCAGCCAAACTCACAATGAATTTGAGTAAGGAGACTCACCTTCTTCAGAGCATCAGAACGTCCAAGATGCAAAAAGAGTAACTTGCGAAGATAAACGGGTCCAATGTCGTTAGCTATTTCGTCAGTGAGCATAGAGAGGTCAAAAGACAGTAGGTGAGACGAAGTCAAAGTTGCCAGCTCGAGAAGATCATGTTTGGCGGCAAGAGTGTACACGCCCATGGGCATCAATGGGGCAAAAGAGAGGAGCAATCTGTGCAGAGACGTGCTAGAAGCAACATGTGTCTTCGCGCTGACACCATATAATGGCAGTCGATCGACAGCATCTGCAAGGGTCTGAAACGCAGGAGAATATCGAGCAGAGGGCATATCATAGATTAGATGAAGGACTATGTTCAGCAAGTCCGAAACCTCCGGTACATCGATGGGAGAATTAGACGCCTGCATATGCTCTGGTATTAAAGACCGAAATCGATTGCTTGATGCAGCGAGTAGGATATGAGAGTGAACATAAAATAGAACTGAATCAGACGTTGAGAGTACGCGGTCGGGAGCAACGGTATGCCAATCGGCGTGAGGAGTGAACGTAGTCGATATTGAGACCTCCCCATTGTTATCAGAAGGATACCCAGCTTGCTGTGGATCGTCTAACTGGAAGATAGTACAGTCAGCGAGGAAGAAGGACCGAGCGGCTAGGCGTACCGGGGGTGTCGGTACTTGCAGCACAGGAGGTACAAACGCGCCAGGAGATTGATTCGCCCCATTACTTTCTACCATGTCTCGACTTGTATGTTCCATGGACAACCCGCTTGCAGAAACACTTTATGGACGTTTACGATGGATTGTGCCAGTTGGGAGTCGCATAAGAAAAGTTTCAGCCTGAACTTTTGCATTCTACAAAATGACGTACATACAACGTATTTATGACAGTGAATGTGTGTTCATGAGCTCACTGCAAAACGGGCAGAGATGTACATTAACGGTTTTATGACTCCATGGAAGGTCTAGAGGTTGAGTCTGGCAGCAGAACCTAATACAACGCTCTGCATCGTGTCCGGAAATCGCAAGAATTACCTGTTACATAATCAATCAATTCCAGCTTCAGAGCCAACACGCCAGCATCGGACGCGTCAAATAGCGGAACTTACTCGTTGAGTATTTGAGTACTACTCGTTCGTCCAGTCAGTGTCAACGAAAGTAGCTAGCTGACGTCCTAGCGAGGATCGAAGACGGATGAGGAGGACGAGTCACAAATTATAAATCATGACACGCGCGTGATAAAGAAAAAACGCGTCGCGTCGCGCCTCTACGCTAAGTATCCCATTAATAAATGCAATTTCCATTGATTCAGCGAAAAGTAAGGCAGAATATTATCAAAGTGAGTACTTGTACAATGTTCGTCTATAGTACACATCATAAAAGAAACCGAACGAGAGACAATATAACGAGTCATAAAGATAGATATGCAGTAAGCGTTAAAGTTCGTGCACTATTGAGAGTCTATGAAAGGGGGGATGGATATACCGTTCGAGATAAGGAGCTGGCGGAGGGTTTGGGCACGAGTGTACCATCTTTCCTTCTCCCTCTTCAGCGTTTCAACATCCTCTTCCAACCTTCTGATATAAAGCATCCTGCGCATCCGGCTCAGCTTTGCCGAGCGCGTGTTACGCCTCTTGACCCAGGCCTTTCTCTGTTCCTCCGAAGCGTTAGGTGGAAGAGGAGGGATAGGATCTTCTGATTCTTCGAGATCAGCGTGATCCTCTGATGATAGCGTAGTTTGAGTGTGTCTCGGTGGGGTAGTAGGAAGAGAGAGATTCCTGAAGTGAGAGGGCATAGATGTAGCAGGAGACGTAGGAGCACTCGTGTGCTGCCCTGGCACGGCATCTCCGTTGCGAGGGCCAGGGTCATTGTACGTGTAAAAAGCAGCATTGGCGTCGTAGGAAGAATCCATGTAGCCAGGAAGTCCGAAGGAATATAAATGCATATCCGGAGAGTGATCGTGAGCCTGCTGTTGGTGATATGCTTCAGTGGTTTGGGTGGAAATACGATCGAGATCCTCTACCGCGAATTGGAGCTGAAGTTGGTTGGAAAAGTTGGGGTAAGAGTGGTGCATTATACCGAAGGCTCGTAAGATGTAAAGTGAAGCGAGAAGGAGAATGAGCTCTGGAGGAGACAATTTCTGCTGCCTTAATATACTTGCCATGAATCCGACCGAGCAGAGCCTGTAGTTGAGGAAAAGCCATGGACAGCCACGTTGAAAATCGTTGAGAAACGGACCTGATGTTATCGGCGAGGCTGTGTCTCATGCTGCGTCATCGTACTCGTCGGGTTCTCGTCGGCAGAAGGCTAATCGGCGCGAGAGAAGTTTGCAATAGCAGGATTGATTACAGCTATGTGTTTTACTACTCGATACTGTCATGGTCGTTTGGGCGCGCTCAGTAATAGAAGTAATAAGATCTACTTCGATGAATTGAGCAGGTTTGGAAGCGAAAAAGGCAGTCGCGTGACTACCATCGCCGTTGGGAAGAGCGGTTTCAATGTGAATTCTCAAGAGATCCTTTTGAACGCTTTTCTAGCAATAGATTGAGAATCACCGAATGTCAATGTAATACTTCTGCAATTTCGAACACAATATGTTCATGACTCTGGGCCAAATTATGAATCGATAACAGCATATAGTCCGATGAATTTGTCGCGGAAAAGAGGCAGTTCGGAAAGCGGAATAAAGCTAGCCACGGATTAGTTACTGGTGTTGAAAAATTGCGTGAAAATCTGCCCATCAAAGGAACACCAAAGCCATCAAAGGACAAGCACTGTACGATCACTGGTGATGGTGGCACTGACCGGCCCGGGACGTGCATACAAACATACGTATTGAAAAGAGTGTAAGATATCACTCAGCATACCTACCATCCGGAGAGCTCAAACATTACAACGCGCCTCAACCCTAGCCTGTACCCAACAAAGCAAGTCAGCAAGTGGAAAATGCTGTGCATCAAGGCTCCAATTGGTTCGCGTTTTGTCTATCTTGCGGCCGGTCGAGGACCAGCATATCAAGCGACGCAGAGCCCTTGAACTGGTTGTTGCATGTAGCATGAAGGAACTAGATAACTTCCTAGACTGAGGCCTAGTACGTGGTCGGCGAGCTTTGGAGATGCTGGGCAATCTACTTAATTAATGCAGAAAGTTATTAGTTGCTACCCGCTACTTAGCAGTTGAGTTTTTGGTTCTCCTGAAATGTTTGAACGTCAGTTTGAGCTTGACACCGTTCAGCGTTCAGCTACCCGTAGGTATAAGCTAGCAAGGACATTAGTTTGCAGAGGGAATTGCTATAGTAGCGTACCTAATAGACTAGCACTGAATTCCAGAACACTTCTCAGTGTTTCAATGCGGTGTGGAATGAATGGCTACCGATTCCTTTTAGCTCACACGAAATGGCCCCTGGACTCGGGAAGGTTGTAGGTTGTACAACGGCGGAAGCAAATCGTAGCAACTGTCCCGCGCATCAATGCATAGTTATCAACGAAAGCTCAGCGCCCTGGCGCTACCGTGACCTCAGTGTTCTTGACTTCGAACTTCAAAACGCCGACTATTTCGTCATACATTTTACAGTCAGACAAGATGAACCTCAGGTATGCCTTTTACCCGGAAAAGTCCCAGAAAACTGCATCGAAGCCCGATTTCCAGCTTAGTAGAACCGTCAAACAACGCATTTAGTCATGCAGCGAGATGATATCCCTGCTTTGCGATTTGCTCTTCTATAATGGGCTGGGCCGCGGTTGCATAGTCTGGGGTGTAAAGATCGGAAAAGTTGGAATAGCTCCAGATGAACGAGCAGTCATAGTCATTTGACTCCCTCGCTCATACGAGAGGGCATTCAAGAGGGGCGATACTGGCGTCACTAACAAAGCCGGCTCTTTGAGGGAGGTACAGGACAGCCAAAAGGATGTAAGGCAGCTGAAGTCACCGCTCTGAAGAGTGGAGGTTCAGGTCATATTTTCTCCGGTAAGTGTACTTGGTAAATCGGCTCACCTGGCACCAGCCCACACTGCCACGCAGAGTCGGAATATTTTGGGAATATTGAGGTTTGAGGCAAATGTCGATGATACCGTAGTCTTCAACACGTAAGTGAGACTCGGACTGACGTTGATACCCTAAGTTGAGAAATTATATATAGTATAGTTTACTTTAACCTTTTTTCAGAAAAAGTCCTTGAATATTACCAGCCAAGAACGAAAGAATACCAAACGCAAGTTCGCCTTTGAATCATTGCAAACAGTGTCGATACCGGTTCCACCTACTTCTGCGGCTCCAATATCAAGAAGACTGGAAGCCTCGATAATGTCACGCAGCATATATCATCGTAAAATCAGACTCATAGGAAACTTACCGGGAAATTTTAGAGCTTCTTGCATTTGGTCTGCGCTAAGCGTAGTATCGATGACTCGGATGGTGTAATTCGCGATAACAGACACTGAACAGACGTCGTTCCGAAAACACTTGCTAAAGAGAAATTAATTCCAGACGGACGTATACAATCTTCATCTCTACAACCCCTTGTTTCCTCGACTGAGCATGATGTTGGAGGGTCATCTGCATAGAAGGGACCGACTTAGTCGATGTGATACGGCCTCCATAAAACTTCAGTATTGACAAAACGGAAAAGGGCAGATCACAAAAACGCAGCTTCAGAATGGACATCATCCGCCCACTTGAGTTATTCAAGAACGAATACGTTGAGCATTGAAATTCACCCGCCGGCCCTAAAGCTATTAATGTCCAATCACACCCTACCCCAACGCGCTGCAGGTAGGGGGACTATATACATCACAGAAATGATGGTAGCTAGAGCTTCTTGCTGCGACCGAGAATGCTCGAGAGGTCAGATCCAGCAGCTGAAGCGAAGCGAGAGTAATATTTGGGAACAAACATTTGATTGTTTGGTTGTCCATGCTCTCTCTCGGGACCCGAAAGGGACGCCAAGCTCAAGCAGGCACTAACGAAATGTATGTAATACATGAGACACGACAAAAAAAAATTAAAAAAATAGGGCAAGCGGTACATAAGGGTGGGCGAAAAAAGAAAGAAGCTCGCTATCGAGCTCTATGTGAGATATGGTAAAGTGAAAAGGACACGAGAGAAACATCATGGAGAAAGCGTTCGTTATATACTGTACTAGAACAAGACGTCAACGCGAAGGTGGCTCAGAGGCCAGTGGCCACAAAGCATTGGCATGGCGCTCGCAGCATAGACCCCGGCCAAATTGCTTTGACCGGCCCAAGAATTATATGCCCCTAATAAGAACAACACCCCGTATAGTTGATGAAATGCATGAATTATGCTGAGCGCTATCTATAAAAATGGTATCAAAGTAGAAACACTTGGGGCACTAACGACAGCTGACGGATCGTGTGGGAAAGACGCGTTCTTCAGTAGCACAAGCAAGGGACTGGGTTCTTTTGAAACAGGAAGGTGGAATGAAGAAGTGACAGGTATCTCGGCAAGTGAGCGACGAGAAGACTTGATAAGGTTTTTCTTCGGTGAGTAGATTGAGAACAGATCCACGGTGAGCTCTCCTTAAACTTTTTTCAAAGCCGCTCCATCCGCAACTCCTAATGCGCTCTATGATTGTCGAGTAAGCTACTACGCTTCTAACACTGATACTCTGAATTCCGAGGTTTGACATGGCATCGAAACAGTAGAAAACTGACTATGGGAGTTTCGATGTAACGGGAGTAGCACGACCAGTCACAGCACGTGAAGGTACGACATAGAGATTCACGATTTATCAACGATCTATTCATGTATTCAAAATCCAAATCTATGTACAAATACTACAATCAGCACTAAGATCATCATGAAGCCCCAACTAAGATGTTCTTTCGTGTTGGGTCTCACGCCAAAAGAGGAGGGGAAAAATGTGTCAAGAAAGACTTCAAAAACCCGAGAGAGAACCGCGCGTTTCGTAAGATCCTAACCACTGCACCGGCCAGCTGTCCGCCTATGCAAAAGAGGGCGGTTCAGTGA
Organism: Collybiopsis luxurians FD-317 M1; assembly: GCA_000827265.1. NCBI lineage: Eukaryota > Fungi > Basidiomycota > Agaricomycetes > Agaricales > Omphalotaceae > Collybiopsis > Collybiopsis luxurians. Next base: position 2,696,934 of record KN834749.1, on the reverse strand, counting down.
ACGAGATCATCATCATCTGGTGACGGTCATTTTGAGAGCGTCGGCGTCTATTCCAGGATCCAGGCTTGAGCACCTGTGACCTCGTTCGCTATAGTAGGAGCCCCTGCGACAGATATTGTGCACAATCCTTTGGTCGCACCAGTCGAGGCCACCCTAAAATAGATAAGATTAGATGTAACTACCCTCTGCTAGCCCTAACGGGAACTGCCTGCAACATTGCTTGACCTTAGGGTGGTCACTGGTAGTTATCAAAGGATTGTTCGCAAACGTTTATTTGGTAGCACCAAAGATCGTGAACAATAACAGTGGCATTGGGTGATAGTAGTGCGCTCACCCAAATAGCATCGAATTCCAAAGAACGTGTATCAATGCGGTGTTGGATAAATAGCTACCCATCAAACTCAGATAGGATGTAAGATGTTCAACGGCGGAAGCGCATCATAGCAACCGTCTCGCCACAGTGATCAGCGCCCTAGGCCTGTCTACCTCGTTGTCCTGGAGCTCAAACATTAAAACGCCGACTCTCATCATACAAAATTTGCATTCAAAGAACGACTTCAGAATTCAGTACGCTGTTTACCCGAAAGAAAAAAATCTTAGAGAACCGTATTGCAAGCCCGATTCCTTCGTCTTCAGAGCTCAGTAGAACCATCAAACAAAACATTAAGCCATGCAGCAAGGCGATATCCCTGTTTTGCAATTTGCTCCTCTATGATGGGCTGAGCTTCAGTTGCATAGTCCGAAGTGCAAAGATCGGAAAATTGAGAATAGTTCCAGACGAATGAGCAGTCATAGGCATTTGACTCCCTTGCCCATACGAGAGGGCATTCGAGAGGAGTGATACTAGCATCGCTGACAAGGCCGTTGATGTCATCCTCAATGCTTCGGCGACGATCGTTCACCGGCTCTGTGGTGGAGGTGCAGGACAGCCAAGATGATGTAAGAGATTTGAAGTTACCGCTCTGTGGAATTGAGGCTCAGGTCGTGTTTTCTCCGGTAGGTGGACTTGGCGAATCGGCTCACCTGAATTCGTTGCACCAGAGCATCGGCCCATACCGTGGCAGAGTTGGAGTATTGGGATTTGAGGAAAATGTTGATGATGCCTGAGTCTTCAATGCATAATTTGAGCTCGACTTGACATCAATACAAGAACCTGTTCAAACTTACCCCAAACCTACAGCCGAAGATGTAAGATCACTCGAAATTTTTTTTGATCAAGAACACAAGAGTACCGAATGCAAGTTCGTCTTTGAGCCGCTGCAGACAACGTCGATATCATTTCCACCCACTTCTGCAGCCTCAACATGAAGGGGTTGACCAATATCACCAAGGAACTTCGAACAAGATACAAGTCACAAAAGGTTGAAACTTTTCGAAATGGCGCGCTACATACATGATCTTTGGGCCTCGGTCAGCCAGGTTCATAGGCAAACCTTTTAGAAAGACTTCAGACTCACCGAGGAATTTCAGGGCTTCCTGGCGTTGATCTGCGCTCAGATCGGTATTAACCACCCGAGTGGTGTAGTTCGCAATAGCAGACACTGAGGAGATGCTAATTAAAATTATACTGAGCAAAAGATCGTTCCTGAACGCACAGATGCAGTCGTTATCTCCGCAATCCCTTGTCTCCTCGACTGAGCATGATGACGGAGGATCATCTGCCCAAAAAAATCGCCTCGAACCTTTATACTGAGGTGTAGATCAAGTAATTACAGACCTTCAGCATCGACAAAATGGAATGGAGCAGACCACGAATATGCAGCTTCAGAACGAACATCATCCGCCCACTTGAATTTTCCAAGTTCATATTTAGCAACGAACATACTTGGCGTCCGTATTTACTCACTGGACCAGCGGGGCCTAGAGATTCAGAGTATTCCGAGCCTAATGAAGACTGAACAAAACTCAGAGCCTTAGGAGCTAGGAACTAGAAACAAGATCTATTTAACACCATTCGCGCAGAAAGATTTCGCCGAGCCAAGTGCTATACATACTTGCATGGCGACATATCTGCCGGTCAGAGGATACATGTTAATATTGCTCCATCAAAAACTCAACCGGAACGTACCCAACGGTTTCATGTCCAATTGCACCCCACCCGTAAACGCTACGAGCAGCAAGGATCGAACACACTACGGAAGCAATCATTGCTGTAGATTTCATTCTGACCGCCGAGTAACACTTGAAAGGTCAAATGCAAAAGCTGAAGCGGGATGCTTCCAGGCCCTAGTTTACAGAATTTTCTTCCTTTTAAACATCATTTTTAGTTGACCATGAAAATAACGTACGAGGTCCTGACACTCCATATGGGCGGTGAAATGCACGATTCACGTTGAAGGACAAGATTGGTAGTTGATGTCCTTACACACGAGGAGATAGACCTCGACGGCACATGGAAGGGTCCCCGTGGGTTGGCTATCTCGGCTCGCCATTCAAGGTCGCTATCTTCAACAGAACTTCGAGTTCTTGCGGCCAAAACTCCACATGGATTAAGAATGATTGGAAAGTCGACAGACGGTCAGCTGAAAGTTCAAGAGAGATGCACGTTTGGTGCTATCTTCACTATCTGAGTATCGCCAATTTGGAGAACAAGTATGAGCTTTAATTTTTGATGGCTCAGCACGTTCGGTGTCTGCTTCGAGATTTGCAGAAGCTCGGCGTTGACGAAGACGATGCACACTGGGGATGAGATGATAAAAACGAATGAGGACTGGCAAATTGTATGGGCAGGACACGTTCTTCAACAGCATATGAAAAGAAAAAGACTCTAAAAGACTCCGCAAGTCTAGAATGACAGGTTTCTTGGCACGATGTCGTGAACTTTTTGCTTCCATGAATGTATTTGGGTGAACTTACACATGCTAATATTAATATGCTCCAGATCTGTTCAACCATTATACTTCCGACGTCAATACATAGCCCCATTGCAGAAATTTAAGACAGCACAGAAAAGGGGAATATACAGAATTTTCAGCGCTTCGAGCAGAACAGGAAAGACTGTTGGAAGATCTATGATGAGCTCAAACTGAACTGACGCTCAATCAAAATGGCCACCTGTCACCCGCCTCCAGTGATATTTGTCGCGATCGGTCACGGCACGTGCCAAACGTCCATTTTCAGGAGTTATGAACAGTGACAGAAGGTACCACATCGACCACACTGAATGACTGCGAGGGGAGCCGACAAGCGGAAAAACACACTGTTCTGCAGTGTTCGCTGTCTTCGTAAAAGTATAGAGACTGGCCGAGGAAGCACATTGGCGTCCCAGTTCTCGATGTGATGGGTGCATTCTCGTTGTAACGGCGCACGATGACACACTTTATCGAAGGGGCAAGGGTGGATGAGGGGATAATGCGTGATTAAGATGGAGAGATACGACTGTTTAGAAAGTCACCATAGATGGTGCACTCTTCCAAGACAGACAAGTGCTGAAGATATCAAGATCAATGGACACGGTAGTGGCATATGAGGCAATAAAGATTGAGTTTTATTCTGCTCGAGAACTGTTATGCAACAATGATTGGTTAGCGTACATCCAGAGATGATTGCTGAGTGCTGCCGACAAACTTTCTATTTTCTCGAATACTCGCATACGTTACGGGGTAAATTCGAGGTTCTACGAACGCAAATGAACACCCGATAAAATCCAAACTAAGCCTTGGGACAGGGAAAAGAGAATGCTTGGTGCCATTTCGATGAGCATATCCACGCACGCATCTGGATTTGGACCCAGTAAAGGGATATGCGCTAAATCAATGGTCATGGATTACCAAAGTACAAGGAAGGCAAATATGAGATATCGCCATAGCAAAGAGATTTGTGCGAGTCGGAGGATCTGACTGAGAATTTTAGCATTGGGTCTCGATTGAGAAGGGCCGGGGACAGAGTGCGGGTAGAAAAAGCCGTTTCTCAAGTCCGGCAGAGCAGTTATGGAGGGAGGCAGGATAGTGGACTTTCATGTGAGGACGACTATTTTTCGTTGCGATGATCATGGATTGAGGAGAAGGCCTCCTCGAAATACGCTGTAGTGGGAAAGTTTTACACGGCATCCTGAGAAGGAAGCGCTGACAAAGCGCTGATCGCCGATGGCCAAGCCGATTGCCGCAATGACCATCTTTGACCTCGTCTGACTCTCTTGCCCGTCTCTCAATCGTCGCTTCAAGTCGTCAAGTCAAGTCCCGATTTTCTTTCTTTTGCGTATACATAAGGTCAGATATTACAAACAGGAGTTTGATGTAGATAATAAAGTCTACCGCGGAGTCGGACTACTTAGTACTTTTACCGGGAAGCTTCTGCACTTGCTTAGTGAGCCGATTGTCTCTCAAAAATTCAGGGATTGTCAAGAATCGTGAAGGATATACCGATCCTCGCGGGTACTGCTCAAAAACTCGACGTCGCTTCATGTTACATCAGCTCGGATTGCCAACGGAGCAGTAGCATCATGTCTAACGAATAAGCAAAGTCTAACAAATAAGCGAAAACGCGTCCCTTTGGGCAACAGTCCCGATAGACTCCCGCGTATCGAAGAGTATAAAACCCACAATATCGAGGTCAGTATCTTTATCTCAACTATCTCCAACCGTCTCAAACTCTGCAAACCACCTCATCAACTAAATGTCTTTTTTACAACCGGCTCCCGAACCCCCATCCAAGCTCGGTGTGTATCGGGTACTTTCTCCTCGAGCTGGAGTCCGTGTGTCGCCCATTTGCCTTGGTGCGATGAGTATTGGGGATAAATGGAATGAAGTAGGTGTTTTGCCTTTTGCTCTCCGAACCGTCTGGCTGAGTATATTCCTTTCCTCTAGTTTATGGGTTCAATGGACAAGGAATCGAGTTTCAAGCTCCTCGATGCTTACTACGAAATGGGTGGCAATTTCATCGACACCGCGAACAACTATCAGCACGAATCGTCTGAGGAGTTCATCGGTGAATGGATGGAAAAGCGAGGGATCCGCGATGAAATTGTTGTTGCTACCAAGGTAACACTTTCCTCTCGTCTGGATGCTCTAAATCCAACGCGTTTTTGTCTTTATCCAGTATACTATCAACTTCAAGATGGGCAACTCTTCAATTAGACAGAAAGTGAACTACACCGGAAACAACGCCAAATCTCTGCACATAAGTGTCGAAGCAAGCCTGAAAAAACTGCGTACCAGCTATATCGATATTCTATATGTGCATTTGTGGGACTTTGATACTTCGATCGAGGAGGTCATGGATAGCCTGCATCATCTTGTCGCTTCTGGCAAAGTCCTCTATCTCGTAAGTTTTGTTTAGGCATCTCTTGGATGTCAAATGATGTCTTACTCCATTCTTCAGGGTATTTCGGATACTCCCGCTTGGATTGTTGCACAAGCAAACCAATATGCTAAAGACCACGCAAAAACACCGTTCATCATCTACCAAGGCAAATGGAACGTAATGCAAAGAGACTTCGAACGAGATATCATTCCGATGGCACGGTCTCTAGGTGAGGATTAGTTTCATCGTATTTGAGTCCTTTTATTCCTTACTCACGTCCCATTCTCGTATGCAGGTCTCGCACTCGCCCCCTGGTCTGTTCTTGCTGGTGGAAAATTACGTACAGACGAAGAAGAAGAGCGTCGGCGTACCACTGGTGAAAACGGGCGCAATCTGGGTCAAGGCTGGGAGCGAAAAGAAGATGAGGTTAAGATGAGTCGGGCATTGGAGAAGGTGGCAAAGGAAATTGGGGCCAAGAGTATCTCAGCCGGTACGTGTTCTCTCCAATTTTCCAAAGCTTGCTCGGTTAATTGACTATCTACTCCTTTCTTCCTTCCTATAGTCGCTATCGCCTATGTGATGCAAAAAACTCCTTACGTTTTCCCTATAATCGGAGGACGCAAAGTCGAAAACCTCATCGAGAACCTCGAGGCATTGAACCTCTCCCTCACCGATGATCATATCAAGGAGCTAGAGAGTGTGATACCATTTGAAGCTGGGTTCCCGACAGACTTCATCGTAAGTATCATCGTCTCTGTCACTTCAGTACATGCTAACGCTTGATTGCAATAGGGTGACGGATCGGACTTCAACTTTTTACTCAAAGCGACGGCCAAGATGGAGAGGCTACCATATCCGAAGGCCCTCGGTAGAGCTTAATTTTAATCTCTGGTATTGTATAAGACTGTCCCAAAGTATAATATAACTCGTCCTAAGCGAAAAGAAAAACTATTTCTATGAGTCAGTGTGACTGTTTGACAAGGACGACCATCTATCTATTCGTTCGGACTATCAGGAGCGCCGGTAGAGATTCATGCAGAAGCAGTACTGAGCTCTTCACTTGACTGCGAGCAAAAAAACTACATCTGTGATGAGCGCATAGTTGCGAAGCAACCGAATAGGCTCCGCGGATCCATAGATTTGCTTCCTCGTGAACTCACATTCATCAGACCGGAGAAATGGATGTGTGTGTGCGTTCATTGGGATGGTTGTCATTCGAGTAGTTAGCGCTTAAGGATAGCATAGCCTAGTTCACAAAGCCATCTATAGCACCATATCCGATTGCACCGATTTGGCGCGAATTGACAGACTTAGCCTGAGACTCCGTCTGGAGCGCGTCATGGGGCCAGGCCAAGTCTTGAACGGTGGATAGACTTTATTTATGTTGAATGGGCACCGCTTGACTATATATAAAGACGTCGGAGGCATATGACGAGAAGGAAACTCGTGTTACATCTTCCAACGAACCACTCATTCCCTGATTGTATTCATCGGAGGATATGGTTGATTCATCTGCAGCGCTAGCCCAGCATCCTCCCGCAGGTAAGAATACGACTTCTGTCGTAAGAATTTTGATTCTACTTATCCTCTCAGTTAAAGTGGGAGGACGACGTCTCTCAGTGAGCACGAAGCTACACAAGCTTCACGTCCCCACGTAAGCAGCTCGCTGTCCTCGTCTCCACTCTTGAAGTTCTTACTGACGCAAACAAACAGTGAAACAGAATCTTCCCCACAGGAATCATCCCCCCGCAGCAACTCCGCCTCACCGACTGTCCCATTCGACGACTATCCTAGACCTTCAGATCCAAACCAATCGCATCAGGAACACAGAGAGCATAAGGAAGAGGCTCCGCCCTATCGGAAGGATAAGAAGCAAGGGCATCATGGAGTGTCCGAGCCTCAGAATCGAAAGGAAGATACTATGCCCAGGAGAGATCATCATGGTCATGGGAGTGGGAAATCATTTGGTGGAGGAGGAAGAATCGTTCAACCAGCGGGAAAGAGCTTGTAGGGCATTCACTCGGAGAAGAATGCTAAATGTTGTATTGCACTAGTCGAAGCACAATCACTAACTTGTACCTAATTTATTCCCCATCTGTACTTTATATATTGCTCGCGTCCATGTAGGACTCCCTGTAATATTGTTAGCATTGGTTGGAAAAGTTGCAATAAAATATCAAAAACTGCTCGCTACGAAAGCCTGTCAATCAACAAAGTGTTAACTGAACGCTTGAAGGTTCCCTATGCGAGCAAAAAGTCCATCTTGCACACACGTCCAGACCCTTCTGGCATGGTAAAAGTCCAGAGGGTTCCTGCTAAATTAGTGCGGAGGAGTTATAAGAATAAAATTCATTGGGTGCTAGTATTTCAGTTTGATTTCTTTCTCCACACTGCAATATGATTAACGGTCTTTCTGCGGTCTGGCTGGAAAGACGGTGGTTTGATGGAAAGTTGGAAGCACGTTCGTGAGAAAAGCGTAACGTTAACCCCGGCAGATAAAGCGCCCGCAATCTGGGGTCTAACGAAAACAAGCCTGCTCACTACATATGTATCGTCTCAAACTGGCAGACTCGTCTTGATTTGACATAGCATGAACCCTGCATAAGAGAGTTGCAAGTATTCTCAGCTTGAAAGAGTTCAACTTGTTTCGGAAGTTCCTTGGTCTGGTCGGTGCAGTTCTACGAAATTTATCGTGCTACAAGTATATACATAATACACTTTGACTTCAATTTCGTCTTGGATGTTCATACTTCTTTCTCACATTCACTTTTGGAAGCCTTTCTATCTTCCGAAACAACTTCTTCGCTTTTACCTATTTCTTCTCCATGACTGTGCCGGCTCACACCGAACTTTCGAACCACCAACCAGGCGGGGACTATAGCGACGGCCCAAAGTCCAAAGTTGATGTATATACCTCCAACCTCCGCAAATATAGGTAACGATGTGAGGCCGTAGCTGACAGCTTGCCACGCCGACTCCGTTCCGCGTAACAGAGCTGCATTTCTGATTATCTCCTCCTCAGTGTTCGACAAATTGGAGATAATGAAGAACCTATGGTTTAGCTGGTCAGTCTGCGTAATCTAAATCATCATTCATTCTGGATGCCTACAGGAACAGGTAATTGACTTGGAGACCAATGGTTAAGAAGATGTACACTGGGAATGCACTGCTGAAACCAGGGGTGGACCAGTCGAATGTCGGTTTAGTCGTGCGGAAGCGAGTCGCTAGCACCAGAGCCCATATCCACCACGCCCCCTGGCTAATTGCGATCCAGCAGAAGGCTGAACGAGATCGGAACCTGAGAGAGTACCTCCTCCAGTCGAGCCAATTCTGATAGTCAAGATCAGCTGACAATTAAGGATGGGCCGGTAACCAGTGCAGAACATACTCCGATGAGGTTTCCCGTAGTTACTGCACAGATTCCTGATAGGAACGACCCAAGGGCTCTGGTTCGAACAGAGAAGTACACTGCGCAATATGTGACCAACTTTTTCAATTTCTTTCGATTTCACTCACGGGCAAGATATGTGAAGAATACTGCCTCGGCAAAAACTCCTTGTCCGATCCAAAGAACAATCAAGAGGAACTTGGGACGAAGGAATGCCCTTGCCGTGGCTTTCATCTCGGCCCAAGGGTGGTCAGCAATTACCATCGAAACTTTCTTGCCGTCTTCTCGTTCAACTTTATCCGGCGTGTTTAGGAGGAAAGCAACAAAGGGTCCGGAAGCTTGGATGGCAATAAAGATGAGATAGACAGTAAACGAAACTTTCCCGGCCTCGCTTGCTTTCGCATTCAGCCCGAGGTTGATAGCCCCTCCAAGAATCTGACCGCTCAGTCGATAGGTGAGCCAGTATCCCAGGGCCTTTCCTTGATTCCATGGTTCGGGATAAGCAATGGCAATAGCAGCTTCTGCAGCCCAAAACACTCCCGCGGAAATACCGCATAAGGCAGCACCCAAAAGAACGAGCCAATCATTGCCAAATCTGTTATTGGCATAAAGTCCAGCGGCAAATGGGGCGAAGCCGATACTGTGGAGGATTGTAAGTTATAGTGACTTGATGTACTCAAAATGAGGAGGAAACGTACGTGCCGAATATCAACGTACCCCTGATACCAATGTAGTGGACGATAACGCTGGAGAAGTAACAAGAGACAACCATGAGGCAGAACGTCAGAGCATTCGAGGCATTGACCAGGGAAGGGGATTGTGATCCACCAGCCCCTAGGGAATTCATTGCACCCCATATTCCTGGGGCAGCAAAGTTGCAGAGACCTAGAATGGTCATGTTGTAAAACGTGGATCGATACCATCTCACTGTACATATTGGAACCAGTTAGTCTGTACCTCAAGGGACTTGCATTTCTGGTGTACCTGACGCTAATTTATCCTTTGGAGGGGCTTTTGCATCGTCAACGCTCTCGTTCGAATACACCATGTTGGCGAATGTAGAGGAAGCGGAACAGGTCGCGTCAGTTGCTTTTCGAAAACTCCACTGAGAATAGTATACATAGTGCTCGAAGAATGGCTTGGATTTCCATATTTTACTCTTACCATACCACGCTTTGTTATGAGAAAGCTATAGCTCAAAAAAGTCCTCAGGGACCTGTCAGCCGGTATAAATAAGACATCGGGAACATATTCCTCCATAGTATTGACATAAACTGACCTTGGGCACTGAGAACGGTATAGACTTCCCGATGCTTTGTTCCAGCCTCTCAATAGGACCCTTGCCTAAAATCCACGTTATCCGAGGTGGCGGACCCTGGAAAGGTCACTGGATTGCACTACATTGAACTTGTACGAATTTCTGTGCCCAAGGTGGGACACGCTCATGAGATAATCGCTTTCAAATCTTCAATAGTTTCCCATAATGAGTTGAATTTCCCTGTATTGGTTCATTCGATCTCGAAGGGCACCGTATCTTTTCGATGGATGGCAGGCAAGAAGTCAAAATTCTTAAATCTTCAGGCGCCTTGAACGAGAGATACCCAGGATGTTTAAGAGCATATATAGTTTCATTCAACTTGGATTTCCCAATGATTTTAATCAATATTTATTTGGCTGATCATGGAACCTTGATTCTTTCATTTGCAGAGAAATAGAGATTAACGCCTGAAGCTTTCGGCCGAAACGTCGATCGCCAGTACTATCTATTATTGGGCGAAACTTCATACATACCACAAAGTTGAAAATGAGTCAAAGTATAGACAGGTATCCAATGTGCGAGGAGTCGATCCGTCCTAGGGTAGATCTTGAAGGTTCAGAAGCCGTTTACGTTTGCTAAGTAGAGGTACCAGAGGAGGCCTAGGACGAGCAGGACCAAGACTGGAATAAAAGTCAATATCTGGGCGATATCATGAATGCGCAAAAGAGGCAACCCTCACCCGAGTTCAGCCCAAACGGGTTCCAGGACCTCCTTCAGAGGAACTAAGATGTTCTCGATGACCCATTGTCTCCCCGCTTCTTCTCCTTGAGGTACATTTCTCCATTGTTTTGGAAGCGCAAGAGCAGTAGGAAGAATTTGGCTAGATTTCGGGGGCAACCAGGTAGCTTTTGCGCGCATCTCGGGAGTAATTTCACCAAAGAGAAGGATACCGAAATCGTCGCCTTTGAGCGTCAAGTTGACAATCTATATTTTTCACTGAGTTAGCCAGTAATCGACAAGGGCGAGTCTAGCCGCAAGAGCGATACGCGAGCTCGCCTAACGCACCTTCATAAGATCATCCCAATTTTCTGAATCTCTGATTCCCTGGTCCTCGTCAACCCATCTCCTGAGAGTGCCTTTGCCCTTGTCAACCTTCTGCTTCACCCTGTCGATCTTCTTCTTGGAACGGCGGTAGTAGCAGTAATACGGCGTTCGAGCATCTCTGGGGACTTCCGATTCTTCCATCATAGAGCTTATAAGAGATTCCAGGCGAGCTGTGGCGTCTTCAGGGCCAGCACCGAGCATTCGATCAAGAATTGCCGCCTTGATGAGATTCGACTCGTGAGCAAGCTGTTGGGTCACTCGGACTCTGAAAGTGGGAAGTATTGGAGCATAGAGAGCTTGGTATGCTTGCGGAATGTTGGAAGCTGGAGGGATCGCAGACATGGTGAGACGGTGATAGCTTGGAGTTGAGCTGGGTACCGTTGGATTCTTTAATAGTGATACGCGTGAAACCCTAACCCGAGGGCCGATACTAGTGCGGCACGGAAAAGTCGGCGCTTAATTTCCCTTAACTATTTTTCCCTGTATCAATTTTATTCCCGCTGTCTCGACGACGTACCTTTGGGGTTTACCATTTGAGTCATTTAATTCTTATTTGACTACTTCATTACTCTTTTTCCGGCTCGAAACTCCCTGCCACAATAGGTAGTCGACTGAGACAAAGTACTAGGAAACATATACAACGTCCAGCTCTTCAGCTTCTGCAAGACCCACGTTCACTGACGGGGGTCTTTATAATCAGATTCTATTCCATCCGAATCATGCACCTCACTATCCTCTCCCGTCTCTTCTTGGTCAAGCCGATTAACCCCGAACTTTCGAGCCACTAACCACGCTGGAAGGATAGCAACAGCCCAGAGCCCAAAATTAATGTAAACCCCTCCGACCTCTGCGAAGATCGTCAGCGACGTAAGACCGTAACTCACGGCTTGCCATGCCGACTCGACTCCACGTAAAAGAGCAGCATTTCGGATTACTTCCTCTTCGGTCTTGGACAGGTTAGTGACGATGAAGTATCTGTCGTTTGGTAAGCTCAGATCTGCATAGTGGAAATTGAAGCAACCCACAAGAATAGGTAATTGACCTGGAATCCAATTGTCAGAAAAATATACACCCCGAATGCTTTACCGAAGCCAGGGGAGGACCAGTCGTATGTCGGTTTCGTGGAACGGAAGTGAGTGGCAAGTATCACGGCCCATATCCACCATGCACCTTGGCAGACCGCAATCGTCCAGAAAGTTGCACGCGCGCGGAGTTTGAGAGAGAACTTTGCTCGGTCTAGCCAGTTCTAACGGTTTAGCTGGTCAGCGGAAATTTGTTGACACTGAAAGCAAATATACCCCGAGCAAGTTTCCCGCAATCACAGCACAAATTCCCGAGAGAAAAGAGCCAAGGGCTCGAGCTCGGACAGTGAAATATACTAGGTAGTATGTCAGCTATCTGTTCCATCTCTCTGATTGCGATGCACCTACGAGCGAGATACGTAAAATAAACGGCTTCAGCGAAAACAGCCTGTCCAATCCAAAGCACAATCAAGAGGAACTTTGGGTTGAAGAAAGCCTTGGTCGTTGCCTTCATTTCGGCCCAGGGATGGTCGTGAATTGTCATCGAAATTTTCTTGCCATCTTGACGCTCGACTTTGTCCGGCTTGTTTAGTAGGAGGGCAACAAAGGGTCCCGTAGCTTGAATGGCTATGAAGACGAGATAAACAGTATACGAGACTTTTCCTGCCTCATTTGCTTTCGCGTTAAGTCCAAGATTGATGGCACCTCCAAGGATTTGACCGCTTAATCGATAGGTGAGCCAATATCCCAGAGCTTTTCCTCGATTCCACGGTTCCGGGTAGGCAATGGCAATGGCAGCTTCTGCAGCCCAAAACACCCCCGCAGAGATGCCGCACAACGCTGCACCTAATAATACCAACCACTCGTTCCCAAATCTGTTGTTGGTATAGAGCCCGGCGGCGAATGGGGCATAACCAAGGCTAAGGGGGTCTGTGAGCTGAAGTCCGGCAATGCGTATGGATAAATAACAGCACGTACGTCCCAAATACTAACGCTCCTTTAATCCCGATGAAGTGAACAAGAGCGCTTGAAAAGTAACAGGACACAACCATGAGGCAAAATGTCAGAGCATTGGAAGTATTCACAAGTGAAGGGGACTGCGATCCTCCTGCACCAAGTGAATTCATTGCTCCCCATATCCCTGGGGCAGCCAAGTTGCAGAGTCCAAGGACGGTGATATTGTAGAACGTAGAATGATACCATCTCACTAGCGAACATGGTCATTCTATGCGACAAGCTTGAGTGCCCCTTGACACTCACCTGGTACCAACTTGGCCTTTTCTGGGGCTTCATCGTGAACAACTTTATTCGAGTTCACCATTTTGACAATGCAGCGAGATACAGTTCCGGAAGATTACGCCCAACTTGAAGAACACAAAGTGTCATGGTGTAAATATAAAAAGCCTCAATTCAGTGCACGAGGGTAGTGGAAACGAAATTCCAGAAATCCATCACGCCATCTGGCTCACCTTCGACAAGACCATCACGTACGAATGTCGACACCTGCCTCCCGCATCACGAATACAACTGCTCACTTGTATTCACGAGAATTGTGTAATTCCAACACGGTGCCGTGCAATATCCTTCCTTCCAACACACATTTTTGCCTTCCCTACCCTTATCTCAATTAGCTATAGACGACCTCTTTTGACGAGGAACCAAATACATTTGCACAAGGGTTCAACGATCCATACATTCAGCTAACGAGATACAAGAAAGCACTGTAGACAACTACGATACAAGCACCCAAAGGAAAACACCATCTCTCGTTATTGCTTCTACCCGCTCACCGTCAATTGACAGTATAGCCAAAATATAAGCAAAAAGAGCAAAAGTGTGAATCCCCCGACGACGCAAGCCGATACTGCAATAGCAAGGTCATCACGCCCCCGTGTTGCAAGCAGAGCACGAAGAGCAAGGGCGGCAAAAATTAGATAACCAAATACGGAGGGCGGTGCCCTCGTAATAGTGGTTAAACTATTAAGAACAGATACTACACTTGATCTAAGCCAAAAGGCCAGAGTGGTAAGGAAATCAGATGTCGAAGAGGGGTTTATATATGATCCCGAGAAGTGTGCACGGACCATCCTCACGGTCACGTCCATTGTTTGCCCCCACGTATTTCCAAGTTTCGGAAACCCTGTTCAAAACCACAATCAAACCAGTAACTTTCCTAGATTCTAGATCGCATTATGATATAGTCAAGTCCTAGTCAACACCATGGCATGAGATGCGTGCTACGTATCAGTTCCAGGATCCATCAATTTTAGAAGGAAAGGGAGCGTGAAGGTGAGAGATAATTGTCAACGAAATGTCCTCGAGAGTCCCAGTTAAAAAGTGTACGACTAATATGCTGTAGAAAAGGTATTCAATGTCTTGTTTCTCTTCGATTCCTCCATATATTCATTCGTTTGTCCCAACTACGCCTAAAGCCTCCCTATCACTTCTGCAGCTCCGATTACGGCTCCGATTAGACCAACTACCAGCGCATGCTTTGCGCCAGTTGAGAAGAGTGGTGATGGATCTGCCCCATTAAATGCTTCAAATGATGGTGTTGCGGAGCCACTCTGAAGTGCACCTCCAGTTCCGCCGCCTGTAAGGTTAGCTCCATTGGGCTTTATATGTTGAAGGAAAGGAAAGAAAAGGCTGTTCAGCCCCACTGTGCACACCCAGAAAAAAAAAGACACGTACTCCAATAGGTCTTGATTCATCGCTGAACTGGCATGAGCTATCTTGGCACAAGCAGTTTCCGGCAACTGGGTCCCAGAACGCCGTGGTACAATTTGCCGGCACTGGCGTAACATACTTTAGGCAAAATTGAAAAAGATGCTATCACGGCCACATACACCTATATCGCGCCTGACCACCCGCAGGAACCGATTGCGCAGGATTGGGATTGTCTGCAGTTGGAGTCTCGACAGGACAACCATACTAATATCCGAAGTAAAGCAACTTGTTAGTTCATCTAAATCTTGAGCCGGATGATTAGAGATCGTACACAAGTATAGAAAGGGAAATCCGAAAAAGCGCAATGATTGAGCAATCCATTCTCATTCTGAGGTATTCCATTGCAGATCTGCTTTGATGGATCCACTTGAGGCGTCGAGCATTTCAAAGCATCCGAGCTATTGAGATCGGCGACAGATTTAGGATCGCGTACCCAAGCAAGAAGCTGCGCTGTAGAGACTATCCAGACATTGGGCTGCTCTTGAGCCCAGTCGAGGAATGAGTTGAGCATGTTGATAGTTGAAGTAGGAGCGGGTACACCAGGATAGTTCGTCTGAAAGATAAACAGTGCATTTTCAGAGGAAAGAAAGCTAGAAGTAGGGAAGAAGATGCACCGCAAGATGGATAGGATGAGTGTATAACCCAATGGGCTGTCGATTACCATTGTAATGTTTCGTGAACGTATCCTTCATGTACTCTAATGTTGCGTTATCATCTACAACCGAATTTCCATTGCAGGGATCCAGATAATTATCCATGAGGTGAATCCCATCTACTCCTCTTTGGTCAAAGAATGCGTACATCGGAACCTCCCACAGACCAGGGACCTGTGGTTGGCCCTGACATACTCCCTCAACAGTCAGACAGTCGTTCGCTAGCCCGTAATCTAATGTGTAGGGCCAGTATGCGTCTGTGCCATCAGCGTCAACAGGTAGTGATGACGAAGCGCTGGAATCGTAGGTGAAACCAGCAGCTTTCAAACGAGTGAATGTGTCGGGGGTATAATTGAGGTACGGCGCTCGAAATCCAATAATGGCACTCATAGGTATACCTAAAGCCTGGTCAAGTAAGGAACATATGCTGGGCAGATGTACTTACCTGCGAGTGAATTCAGTGCAATGAGATTACCATTGATTTCAGCTTGAGATGGATCCCCCTGATGCGTCATCCTTTGAAGTTCTAGTAAGTTTGAAGTTCAGAAAGTGAACTTGAGTCGTACGTATGGTCCGCAATTTCATTTCCCGCTACAAACCAATCTGAAAGCGCATTTTCAGCTCTGAAATAATCAAGAGTTTATGGCACGTAATGACCTGTCACCTGTAGCCAATGCACCATTGGTACCAGATGGAATAACTTTCATTAAGAGGGAAAAAGCGTACCAATGTATAGTTTGTATAGTTTAGACTGGTATAGTAAGTCATTTTGAGCGGACAACCGTTGGGATTCTTTCGCTGCGCCAGAAGCTGGTTAACTGCATCGATAGTGTAGGACTGGACTGCGTCGTCGGCGGTAAAAACAATAAATTGGGGCACATCCGACTGAAAAAAAAGGGAAAGTTGTCAATCATTTACAGCTTATTTTGCAGCGGAGATGGTATTGGAAGGAGAAGTGATAAGTTCGCAGCATCATGCGCAAACCTCGTGATCGCGATGGCTGAGGGGCTCGCACGATCTCATTCATTGTCGTCTTCGTCCTTAATCCTGTGTACCCGACGCCCAGACAATTTGAATGTTTTGAGCTTACCCCATTGAGTCCGCCAGGAGGAGAAGTACCTTGAGTAGGGGGTAGTTAGTCTGCGTCGTTTTGAGATGGAAGAACTGCTCGTACTGGCACAATTACAGTTGGGAAGCTGGCATTTTGAAGCGTCGCAAGAGTATCCAGCAGCTTCAGCACTACTCTGAGGACCCGTGATGCTTCCATCCTGTCCGAGTACCACTTGGAGTAGCAACCCAGCTGCAATGGAGGCATACAAACCCAAAAGCATCGGATAAAACGACAACGAAACTAGATAGAAAAGAAGTGGGCGAGGGCTCAAAGCAATTTAGCCCGAGATCACTCAGCTTCTTGTACTACATGTCCAGATTTGAACTTTGTCTAAAGTGACGAAGTTATACTCCTGAATTACCACAGATACGACACAGCGGTACGTGAGTTCTGTTTCAATCTAATAATGATATAAAGGGTAATTGTATTGCAGCGCGAATAAAATCCATAATCGCTTCAGCTCTAGCACCCTAGCACCATTGCCGCGGGGACAGACAGGGTTCAAAAGTTGAGACAAATTCACAAGCGGAGGTAGATGCCCTTCTATCATTAAATCGCTCGCAATGAGAGTTGTTTGCACTCAAGTCGCTGTGGAAAGATTCTTCATTTTGATAGTATGCACAAGTAATAACAAGCTGGCTTCCATCGGTGATGCCTTTCGCAGTTTGTCATGAGGAATTCTTACTAGAGAAATACCGTAGATTTTCCCCGAGTCCAGCACATTTCATTCATAATTACCCTCAATCACCTCCAAGATGAAGTAAACATATTGCCCCAACCATCACATTGAAGGAATGCGGCGCATAGATGAGCGTGATAGTCCGAGTAAGTCCAAGTAGTACAGCAATTAAAATAATTTCGTAAATTACTCAGAGTCCCAAAGAAGAGTTCATGAATCGCTTACGAAGTGACAGTACACATTGCATACCGAAGCGAGAAATAGTAGGCTAAAGCAAGTCCCAGTAACTTATTCACAGTCATCGAAGATGAAATCTTCTTTTGTCCGTGGCCTAACAGTGATCCCATATGCTACAAACCTACTGAGACCACATTGTATCGTCGTTGAACATTCCGACCTTTGACATCTTCAATGCGCTCGCCGACCGAAATGTTCCATCACGGGCCTCCGGGTCGTCGTCGTCGTCATTGTAGAGGCGTTCAATTATTATCTCTCCCTCGGTAGAGCCCGTCCTCCAATGAACTCTCCGTAACTCGGCATTGCTCAAAAGCCATCCAGCTTCTGAACCGAGATGTGAGGCCAAAGAGTGGATACTGAATAGAATGCGAGTCATCTGGCCAATGAGTGAGTAAAAGGTCAAAATTTCTGGAGACGGACGACAGTACCGCGATGGAAGTTACGGTGATGAGGTAACTGAGTGAAGAAATAACATCAGCAATGAATTTTATTAAGCGTAAGAGCACAGGTCGTTCCCCAGATAATGAATAATTGAAATTTACCTTGAGAATATAACCGGAATGTTGATCTAGTTCAACAAGCTTAGCCCTCATCTGCCATCGACTATCCTCAAGCAAGGTGATGACTTACCTGGGGTACTTCCTGAAGGAATGAACCAACTGCAGTAAATCCGACTGAAACTGTGGGGAGGAAATAATTGAGAATTGGGAAAACGGCTCGCTATGGAAAGGCCTCACCAAAAACCACAAAGAAAAAGAGGCCTCCGCTGTATATGTATTTAGATCCTGAATGCTGCATCGTAAACAACCACACACTCTCTAAGAAGACGCTTTAGAACCGGAGCCTCCTGTAGTACACGTCGATTGCGTAATGCTCTATACGCAGTAAGCACGTATAGAATAGTCTTCAACGGCGATGAATGCGCCAAAAGTCAGTTTTTTGATTCAAGAAGATCGAACGTTTATGAGGAACTTACATGCAAAACCAATCCAGGAATGAACATCCTCCAAAAATTGGCAGGCCTCGCAGCCCGACAACCCACCGTGCCCAACGCAAAGATACTGTCGTCCAGTAGCAGATTCAAGCCCTTGGCAGCGACGCCAGTATATGCTAACGAGAACGCCATAGAGAAGATCCAGAGCACGATGATTCCGTACTGAATGATTTTGTCATGGGGGAAGAGGTACCATACTCGTGAGATGAGCATTGCTATCGAGAGTGAATGAATTTTGAGCGTGAGGTTATCACAAGAAAATCCGCAGATTTAGAGGCGGACCTTGCACAATGCCCAGGGTGATCATATCCGCGAAGAATACAAACTGGATGCCTGAGGTACAGCTGCGTAAACGAGTAAGAATACCAAAATAAACAATAGGACAGTAGAATCCAGAAATTACGAACAACTAGATCGAAAAGAAGGTAGCGAGGGTGTTACATTGTTAATGATGGACGCCTCAAAGCGTAGACTGAACTTACTTGTCTCGAAGGATTCAACGCAGAAAATACTGGCGAAAGCGGCATGATGAGCTCAGACAGATTTACTCGGACTGGCCCAAGTGAGACACTAACAAATGAGTCCAAACCTTCGGGGAGACACAAGGCTACACTCAGACACAAAAGTGCAGAGAAGAGCTGAGATATGGTACGCACAAAGTCACAAGCGGGGGAACATATCGGTTCTGCGAAAACCATTACCTTGCTATTCGAGATCATAAATGATTCAAGTACTCACAAGAAAGAATAAAATTCGTGAAAGCGTCCATTTTCCAGTCCAAAAATACTCTATCTGTTCCACAAAGAGATAAGAGAATTGTTTAGTCCCCGCGTTGAGTAGCATGAAAATACTTACCTCTTGGTCAAGCGTAATCAACCACTTCAGCGGACATTAGGGCTCTGGCTCAACAACGTTGTGGAGACTGTACCTCATAGACTAGAGAAGATAGAGACGAGGCGGCTCATTATTCACTCGTATATCCTAACGACATGATTCATGCGTACCAAGCAATGCAAGACAAGCAATGGTCACAATCCTCGCGATTTCAGCACCCTCCAAAGAACCAAGAATGAAATGGGGGATTTCGCGAGGAATTTCTATCACTTGCATTTAAGTGGCCGTAGTCGTGCTATCAGGAGAAAGAGCAGTGGTGAATGCGAATTCGAGTCGTCGCGAAAGAAGAGACCTGCTCGAACAGAGGAAATATACAAGAATGGAAGGAATGTTGCTAAAAGAGTGGAAGGATTCAAGAATAGCCCTCCAAAGATGAATTACAATGGGCACCGAAGGCAAAAAAACTTGTCCATCGCCAGAGCGCGAGTATTTATTCCTAGACAGGATGATGAGAACAATCAAACGCGTATTTCGACATCGCTTGGACTGATGGTTCTCACCCACTCACTTCCAGCTGGATGATGAGAATCAGATGCATCTATTCAGGACGTGAATCCATCAGATAAGTAAAGCTGTGTGAATTCGAGCGAGCTCAGTTGAAAGTGTTTATGTATAGAATGGTTACCGTACGAACATCGCTAGAGTAGGGGGTGATGCTGATGTGGCGGTTTCGGAAGAGAGCTGCAGTCTGGGGTCCTGGATGTAGCATAGACCAGCATAGACATTGTTTAGGAGAATCACGGAGTCAACCTTACAACGAAAAGCATAGGCATTCGATGTTCCCACCATCTACTCAATAGGATACCGAACAATATATTACAGTCTCGTTGACAATGACACATGTTGTTCGTAACATGCCTTCAATCCAGCAATTGTCCCCCGTCGCGTACATACTCCCTTCACTGTCACTCCTATCCAGGAACCACTATGTTTTCCTTGAGATACCACCAATGGGGTACAAGGAAAAGGTTCATGTGTTATGGAAAAAGATGATCAGCTGGAATTCGTGAATGAGTGGAGTTTTGCACGCTTTAACCTCTTCTGGGTCCTATAGAAGAATCATTCGGCGCGTTCATCGATGCGGATGGTAAGAGCAACTCACTGTAAGTCGGGACCGACACATCCATATGGGGCTAAGTTATGCTATTAAATAACCGCCATTTCCGGTGTGAACACGGCCGTGGGTTCCTTCAAGACCCCGGCTCGAGACTCTTTCAGACGCGGTTCCAGCCTGACACCCCTTTCGTGGTCCGCACATGATTCTTCCGTAATGGATTCTATTTCGACGAGGATTTCCCCATCTCGATAGCCCTTCTTCCAAGGGAGTCGTTGAAGCTCGACATGACTGAGAATCCAGACTTCATCGTAACCCAAGTCGGCGGCGAGGGACTTGAAGCGAA
This sequence comes from Collybiopsis luxurians FD-317 M1, assembly GCA_000827265.1. Taxonomy (NCBI): domain Eukaryota; kingdom Fungi; phylum Basidiomycota; class Agaricomycetes; order Agaricales; family Omphalotaceae; genus Collybiopsis; species Collybiopsis luxurians. Next base: position 2,676,226 of record KN834749.1, on the reverse strand, counting down.
TCATCAAACGTGTAACGGCCGCGGAACAGATCGTATTCATAAAACTGGGGCATTCTGATATCAGACCAAAGAAAAAGATAGTCATAAACAGATTCGAAATCACTTTGAGAAGATCGCTGGGATGTTGATCTGGAGGTTCGTGAAGCAGATTAGAAGGGGTCCTACATCAACCGCTCATTAGGCTTACCTTTGGTACTGAGGTTAGACAAGCTCCGATCGTTTGAATACCTACTGCAACTACAATACTTCTTCGCGTCAAAACTCACTAGTAAAATTGATGAAAGAGTACCGATGACTACCGTGTAGAACATTCCACCGCTGGGTATTATCTACGTTAGAAATCTCAGTTGAAACGTAGAATATACAACACCTACTCTTGTAGCAATCTGTTCAATGCCGGCGTATCTCTCAGGGCCTTCGGTACCCTGAAGACCCTGAGAGTCGTGAACAAATACAGCAACGTATGCAAGATCAAGGCCGGTACAAATAACCTCCACATATTGTCCTGAATAGTAAAAGTGCATCCTCGAAGTTCGTAATCTGGTTCAATGATTTTAAGAATCTCAGCCTGATCGACATATGGAGTGGCGAGTTGGACTTGGATATTTTGGGAGAGAAAATAACAGGTGCAGAAATTACCGCTTAAGAATGCAGCGATGGCGCTCGCCCGTATGAACCAGTCATGACTGAAGAGATACCATATGCGAAAGATGATGGCGGCTTTGAATATTGTGTCAATACTGACACGAACTATGTGAGGAGTGTCGTTTCATACCTTGAACGGCGATCATGCCTGTGATGGCCATGGTGAAGCCGGAGATGAAGATATTTGTGCAACTGAAGTTCAGAAAGCTCCTGTCACCGCATGCAAGAAAGATGTCTGGCAAATAACGGGCTTACGTCTGGAACGGAGAGTTAGTATGTTGTATAACTCGTTAAGTTCAAAAAGTTCATACCGTCGCAGACAGATTTGACCCTATAAAACCTGTGTGGAAATCAGTGCATCTTCTTATGATGTCCACTAAAGAGTGAGGAATACCATAAAGAGTGACACTACATAGAGAAGGGCAAGATCAATCTCCTGCCGCAGGATGCCAGATGATGAAACATGAGCTCACGTAGCAGCGGCCGGCGCTGTATAACGATTCTGTCAAAACCGAGGTCATTGGGAGATATCTAGAATGAAATGCAACATAATAAGTGCTTACAAGGAAGAAGAGACAACGGGTGAATGACCAGGGGCCAGTCCAAAAGAAAGCGACCTTCCAGGAGCAAATGAGTATGAAAAGCAGGGGCTAAGCAAGCCAAGTCTCACCTCATCGTCAAAGGTAATGAAAATATCCCAGATGTTGAGTGCCAGAATGGCGAGGGCGAGGGTTCTACCAATTTCCACCGCTTCAAAGAGATCAAATATCGGGGCTAATCCCGCCCCAGCTGCCGCCGGCATGGCGCTGACAGACTTAATAGCACGAAGTGGAAGGAGAGAACGGATAGCTATCAAGATATGCGGAAACACAGTACTTTATACATCTCGTCCTAAAGTGTTTTATCACTCTTGGTGACGACTTCGGGTTGCTATGCCACAATGTGCAGATGCGATCGAATACTTGAACCCCTGAGAATAGGTGTGACACAGTCATTGCTCAACAACTCAAAAGTATCAGATGGTAGCTGAAGGCTCGAGGCGCAGTTGCTAGTCACGGTGGATCTTATCGTGAGATACTGTACAGCGACGGGTATAGAGAGGGCTCTACGGACTGTCGAAAAGGCGGGCAGGCGAAAGACGGATGCAAACAGTCGAGGATACCGCGTTTGACGCGCGTTGCGTTATCTCGTTAAACTCTAAAGTCGGTAAGATGAATCTGGACTCGTCAGTGAGATAAATTGCTCGATCAATCGTCCTTGGTGTATGCCAGCTATAGTAATGAGGATAGGTATCACTGAGCTCGACGTACAGTACAAAGCCCACAGGGAAGGCTCCCTCACATCATCCAAACTCCTCCGCCTCATGAAATTCCGCTCGCTCATCTTTTCTCCCTTGTCAATTCACCTGAGGACCGGGGCCTCTCGCTCATAACAGGTCCACTCCCCGGTTGCACTTGCATCGGCCCTGACATGAGATAGCTTTGACTACCCGAAGAACTATGAGAAGGTACTCGTCCCACTTCCTTCTCCGACGGGTTTAACATGGCGGGAGCAGGCATCTGGGGAGCGTATGGATGATGGAGCCCCTTCGAACCACTTGCATCGGGATTGGCAGCTGCCCAAGCAGCCCGCTGCTCATACAGCTGCCTTTCAACTATGGCATCCAGTTCGGCGTCATTCAATGTAGGGTCGTCGTCTCTAAACTTGTGCGAGTTACAACAAGGACAGACTGAAAAGTACCAAGAACTGAGATCAGGAAAGGGTGGCAAGAGCAATGAAAACCGAAGGAGACGCACGCCATCGACATGCACCGGTTTCGCTCTGACCACATATCGCTGAAGCAGAGCCGGTTGCGTACGGAAACAAATATTCGAGAGAAGGACGGATTCAGCGATGGGAGGATGACAGTTATGAAGATTCCAATCGTGAGTGAGGTCGTTCCAAGGACATTAGAGAATGAAAACTCACAGAAACAGAAACAGCAAAAACACAGAGAGAAGCAGTCTAGATTATCAGCCATTTATTCCTGAATTTCCAGTATTCAGATTTCAAGGCGTCGTATAACTTCGTTTCAGAAGACAAATTCAAAAGAATGATAGGACTGAGAGAGGGAAAGGAAGTAGGTGGTCGTGGATCAAGGTCAAGATGGGGTTTTGAGTTGTGCTAAACAGTGTTTCATGCTTTATTACGGACATTGTAGTCCATCGCCTGCCCTGTATACACGAACTATTGTTCGATTGTTGCAAAAGGCGCAGCTCGAAAGTTCTGATCGTTGCCTCCGGAAAAGCTGTTCAATATATATGCAACCTTCAACTTTGGGTGCCTTCAACAGCTTTCATATTCTAAATGGTTCTGCTCCGGACAACAATCTCCGTTTCCCAGGCTAACATCGGTATTTCGTGACGAGAACATGGAGAAGAACAATCCGAAAAGCCTTGGAAAATGACAGCTTTCACGTTGCCAAATAGAAACAAAGAGAATGCTTCGACACCACGACACCACGACACCACGACACCACGACACCACGACACCACGGGGAAACAACCAGGAAACACAAGCACTGACAGAAAGAAACAAGAAATTTCAACTATCTATGCTACAAGGGACGGCTACATTTGATCTATACTGCAGAAGAGCGAAAACAAGATGATAAAATGCTGCTGCCAAAGTTGGGCCAGGGTATTGCAAAAGTGCGGGTATTGAATAAAAAGTACAATGGTAATCAAACATGCGCATAACGGTCCACGACCTTGCGTACACCAGACGAAACTGAACGAGCCTGGTCAATTGGGACAATACAGCTCACCGCGCCATGAGGCGAGGCTTCACCCTTGATGCGGCACAGAGTAGCGAACGCAACGCAAAACCCAAATTTTTCGGATAGGGAGAAAGCCAAAGAAGCCTTCGCACGCTCTACCTCTACATCCGCCATCACCGCAAGGTCAGGTATTGTCCTCGCGAACTGTGAAATAACCGGCGCAAACACTGCCGTGTAGTCGCTTTTGGGTTCCCGTTCACGACTTCGCTTGCTGGTCTTGTCTAGAGAGCTGTGCTTTTTCCGGTCTAGGACTTTATTAGCGCTCCAGTATGCTTTCCGACTTTCAAAGACGTGTTGAACGATCAAGTCCCGATCATGCTGGAGGAGAACTGCCGCCTCAGGCTTCTTTTTCTTCGAGTCAGCTATCCGAGATTCAACTTCCTTCCATGGTCTGAGAAGATCGGGATCCTGCTTTGACAAACCGATAAGTTTTTTCTTCCTCTCGTTGAGCGCCGCAAGTCTGTCATTTTTCAACCGTTCCCCGAGTCGGGAAAGAACATCCAAGATGGACGAGGAAGAGTTTCCGCGGGATTTAAGAATTTCGTTGTCGCGAGATGCACGTTTCTGGTCCTCGGCATGCTTTTCCGGTCGAAGCTTGAGACCTGTTTTGGTTGCATCTAGAAGTGTGTTGAACCTAACAAACGATCATTCAGCTTGCAAGTCGAAAGTAAAAACGAAGAACGTACATATAAGCAAGGCGAATAGCACTTTTGCTGTTATAGCCACTCTTCCGGACCGCGATACCGTGATAATGCGAATAAATACCAACAGTCTCGTCGGCCAGCCCAGAAAGAGAGATTTTCTGGAACTGCGTGTGCGCTTTACTTTCTGGACAAGCACTCAGCCTTGCTACGAAGTCAGACACGCTTTCCACCTCCTTTTCAAAGTTATCGGTCTCGAAATTTTCGGGTGGCAAAGACAGAGATTTGCACTTGAACGCCTGTACAATTTCTTTCAAAAAAATCAGGAAAACCGTATCTATTGCCAGAGTGTAAGCAGAAATCATTTGATCAGAATAAGAAGGAAATCACCTCCGTCTACATCTAAGATTTGTGCGGAATATGAGACTCGGCAGGGTTGAGGTTATTGAAGGACTCACCTCCTCCAGCGAGCAAGGTCATAAAGGTGACATAGTGCAGTCGTGGCACACGTGTTGAATGAATCGGTACAATAACCACGTCCGACCAGCCCTCTAGTTCAGGAATGTTGACTGCTTGAACCTATAGTAACTTTCGATGAGTCCCTGAAAAATCGCACACGCTCAAACATACAAGCTGAAGATCTGAAGGCAAATTGGCAGGATATCTTAATGGCTGTCAGCAAGGTTTTACTTTCAAGATCTGCGAAACGCCATTACCTCCCAATCTGGGACAGTGATACCAAAGTCAATCCATCGTCCGACTGAGCAAACCAAAAACATACTACTACATCACCCTCAAGAACATGGAAGGGCCTTTGCGTATCCGGATTTATCATTGGCAACGAACAACGAAAGTAAATTTGTCCTGGCTTCAGGAGACCAGTTGGATCTGATGTACTATGTTAGACAATGTACCAATAGATAAGCGGATCCTTACCGGGAACAACATAAACTTTACCAATTCCAGTGCCAGGGGGAAGGGCGATGTGACACTTCTGGACCATCGTGTCAATCGTACCCTTTATTATAAATCCAAGTTTTGCGTGGAGGTATTCGCTCTCATCCGGCATGAACCCGGACCTGATCAATTGAGAAGTAGTTTCGTGCAGCGAAGAGGGCGCTGCGGATAATGTTTAAATCAAGACAGTAGCTTCAGCAGTCCACAAACCTCCGTTGAAGACTTCTTCAACATTCTCCCCTTCCAGCCTGGACTCGTCCGAGCTTTCCACGACGGCGATATCAAAGTCCCCCGATTCCTCCACCGAAAATCGACCCGAGTGTCCTAGAACTCTGCTGAGATTTGCTGACAAAATTTGCAGTCGATTCGACATGACACGACCATTCCTTTCAACTTCGTCTACGAGTCTGATGTTGGCATAGGGACTGCTCCAGTCCATCAGAGGGTCAAGAGCTTTCCGCATGTCTTCTTTCAGCAAGTTTTTGAACGTGGCAGGCGGGACACCATTAGCAGAGAGATTCAGCACACTTTGTTGGGAAAGGAAGCAAGTGTTTGTCGAGGATGGTTGAGATACTTCAACTAGGTCAAATATGCACCTGCAACGGTCAACCTCCAAGTCGTCATACTGTATTTTGGTCTGAGATTTTCGGATCCAAATCGAGGGCGGCGCCTCTGGGTCTGTGTAGGAAATTCTCCATAGGCCCTTCGCCCCACCTATACGCCCCTGTATAGCAGTCGGAACTCCAGAATAGTTGATCTTGGCTGCTATATGTCGTGCGGCGGCCATGTTGATTTTGCCGCAACCATCGGTATGAATTTTTTCTGCGGGCGGTTTCTTGTCGCTGGGTATATACTCTTCCATGACCACTGGCAACGAAAGCAAGTATTCAGTTTGGGCATCACGATTGGGTCATAGAACTCCTACATTCGTCGTCAATGAAATGTATATTCTCTTTCTGAAACTCAAGTACTGGAACAGAGTTCGAGAAGCCTAACGCAAATCGAGCGAAGTATTTCCGAATCGGCTGCCAAAAAAAAATACCACACAATTAGATGAAGCTTAAAGAAATCTCAGAGGAACTTAGTTCTTACTTGATTGTAGTTATACCCCACCGGATTATGCCACTCGAGTGAGACTTCGAACGATGTCCGACAATGATCTCCAATGTCTGGATTGCTAACCCTTTCATAATCTTCGTTTGTCTCTACCGCATAGCAGACACGATCCTTCGGAGGCATAGGAATGAAAACCCGACCATTGAGAATGAATTTGTGGGTAGAAAGGAACTCAATAACTTCGTCCCGACTCTCCTGAAGCAATTTCTTGCTCAGCCGGATCTGAATGAGACGACGGGATCCAAGAAACCTGGCAAAACGAGTCGATCGTTGCATTTCCAGAGCTTCGAGTTGGATGCTGAAACCTTTCTCCTTTTTGACAAGAGTAGCGATTTGTTGGATCTTACCGCCGTACCAGTCTTTGACACCCTGCCATTCGCCGTCCATGAGGCCAAGTCCGCGACCTATGCCTTCTTCGATGGCAAGCTGCTCTCGGTCACCCTCGCGCCTGAACAGCAAGGTCAGATAGAATACCCAAATGAACAGCTGCGACGACCGACGTACCCAATGTCATCCTCGAGATTGGTTTTGCTCGAGAGCCCCTTGATGATATGCCTTACCCAACCAAGAACTTGAGCATCTTTCTTATTGGCGAACGAATCGATCTTTCGTTTGATATCTTCTGTGGTCCACTCGTTTCTGAGCCGGCCTCTCTGGAGTTGGAACTGTGTTAACCAAGGAACGCTGCACTCATCAAACAACTTTTGAAGTTCTGTATCATGAGCGATTATGAACACCCTAAGCACGCTCACGCGATTTCCCCAAAGAGTTTTCATAAACTCTGCAGGGCTGAGCGAACCAAGAGGCGAAACAAGTGAATCCAAATCTCGATCTTCACATTTTCGGGCGCCGCAATACTGTCCCGAGGCGGTTTTTTGGATTTTTGACGGAAGCCTGGATGGAGAAGTCGATACTAAAGTCGAGCGAGATGCTGTTCGAGAGTCTGTATCGTCTATCACCGTACTTGAAAAAGAAGATTCAGGCGTCGAGTCCGTCACTACGATTTTGCTTGGTCAAATTCAAAAAAGGCGTAACAAGAGGAACACATACTGGCTTCATTCTCTTCCGTAAAAGCTTCGTGATGTTCTCGTTTTCGCGTTTCAGAAGGGCGATTCTCATCGACCTGGTTTGGAACTGGAGGGGAGCCTGAATCGGCTGGGAGTAGATCTTAAAATCCCGTTCATGAAAAAACGACGATGGATCATTTACCTCTCAGTTTGCCCTTCGATGAAGGCTCTGAAAACGCTGGCGTCAGGTTCAATTCATTAAAATAAGAAATGCCAACTCCTACCTCCCATGGAAATGGGATCTTGTTTAGAAGGGGTACAAGATTTGGTTGGTGTTGTAGTATGGCCCAATGCTAAGATGTAATGATGATGATAAATACGTTTTCCCATTTTTCGTGAAGGAGATCACCTTCAGAGGGAAGTCCCCACATCCACGAGTCGTCTTGCGACCCCAAATAATATAACTTGAAAGAAGAAACTCATCAGCGAAAGGGCATAACCTAACCGGAAAAAAATTTACCTGAGAGGGAGTGATGTCTTCATCACTGCACAAAGAGTGAGAAGTCGGATGCATAATTGAGAGATTTGAAAAATGAGTCGAGAAAAAGAGATCCAAAAGCTTAGTTGTCCAGATAAAAACTAAAATACATAGAAAGGATAGATGAAAATGAGCGGAATCAAGCAAGAAGCTCTAAAGGTGATCTAAAAGTCCAAGGTCGTCGTGGTTTGAAAAGTGGCGTCGGTGGCCGGTCATCACAAAGAGAGATTACTTTCCCACATTCATTAACGTGATCCGGGGCTAGATCCCGCTCCGCGCTTAGTTTTCCGCTATTCTTTCCTCGACGTGAGGATATCTCAAAAACAAATTAAATGATTATTACAAAGTACGGGGCACGGAATTGAATCGCTTGACAAAATGATAAATGGGAAGCGTCAAGTGATGCACGCGTACTAATACTAGCTCAAGAACTTGATTTCCTGAGTCCCTGTTTTTCAAGGAAGGTTTGCCTTCCCATCGAACAGGACATTCAACCAAGCGGCCAGCCGATAGCCTTGCTTTGCAATTTGTAGGTCGATGATAGGAACTGCGCCCGAAAAGTAGTCGTTTGCATCCGAGCAAAGGTCATCATATAAACTGTAAGTCCATACGAATGACTAGACAGTTCGTCAATATCGAAACTCCATAGACCTCGACATAGCAAGTCAAAAAACTTACACAGTCGAAAGCGTTGGACTCCTTTGCCCAAATAAGAGGACAGTCTATGCCGTTCTCCAAGAAAGATACCTGGCTGTGTTCGCCAACTTGTACTTGGAAAGTTACGTCACGTCTGAGGCTTTGGTTTGGTTCGCACGTAATCCAAGACCCCGCTGAACCTTGAAAGTCGCCAGTCTCATCATTCTATCAGTTATCGCGTCGGATATACGATGAAAAGTAAGGACAGACCTTGATGCGTTCGGTCAAAGCGTCCACCCACAGGCCGACAGAGCTGTTGTACTTCTCTTCAAGCATTTTGTTAATAATTCCTTCGTCTGTACAGTAGTGAGAATAGATTTGTGCACGATCAAACGCAGCACTTACCCCAAGTCTATTGGTTAGTAAGAAAGACACCTATATCAAAAAATGAAGACAAGAAGGAAGATGAAAAGCACAGACCTTGTGCAAATTGGTCTGATTTCCTGCACACTTAACAGGAATGCCATTTCCTCCCTTAGCGATGCCTTCATTGTGAAGAGGCTGGCCAATATCGCCGAAGAACTAGAAGAAACAGGAACGGGTTATATCGAGTACGAAAGGGTTCATATGCGCAGACCGACATGAGCTGGCGGGCCATTGTCAGCATTTGAATACTACTACTTTAGATAAAACTTACTTATGAATTTTAGAGCCTCCTCCTGCTGAGAGGCAGACAGACTATTATCGACAACACGAGAAGTGTAATTAGCAATAGCAGTCACTAGTGAGCCAGGTTCAGGTACACACACGTCGGACCGGGAAAGTGTCACTCACAAATACAGGCATTTCCAGGACAGTCGCGCTTCGCGTCGACAGAGCATGCATTCGGTGGATGATCTGAGATAGCAATCGTGTCTTGTCAGCAAAAGATGAATAGACAGTATTCATGCCTTTACCTTCAACGTCTACAAAGTGCAACATTGCAGACCTAAAGACCCGTTAAATACGAAATTCATTACCCAAAAAACTTTCTAGGCACGACGTACCACTCGTACCCCTTTGTCCTTCTTACTTCATCTGGCCACTACCCGGTGAGATTCGTTAGAAAACGCGTATCTTGACTCGACTCGACTCGAAACTCACAGGAGCAGCGAGTCCGAGGGATCCGTGATATTTGTCGCCAGCGAGGGAAGTAGCTACGAATTTAGAAGCTTCAGGGGCAAGAAACTGCAAGAACGACGGGTCAATTGTCATGGTGGAGCATTACAAGTAACTGTTGTACCTCCATTGCGATGTATCTGTTGACAAACTGAGCATCAGACGCGAAGACGAATAGATAATCTCAGCCGCACCCTACAGCTTGGTGGCCTTGGATGCCCCATCCGTACGTGTTCCCAACGCACAAGGAGAGACCTAGGCAGAGATATTTGGCGGAAAATTTCATTCGGGCTCAATGGCACAAGTTCACAGATGAAGGAAGAGGGGGGGGGGAAACCAAAGCTAACATTCTCTTTCTATATGCATCGCGTCGGTACATTGGAGTTCCGTTCAGGTTCTGTTGCTCGCACCCGACTCGCTTCCGATTACAGTAGTTATTCGCGATACTGTATATGTAGAGTATTTGTACTCATCCATCTGCTCACTCCTACTACTCCCACTACGGGGTCAAACGGAATAGATAGTTCTTTCTGCTAAACTCTCGAGTAACACTGCGCGGCCTGGATTTCGACTGATCGAGCTCAGAGTCTGGAGCAGAAATATGACGTAACGGGTCGAGAGCCATATATGCCATATATGCCATGTCAGACTTCCCGTTGTTCTGCATATATCTTGTCACCTCGCGTTCAAAATCTAGCTTCTTTTGTTTACATGGTATCAGGTGAGCTCCTTTGCCCATGAAAGATCAACGAAACGCTCGATCGGATTCAAGTTCGTTGCGAGGGGAAAGTATTGGTTGCCTTTTTTCCTGCAGGTTTTAGTGCCTCTCCAACTTTGATTCTTTCGGACCCCACTTCATCTTCCAAAACGGCATGCCTTCATCCAGTGAAATTTTCTCCGCTCTCTCTTTTCCCCAGTTGCAACTTCCTTCCCCACTTCGTCTTCCTGATAAGCAGCAAGTTAATCAACTTCGTCGTTGTCACTGTCCCCTAACGCAGGCCCGAATGGCGTGGCTTGTGGCTTCTAAAGTAATTGATTTACGCGTATATTCTGCATTGGGAATACACATATACCAACCCGAGTAACCTTCCATGCTGTCAGAATGAATATGGCGGTATTTTCCTTATACATTTAGGTATAGGCCTTTGCCATTCATTCCCTGGTGTAGCCTGAGGTATACTTGCCTCAGACTCTGGGCCCTCTGCTGGACCAGGAGGAGGACCGCCAGCAAAGAAGGGCCAAGTAGGCATGTAGCACATTTCCTGTAAAGTGATTGATATCAGACGCCACTGTTCACCGTATATGCCATCAACACTTACCTCGTCCCCGCAAGCTGGGCTGCACTTTGACCACATATGCCAATCAAGCCAATCCATAAGATGTTCCAGATCTATTCGCCAGCGTCTTGCCAGTGCCTCGAAATCCTGGTGACGTTCATCCTGACCTACTGTCCGACGAACCCAATATCTCGAATCGAGGCTTTGCTCGACGCCGGTGGCCCATATTTTCACCAAAACCCTACAAATCTCTTTCGTAGTATCCCGTACTGCTCCCAACAACAGCCTTTCAGGCGCCGTCATCCGTTCCAGTAGCTTGTCGGCAATGTACGAAGTATGACTCGTACTACACATTTCGTAGACGGGCGAAGCCCATGCCAACATCCTCGAGGATTCATCCTCGATAACAGGCTGACGCTCCTTGTAGAAGCCATAGGGAACATATGGAGTGAGCATGACATTGACCTGCGCAAAAGCTTTCAAGACCCTGTCTTGTTCGTCCAAAATCGTCGACTTTGAATCATCGCCAGCGACAGCTCCAAGAACATAGCGCAAAGTTTCTAGCCTGGTCCCATATCGTTTGATCGTGACCTGGAATAACGCTTCCCAATCGATGCCACTTGTGATGCTTCTCGAGGAACCATCATCCGATAGGGCCTCACGCAACTTCTTATGTAGCGTCACGACATCTCGTTGATCAATTTGCACCAAGTCGTACAGCCATCGTCCCTTGAGCTCATTTCGAACCTTTAGCAGCGACGGCGCGAGCTCCGGATCGTAAAAGCTAACCAGTCTCGCAAGGTCTAGCCGAATTCGAGTATCCCCAGGGTAGTTGTTGTACTGCGAACTGGAGTGCATGAGCTCAAAATTCCTGATCGTAACGGCTGGATTGGGACCTTGACCAGTCCAGAAATCCGCCTCGGCATCCAAATCGATTGGAAGATCATCCTCTCCGTCTGCGGGCGCCGGAGGTTGGGGATCTGTAGAAGGAGAGGCGTTCGCTAGTTGAAGGAACGATACGATTTCGACGCCGGATTCAAAGTCGCAGAGCATCACTTCACTGTGACAGAAAAGAGTATGAGCGAACAAGAAACCAGGCCTGAATCCATAAGCACGTACAAGTTCATTTCCATCCTATCAAGCCATAATCAGAAGACAGAATCTCGAATAAAACTGCTTAATCGTACCTCACAAATCCATCCAGCCTAAATTGTTTCCCCCAATTACAGAGCTGCGCCAATCTTTCTTCCTCGCTAAACACCTTCTCCGCCCTTCTTTCTCCCCAAAGCAGCATATCCTGGCTATCCATTGATCCTCCATGCATCTTAACCGCACTACTTCCATCAAAGTACAACACCTTCAAAGGTCGGGAGGCAACAACGGTAAGATGCCAGCAGGGTCTTTTGCAGAATAAGAACGAATGTTCCGGATCTGTAGCGAGCCATTCCGCGCCCTTGGGGTAGTTGGAATCTGAGCGCCCATGATAGAGGACAGTTCCCAGTGGCACCGTACCGGGCACGATAGTGTGCCCTGCATTCGAGATGAGATCTGAATCAGCCCAAGCTGTACAGGATTTGGCAAACATGCAGACAGACCGTTTCGATATCGAGCATTTGGCCAGTGCTGTAGCAATGAGCTAACACTCTGGAAGATAAGATGTTCTGTAGCATTCTCCGAAGGAGAAATATTGACATCCCATTGTGCAGGGGTATTCATGGTCAATGACTGTTGTGCATACAGATCGGAAGAGAAAGCCACAGAAGATCCAGAATGTGAGGAAAGAGTAGCCCAAGTAGCGACACAGACCGCCAAGGCGGTCGCTGCCAATTGAAGGGGGGTCATCGAGAGACTAGAAAGCGCGCGCTGGGAAGGGAAAAGATGAGCCTGACGATACTTCTCAAGCCTCCAATGCCATTGGCACCGACGTTATATCTTCCGCGTGATATTGAAATCTCGAATGTCGATTTGACACGCCGAAAACAAGTCATGTCAAGGCACTAGAACCAGGAGTACCTGGGGAAATCATGTTCAAGGAATGTCAGTGTATACATCTAGGCACCACGAAGACAAGATTTGAAGAAATCAGAGCCGAAAAAGGCAATCCTCGGTTTATTTACGGAAATAATGATAGACCTAAGGTGAGGCTGAATTAGCCGCGTGATTGGCGAGTCTTGACGATAATCGTCAGTTTTGCTTGGTATAAACGTATATCTGCCGAGGCATTGGTGGGAAAGGAAGCTTTGGTATCAATCACTTTCGCTTATTCTTCCGATGGATAGAATGAGGTCGAGGAGGCCTGAGACGCCGGATCCAATAGCATGAGAAAGTTGACAACACGAAGAACGCAAGTACACAATCTCATCTCACTTTAGATGCTTGTATGGACGCTTCTTGATGAACGCTTCGCGTGACAGGCAGCTGGGCCTATACAGACTGTATAAAATGACTGGCATCAGTCGACAGAAGATGGACGCAACCTTTTTTCCTGTCATACAGACCAGAGAAGGTGCGAAGAAGTATCTGGCATGTATCTGCACAGATATGGACTTGTCCAAGACCTGAGGCATGTTTAGCAAATTCGTTGCATAAGCTGCGTAAGATTCTTCTTCTCTTTTGGAAGGGTAGCAGAATCTGCAGTACGTAGTACGTTGAGGTGGCGGAAGGAAATCAGGAAATCGTGCCGGAATGCCGGAGCAAAAGAAGCGGCAGAGTCCAGAGACGCGCGTATCACGTGTAACGCGAACCGTGTCAGTCACGTGAAGTTATAAAGCGGGACCAAATAAACGCGCAAACATACCCTTCCATACTAGGGCTGCTCTGAAACCCCGACAATGCAGGCAGAACCCTCTCCGTCTTTCTCTCGTTCTTCTTCCAGGACCAGCATCGATTCTGCACTCTCCTCCGACGATGCTGACGGCGCAGTAAGCTCGCGAAGAACTCGAAAACGTTTCACCAACGTTCAGCTCATGATGCTCGAAAATCTTTTCCACCACAATTCTCATCCTTCAAGGCAGGAACGAGAAACTTTGGCAAAAGCTGGGAATATGTGCGTAACTTTCATATTTTGCTGGACAATCTATTGACGCGTCTGGCTCTTCAGGGAAGTCAAGTCTGTGACGATTTGGTTCCAAAATAGGCGTCAAATAGAACGCAAAGGAACTACAACAACTTCCACTACTCGAACTGGCCGTTCTTCACCGTCTTCAGCTCCGTATAGTCATACCACAGCACAGGCAAAATCATTGACTGCCCGACCATCTCTTGACCAGATTGCTTCACGCGCAGAGCGCCCACAATCTCCGCGTACTCCGACACGTCGACGACGCGACCCTACGCGACCTATCTGGGAAGCTATGCCTTCCTCGCCCCCTGTTCCAGTACTCAGTCCCCCGGCAAAAGACTTTGTCGAGTTTGGAAAACTCAAACGGACGCGTACGTTGGAATGGGCTTGTGCGAGGAGTAGACTTGCGGTTAAATCTGGCGATCCTGTGCCAGAAGATGATGCCGAGAATGTTCCGGCTGTGAAACAAAGGCCTGGCCTTTTGAGGACCTGGTCTATGACAAGCACTGAGTCGACTGTGTCAGAAAAGGAAAACGAAGAAGGACAGGGAAAAGACAATGCGGCTGCCGCCCAAGGGACTGCCTATCCAGGCGTCGAGGACGATATGCTCAAAGCTGCGCTAGCTTTGTGCGGCCTTGGACGAGGTTAAGTATGTTCATTCACTTTTTCTATGTGGAACGGTCATTTGTAAGATCTCAAGCAAGATTTTTATGATTAAGTCACTATGTAGGTAGTAATATCTCGGAGTTCAAGCTATGTACGTTTTGAATAAAATCATTGTTCTGTTTTCTGAACCTGGACCTACGAATTGAATGAGTTCAACCAACGTTGATTGAGCTGTGCCACTGCTACGCCCGGCGCAGTTTGTTGCGGTTTCTTTATTTTTCTCCCGAGCCCCGGAAGACGCCGGAGGAAAGACCCTGGACAATAATGAAGGGCTTCTCCCGTCAGACTCATAATTATACTCATCATTCAAAAAATTCAATGTTCATCTTCATAAATCTGACAGGGCTCTTCTGCTCTCTGAAGAAGTAACGAACTATTCACACGCAAACATGGCCTCAGCATAGGGAAGATCTAGTGTATGGCATGTTTGCTTCTCCGAGTCGGACTTCCTAGGGCATCTCGGACGAACCGATAGGACGAGTCATTTGAATCCTAGCTTCCTTTTCGCGCGTTCTTCTGTTTTTTTTCCACAGACCCCATTGCTCAATCTCCGTCGCCCGACGCGGAGGGTCCTAGGACGAAGAGCTCTCGAGCTTTCGGAATCTGGATGTTTAGCATGGTTCCGCCAAATGCCAGCCCTGGATGATGCTTTGTGCTACTGTCTGTCAAGCTTTTTCCGTAAATATTCTGACCCTACCTGGCCCTAGACGATGTCTGTTCCACCGCCTCAAAGTGCTTGCATAGCTTGTTACCTTCTGCTGGCATATTCTGTGCCTGCAGACCCACAGAAGGCCATTCAAGTACGACCAAATTTCTGAGTAGGTATCAATCAGGACGCATTTTGACTTTGACAGTTTCCTCTTTCATGAAGAGGTATTCTCGGTATCAAGACTCGGAGGTAAAGGGAACAGCCATAACTGGCAATTTTCCTGCCGACACGAGAACATGAGCCCAGTTGACTCGCGTTGAGCACTGTTTGTTCGTGGACGAAAACAGAACAATGGTTTTCGTTACCGTTTGTGATAGATCTTCCTCTGCTGCCGGCGGCACCTGCAGGCGATGACTTTCAAGCCGTCGCCAGTACAGCATGCCGTGTCAGATTCCACTTTTTTTTAGCAGCAGTTTCAAGACCGCGTCATTTGGTTCCTGCTTCGCTCGCTTCTCAGAGGTACAAAATAGGTTTCCGTGATCCATGTCCCGAAGTTCGAACCCCATCAAACACCGGCTTAGGGATGTCGTAGTAATGGAAGCTCAGAGAACCTCGAATCATCGTAGATGCCTAAGATGATGTTTGTTCTTCGTTAAGTTTTCGAGAGTGAGGGCGATCTACACATCTGCATCGTAACAAAATTATAGCTCTTCCTTAAAGAGTTTAGCGTCCCTGGACTCCAATCTTTACCTAACCGAAGGGACTTGATGAGCAAACCATTTCACTTCCATATCACCACGAGATTTGAGCGTGATGAACTGGTTCTTGGAATACATATCCCTTAGAACTTTGTACCAAATTTGGACAAAAGGTGCGTAGTAGGTGTGTTGATACCATCGTTTCTTCTCGGTATATGCGATCTTCGCAGTCCAAATCTTCGGCGGAGGACAGTTAGCCGGGAGAGCGCAGTCGTACTTGACCGTAAAGATTTTACCGATATGAAATATCAAGCCAAATTCATGAATAAGCTTATAGGAGATTGACTTTCAGGTCACCGTCGGCCGATACCGAGCGCCACTGTCAATGTTCACCTCTAATACCCCTCTGGGGTGTTCGAGGAAGTGAGCAGCAGTACGGTAGATACCGGCAGTGACATCAGCGCGTCGAGAAACTGCTCATTAGGATTCGGATGCAGTTGAGCACCTTTGCTTCCATAGAGTCCGTTTAGAAGTATTGTGGCAGGAAGGCTGTATAGCCTGTCAAGTATATGACTTTCGTCCTTGCAAATCGTGGAGATGAACAACGTTGAGACATATCACGAAATCATAAACATAGCTGGGCAAACGAACCACGGTCAAGGTCTGGTTGTGTAGGCTTGTGAACCGCGGAGTTTTCGTGAAAACGGGTGAACAGCTGGTTCGAGGCCAAAAATAAGAGATCAAAGTGCTAATGAATGAATACATTCGAGAGCACATATCATTAATTTTGAGGCTGCTTCATAATTGATGTACGAGGGAGGAGAGAACTGTCTGACGAGTGTCAAAACTTCGGCCCTGAGCTCCGTCTGACTCCTCGACTTGAAGTGCAGAGAAACCGTGAGTGCTGTTCTACCTCATTAGGCAAGAAGAGAATGATTCCATGTGGCTTATGCGCAGATCAACGAGCGCCAGATACGACAATTTTTTGGTGTCCACATGTGGAAAGATGCGCAGATTTGAAGCAAAGAAAAAAAGACCGGTGGAGAATAGGCGCGCGCCGATAACCGGTCAATTGGTCAAATGTTGAATTGCGAGGTCAAAGCGTCGGATCGCTTGCTTCTTGAAGTACTTCGGGAACGCTAAAAAGCCCTTAATCTGCGAAAACATACCCATTCAAAGCTATAGTGGGGATTGTCATTCTCATAACACCCATTTACACAACATATACAATTCCATTGAACCTCAATAACTCTATTGCCGCAATTGCGCAATCTTCAGGTAAGCGCGACCCTTATGAAATTTGGTGGACCGAAATAACTGCCAATAGCCATTCAGACAGCGAGCAGGGATTGTATCGTACGAATCCGAAAAAAAATAGAATAGAAACTTACCAAAACATCCATCCATCCTGTCCTACTGTGTACCTCGGAAATGATCACTCCACTTCGAATTCTTCAACATTTTCAAGTTGAGCGACCTCGGGAAAAGTGCTATCTGCGAGAAGTCTACCGAGCAAAAGTTTGCATCTTTTCTCCGTTGTGAGACGTCGGCAATCTCGATCCGATATTACTGCGAAATAACATGGTTTAAAGTTTTTATGAATATCGATCTATTACTTTTCCTCAATAAACCCGAGCTAACAAGGACGGACGAGCCAGCAAGGTTGTGCCGGTGAATTTTTAGTCAAGACATCAGTAAGCAGATCCCTCGAAATAGCCGAACTTCAAGGATTCAAGATGTAGTTATCAACAAAGCTTCTGTCAGGTGAACGGCGCTTAGCTGCTTAGAGACGTCATAATCTCATCTTTAGGTACTCTGTCATTTCTATCAGGCGTAGCTGTTAGTGTCTGATGATGCACCCGCGGTACGACAGTACCTGTTCTAACTTAAGTTAGTCCATGGGATGCACTCAACGTCGGCGCTCAGAGTCATACAATCGTCACTACTACCTGTCTCCAACGTTATGTCCTATCACCAGTCCCCGTTCCCCTCCCCGAGATCCAGGTCAGTATCTGCGGATTTTTCCCCGCATTCTACGATGTGGAAGGTAAATCCGAATGGTCGTGGGGATGAGCCTTTGAAAATTACCTTTTTTGGCAATCTCATTTCCCAATTTAGGCTTCCTTTAGTAAACACACCGGGTCGATCTCCGCTTCAAACTCAAGTCTCACCGACTTTGGGATAGCATAGGAATAACTGATTGAGTCATCCACGTACGATAGTGTCCAGACCCAATTCAATCGCCCCTTCCCTTCTATGTGCTATGTACCCCGTTTGTATTCTCAGCGCGAATAGTACCTATGCTATACATAGAGACATGGAGACACAGAGAAAGAGAGGTGTCTGATACGGTGATACGGTGGTGCCTTCCCCAAAATAGTAAGGTTGCCGTTGAAGTCGAGAAACGTTTCTCGACTCCAAAGCGAAAACGGCGGGGAGCGGAACGTTCCGAGTAGAACAACGAAAATCAAGCGAGGGTGCTGGGGCGGGGGAAATCCGTGTAAATCCAGCATCAATAGTATCAAACTCAAGAACACGGACCGCGTTTAAGCCAAGGACGACCTGTGGCGTTTCCCATCTCTGTACGTTAGCCACTCCTTATCATCCATCCAATTTCCACAGAAGCATCCCTAAGGATCCGCGCACTGCGCATCTTGGGACCTGAGGCTTGAGGAACCTGAAGGGAAACAGACCCTGGATGCTTGAGAACTCCGCGCCGTTCTGAGTAATCAGTTGATGTATGCAGCAAGAGAAGAAAGAAACCTTTTCCATCGTGTCCAATTGCATAGCGCACAGCTGCGCAGCTGGTCAAAACTTAATCTCCACGATCAAACCTTCACCTCTTGCGAAAAAAAGTCGAATCAGAAACGAGCACCGACGCGTTGGCGCGAACCTAACTGAACCAGTTTTTTTCTCGCTGCAGAGTCACCGGACCTCAATTAAGCCCGTTAAGACCTTTAAAGTTGACTAGATATCAGCAAGGTTCGTACCACGGTTGCGGTAAGTATATGAAGATGATGATAATAGAGAGAAAACATCGGGGGTGGCGGAGGCTTTGTCTCTGTTGAAAAATTGATCGAGGCGGACACAATTGAGTCATACATTATATTTTCAACCGCCAAACTGAAGATCATATCGCTTCGGTTGTGTATATTGAACTCTATAATGATTCTTCAGCCCAGATGGAAGATTCCAACGGGAATGAGACTGCAGTTCAACCATCTAACTCTTTTTTCTTCCCTTCCTCGCTGTCACCCTATTGATACAGAACGGACAATACCACTTTGTCGAAGCCGGCGGTGGCTCGGTAATCCCAACGCACTCTAGATGGAACTAGACAAAACAAGTGTACAGTGCACGCATGAGATTCCATATTTCCTTCCAAGACGAAACAACCCACCCATTCATAAGGACACGCATTATTATCGCAAGCAATCATATCCCCAGCACTAGGTTTCTGACAAAAACAATACAACTTATCATCCCCATCTTCATCTTCCGGATCAGGCTCTTCCTCTTCCTCCTCTTCAGGTTCAGGCTCCGACACCTTATTCTGATTCACATGCGCAGTATAACTCTGTCTAGAAAGCCTCGAACGCGTATGCGACACGGCTTTGGTCGTAGGCGCAACTGGGGAGATGGATCGACTCGCGGGAACTTTAATGGAAGGTGTCGAGGTAGCGGTGACTTTGCGTTCTGTAATTCAATTCATCATCAATGAATTAATCGAATTGATA
This sequence comes from Collybiopsis luxurians FD-317 M1, assembly GCA_000827265.1. Taxonomy (NCBI): domain Eukaryota; kingdom Fungi; phylum Basidiomycota; class Agaricomycetes; order Agaricales; family Omphalotaceae; genus Collybiopsis; species Collybiopsis luxurians. The sequence goes on along the minus strand of KN834749.1, from coordinate 2,656,622 downwards.
TAGGGCATGAAAAAAAATGCCTTACTTTTCGTAGGAGGCGCAGACGAAGGCGTATTCAGGCTCGCAAGCCGAGTGCTGCTATCCGAAGCCGAAAAACTCGCATTCAGAGCTTGCTTCAAACTATCGCCGATGGTACTCGCGACGAGTCCAGATCCCGCACTCCCATGCCCAGTCCCAGCCCCAACCCCACTCCCCGCACTCGCAGCAGCCCCAGCAGTGGCGGCGGCGGCAGAAGACAAAGACGATAACGAAGCAGAAGCAGAAGCAAGAAGAACAGATCCAGGGATAACCTCCGTCGGAGGTTCACCTTGAAGCACACGAGCACGGTTAAGGTCCACCGCCAGTCGCGTGGACGTCCGAGTTAGCAGTTCAACCACGCGCTCGGCGAGAGCGAGTTTGTCCGTCGATAACTGTTCGATCTCCGCATAGGATTGCTTGATCTTTGCGGGGAGATGGCCTACGGGTTTGGTCGGCGATGAAGAGGGGGTAGAGGGACCAGACCCGTTATGATTCGCACTGCGAAGAGTGTGTTTAATCCATCGGGCACTGTCGCTATCTATCTGATATTGCAATTCTACATGGATCACAACAATAGGTTGGGAACAAAGAAAACAACAACTGTACAAAAGATCCAAACCTTGAACACGAGATTCTTTATGTTTGATTTCTTCAAGAAGATGTCTTATTTCGTTAGGAATATTATCAAGACCTAAAAGTAGTAGAGTTAAAAAAAATGATTTTTTTAAGAAAAACCGTTCATCAAATCGAAAAGGGATTTGGATTTCTGTTACGGAATGACTGACTGTATATGAATTCAGTGGCTATGTTGGCAGCATCTTCGAGACTTTGAGCTGATACAGAGATACCACTCATTTTCCAATTTCGTTTCTAGGTCGTAAGAAAGGCGGTCGTGTGCGGAGGGTGATGGTCGTCGTCGCTCGGGATGACGAAGAGGGAGTCAAATTACGTTACCCTATGACTAACGCCCGGGCCGCTGCCCGAGCCGTGAACCTGGTCAAAGTTGGACAGAATAAATTTTGAATAAATTTTGAATCCTCCTCGTCCTCCTACAAAGTAAGTACCCCAAAATTACAATACTTCTGCTGCCATAAAATCAATAAAATAAAAACAAATATTGTATATTTTACGCAATAAAAAGAAAGGAAACGAAGAGAAAAAAAAAAAAGTACACTACGTTTTTTTTTTCTTACATAGTACGATACTTCATACGATAAAAAAGCGAGGATGATGATGATGGAAAAACAAAAAAGTGTCGGTAAGGTAATGGTATATGTCAATGCGTAATGCAAGCATGCATGCATCTTTCAGTAAGCGAGTGAGTGAAACCAGAAAAGAATCCATCTAAAGCGTGCGATGTTGAACAAAGATACTGATAAATGGTAGTGTGCGGAATGCGATAAACTAAACAAGTTGCGAGGGATGAAATGTCGTTGCGTACCAGTGAGTGAGCGAGCGAGCGAGTCCGATGAAGACGGTGTGTAAAAAAGCCCCCGTTCTTTTCGTTCCGACTTTGACCCTAAAGAAAGGGACAAAAATCATTCTGGGAGGGGGCGCATAGGGTTGCCAAAAAGATAATAGAGAGAGAGAAGGAAAGGAAGAAACGAAGCATGCAGTGAGGCATAACACAAGAAGGTATGCAAGAATAGAAAGACATGGTGACGGAGGAGGGTGAGCTACTTTTGAGAGAAGAGGAGGCATGATATCCATGGGAACGGTTCGGGACAGGGAGATGACAGAGAGAAGGAAGAGAGAAGAATGTACAAGAAAAGAAAAAGAAAGATCGAAGCGGAGGCTAAAGTCAAGTCCGTTACTAGATGATGAAACAACAAACGAAAAGAAAAGAGAGTACATCCATGGAAGGGATCTACAACATGAATTGCATATAAAATGGAATAACGATAAAAATAAACGGAGGACCAGGTTGAGAAGGGAATACCAATGGTGGCGGCGGCGCACAACGCCAAGAGAGCCATTATAACTTTACGCATACATCGAAAGCCCGAGCACGGAACGATACGTCGAGAAGAAAACTGTGTGTGAGAAAAAGCATCGTGTTGCAATCCATCCATCCGTCCAATTCCGAGGAATGTGAAATGTCCCTTGCAAAGAAAAAAACAAACTTGAAACATGTCTACCGAGACGGTCGGTAGTCTTTGTGGACCCTCATGTGCTGACCCAAGTTGTCATGCCGACTAAAGTCTTTGCCGCATCCAGGGTAAGGGCACTTGTGCGCTGAGGAGGAGGGAGAGGTGAGTGAACGAGGAAAGCAAGGAAACACTGTAGAAACCTACGTTTATCATACGTGTGTATACTCCGGATATGTCTCTTCAAATGCTCGCCTCGAGCGAAGCACTTGCCGCATCCAGGAACTTTGCACATATGGGTGCGAGCGCCTTTTCCACCACGTCCACCACCAGCGGACGAACTGCTGTAATCGGAAGAGACGCTGGTCTTGCGAACCGTATTTTCGAGACTTGAAACGGTTGGAACTCGTCGCCCCCGAGATTTTTTCGTCAAATTCGGGACGGGAATAGGAGCAGGGAGCGAATTCGATGGACGAGTCCTCCTGCGAATCCCAAGGTCGTTATCAATGCCCATTCCATTGTTCATAGACGAATAGGACGAGCTCGAGCCGATACTGGGAGACATGGGCGTCCCAGGGGTAAGAGGAGTGTTCGGAGTAAGCGGAGGCCCGACTGAAGAAGTCTCGGAAGAGTAAGAAGCTCTGCGAGACCGAGCGATCATGGCGTTTGAGGGGTAGCCATCGTATGCAGAGCTCGAAGGGTAAGGTGAATAGCGATTTCCCATGGAAGAAGGATACCCAACGGTTGTACCAGCGCGGGTGCGGATACCAGCTGCCATCGATTGACCGTTGGAATTGGTGCGGTGCATAGGACTCTCCGGGCTAAACGGAGAGCTGGTGTTCCACTCGAAAGTAGAAGTAGGTGAAAAGCTTCCGTAAGGACTTGCAGCGCCTGACTCGGTAGCAGCTCTTCGCCGTCCAGAGGCTGCAATCCCCACTGTAGCTCCGTGCTGCATTCCGTCGAGAGGCATCATGCCGCCCATCGTATCGAATGACAGCTGTTGTCGACTACGCACAGATTGGGCGGAACGAGAACGGTCCCGGTAGACGTAATCACCATCTCTTGCATCATCGTAATCATAATCGTCGCTTTCAACGTCGGGCTCGGCGCCCTCGTCTTCCTCAGCTTCGCCATCGTGGGGCGACTTTGAATCGCGGTACTGAAGATGAGGGTGGGCAGTATGAGAAGATGGGGAGTAGGTGGGCTCGAAAGAAGAAGAGGTCGCAGTAACGGAAGAGTGCTTTCGAGAATAATCAGAGATATGCTCGGAATAGCCATGATCGCCTGCCTCAGAGTCGATCTCAGGCTCTGCGTCTTCTTCACCGTTTGGGTCGTGAGCAACTTCGACATCCAAACCGCCCACTTCATGTCCACTAACGTACCGGGGATCACAGGCTTGCTCCTGTGGTTGCTCTACCTCCTTTTGCTGAATGACATGAATGTCGGCCGGCGGCTGTTTGTACAGCATGCTATAGTCATAAGGGATGTTTGCCGCCTGAGAGTCGCCTTGGTACTGCCCCTGAGGCTCTGTAGGAGGGTTATAATTGTACGAGTTGAGCATATTCATGGGTATGCTATAAGAGCTGTAGGACGAGTGGCCGTTGGCAGTGTAGTGGTCATTCTGCGTAAAAGGAGACAGCAGGGGAGAGTCGGTAGGAGAAGGTTCACCGGGGGGTATGGAGGCCGAGGGATGGTATCTAGGGCCATCTACGGGGTGCTGGGGATAGTAAGAGGAAGAATTACGCTGGAAGCGCATCTGGGGTAGGGATTGAGAATGGGAAAGGATGTGCTGTGCGGGCTGGTCATGCATGTTCTGGAAGGGCCATATGAGTTGAACTGCGTCACAGCAAAAAGATATGTACTCACGGCTGTGTAATCGGAGGGATACTCTTGCTTAATGTCAACTGCATTTGCCAAGGAGCTGGAAGTGCTGGTTGAAGCGGAGAGAGGGGGGCAGTGAGATCGTGCCCACTGTTCTTGGTCTGGACCGAGTACAGCAGAGTGTGGCGCATGATAGTTTGGATTGGGGGATGGAATGAAAATGGAGAGATGGTTGTGAGGGGACAGTGAGGACTTTTTGAGGACAGGACTCCAGGGAGAAGAAGTGGAGTAGGTGTCTTGATGTTGATGAGCATAGTCAAAGTCGTTTGAATTCATGTGTTCGTCGTTTTCAAGGGAAGTTGCAGAGGAATGTGGCGAAGGGGTGGAATCAAAGGCAGTAAAGGATGGACTTTCAGGAGAAGAAAGGGCCATCGAGGTGGACTGAGGATGTATACAAGGAATATAACGGTGAGGGGCCATTCCACAGGTTAAAAGGATCCAACTGCGATCGTTCAAGTTTTGGTCTGAGATACGAAATGTCAGTAATGATCGACGATAAATCTTTTTATTTGTTTAATCTTTATATTTTGCAAATTGGCAGATTAACAAATCTGAGACATACCTTGACGCTGTGGAAGCCTTTGCGGAAACTTGGTTCAACGGGGCTGCATGAGGGTGTTGACCAGGGACTAAATGGTGAAAAGTTGAATAGCATCTCACAGAATTAATCCTCCATCATGCCGGGTCCAAAGAACCTAAATCGATACACTCAGCGGCGATTCCCACCCAAAGACTGGTTTGCTGCTCTCGCTGATTTTCAATGTCAAACTTGAACCGGCTCGACAATCCAGATTAGGTGCAGATTTAAACTCCGTCTCGACGAACTCGATCACCAGACCCCCCTTCCTGGTCCCGTTTCTCCTTTTATGGTAAGATAAGATAACCTTTCAAATCTTTTTATTTTTTTATTTTTATTTTTTTTTCTGTACCTCTCTCCTTCCAAGAAGGATCAATCGCGGTTTGGATGTAACGTAGTTACCTATTACCTCAAATCCTGGATCAATTCCTCTGGCATTTTCTTTTTCCAAATGCAATGCCATGCCACTGTCAATGTCGCTACTCAATCCACTTCCGCCCGAGATTCAGCCGCCCGCCTGTACGTCGCTCCGCTACAGAGTCCATCCGGGTCTACCTCTTTGTCCAATCCGCTTTATCGTTCAATCGATGCCCTCCAACCCTCGCCACTCTCGAGATCCGATTTCTCGCATTACGCTCAAGACCACTACTACATTCTACATTGTCTCTTTGTATTGTATTGCCGATCTCCCGTCTGACAACAACCTCTTTCCTTTATTCTCGGACCCCATCGGACGAACGGTGCAAATACGGAAAGCAGCATGGTTAATCGTGAATCAAGCTCGCTCTTCAGTTGAAGAAGAGAATACCTTTCATGCTTATACTCCATCTCATTCTCTCCAATAGGCAAGGTACATCACCCTACGCGTCGTTGAGAGCTTCTTCGTATGCCTGCCTACAAGTAAACTACTGCTATGGCCATGCAGGGAGCATAAAGGTAAATGGCACGCGCGTAGCGTCTCCCTTATCGATAGCGATACTAGGTCCTACCCGTCATCCAGCCCTTGTTCTACCTTACGGACTCCTCGGCGTTTCCTCCGACTTCTTCCAACTTGAAGCAGGTGCAACCGTCGCGGTCCATCCGGGAGAATGAACGATAAGTCTATGTAAACGAGCCCTCATGAGGTCGGAGAGAGCGACTCTAAGCAAGGTTGTTATCCGAAGCCCTATCGGCTAGCTAGGTTCAGTTACCCAGTCCAGCCAAGATCCATGCCTGCACACTAGCTTCGACCGAATCACATCGTATAACATCCTGTCGCATCGTATCGTATCGTATCGTATCGTACCGTATCGCGTTAGTAATACTTCAAGCAAGCTTGCTCCATAACTCTCAAGTTAACGAGAAGAACATCCCCATATACATACTCACACGCATACACGCATACAACGCAACACACGAGGCCTCCATCTCAGTCCATACCGACCGACTGACATGCCTGCTTACACACCCGTGTCCTTGTCTAGCTTGAGGTACCCGCCCTGCCCCTCCTGACACCGAATCTGCGCGATGCTTTGCTTTGCTTCCTTTCCTTCCAACGTGTAACACCTCGCCAGGTCTTCCCCTCCGAAGAATACCGGATCGATATCTGGTTTCATTTACAAACTCTGTTCGACAAGATACACACACATCTCTCTAGTCAACTAGTCATACATTTCTCCTTCAAGTTAGGTGAGCCTGAGGCTCTCGGGGAGAGATAACGCGAGTGTCCACTACGTATGTACGCCTTCTGCCGAATCTTGACTCGGAGTAGCGCAATGATTCATTTGGTTGCTGCACCTACTTGCTGGTCGGTATACTAAAGTGAAATGAACGTGAGATGAGTTGGAGTCGGTTGACTTTTCTTCATTTTCATTTTTCCCTCTCTCCTCTTTCTGTAGCAGGCGAAGCGAAGTGACCGCCGGCATAGTCATCATATCACTATACACATAGTATGAACCCGTTATAAAAATAACCTTTTTCGGCTCAGACGCTTCTACTTTTAAAACTCTATGGCATGAACGGCCGAATGGATGGATATGCAGAATGGACGAGCGAAAACAACACTCTCTCGGATGGGAAAGAGATGATATGTACCTACTCTATTGAAAAAAAAAAAAAAGAGTCACGTTTATATTTACAGGCGCGTTATCACCACCCTCGTGCTATTAAAATCAGAATCGCAAAAGTAAGTCAGTTTTCTAACTCGAGCTGGGTCGAATTGGAATTCGGATTCCAACTCGGATCGGTCGGTTCGTCCATCAAGTTGTTTTTCTTCGAAAGTTCCCTTCTTCCTTCTTCTCTTTGTAACCCTTTTGAAATTCGCAAATGCGTATTTGGGCGTCGGACGTTGGTATTCTATCTTGGATTACCAAAATGGGAAGAATTAACATTTTGTTTGTTTTCTTTGCTTGCAACTTTTTTTTTTCTTTTCGCCTCTGGGTCGCTTCTTCTTCCCCTTTCTCTTGTCTATGCCAACGACACACAACTCACTCTGTCGCGCTCGGCCGTCGGAGTAAAACACAATGTATGTAAGTACTAGGCTTAGAACACCGGCTCTCCGGGGTCGATGTGTATGTATGCACTCTAAGGCCCCAGTTTTACTACAATTAAGAAATGTCACCGATCAAGTCTTTCAACGTCAGTGGCAAAATACACACTTGAAGCAATCGTTCAATAACACCGACAGACAGACTGCCAAACGGCCAAACGTGAGTCCATCGATTCACTTTGACAAACCGACCCAGCCCCTACAGCTTCATCTACGCTCAAGGTCCCCCCCTTAGGGCAGAGATGTCGGGAGCTGACGACGTTCCGATGAAGAAGAAAAAAAAGCAATCATCGGCGACAACGTCATGGTGAGTAAAATATACCTTCTGCCTACTCGTAAGTACCACTTCCTTCGCTGCAGGGACGGAGTTTCAGAATCGCGCTGCGCAGGTGCGCAGTATGCTGTGCTCTAGAAGCCGGTGTTACTATCCTGCCGTATACAAGTAACCAGTAGCTCTCAACGTCCCCAACAACCTCTTTGGAGATAACGGAGACAGTGATTCTTTTCTAGCCCTATCGACCGGTCAAGTCAAGCCAACCGCGCCCATGTTTCCCTGGAACGCCGGATACGCCACAGATAATCAGTTAGCGTAGGAAGTTTACCTAGCACTTTGCTTCTCACTCGTCCAGGAACAGGTTCCAGGAAAGTTCTGGACAACGAGAGAATTTGCCAGACCCAGATCCCTGATTTGCAATCTAGTATAGAGAATGCACACACAACAGCAAAGTTGAATGGCCGAGGGCGCGCGCATTCGACCTTTACATTCAATTTGAAGAGTTGTCAGAAGACGTGATGGTGGCGTTGAGAAGTTGTTGTCTTCGAGCCCGTATTTGGTCAATGCCTTGTTGCGTCCAGAGGCAAGGGACAGATACGTTACCTGAGGTGCAAACACTTTTCATGGAACTGGACCCGTTGTGACTCATCGCAGGGGAGAGGGGGAAAGGAAATGGCAGTATGCCACACCTCTCATTGTATTCGTGCACATCTTACGCACGGACAATCATGATGATCCTGATGCTTGCTGTTTTGCCAATAAGTGCACCCCCGCTCAGTGGGAACTTGTCGTGGCTTTGTCGGAGATTTATCTCACAGTTTCTCTGCAAGTTTAGCACACAGGAAGCAAGAAACCAGTGTGGCACACTCAGTCCGGCTCAAGGGGCATCACTATATGCGTGTGTTCACCGTGCACTCACCCAGCTTTTTCTCCCTCGCTAGTGTTTTCGTAATTCTCTCACAAGAACATGGAAAACTCAGCGCATACATGCGTCATTACAAGAAGTCTGAAAACGTTTCCGGTCAATCGGTAAAATATTAGAAACATTCAAGTTGTGTTAAACAAAACCGATTTGATGCCCTCGGAGGAGATTGACCCTGCATCCTGTTCATCAGGATTGGCTATTTGGCGGTTTATGAACTGTAACAAATTTGACGGTCGACGGGTCATAAACAGAGAGGGCTCAGAACTCGTGGAGATATAATTACCCAATTGAGCGAATCGTTTTCTGTGGTTCTAGAAGGAACCGAGGGGAGCCCAACCATTGGGATAGCATGTACATCGTGTTGCATCGAGTCACCGATATATGCCATCGATGGACGTTTGACTTGAACTATACCTGGTCTCAGGCTTCTACTGGATAGTGATCCCCGCGTTCATTGAATAGATTATGGAGGGAACAACTGTTTTTCTCGTCCGTTCAAGCAGGCTTAGATTTCTGGTGCTAATATCCAGACTTAGGGTGTTTACTTACGTCGACACACATTAATGCAAGAATGAAGCTTGCAGGGGAAATTGGTACTCAGCACGCCTGCAATTTCTAAAACAGCCCATCGACTGCGGTCCCACAGAGTGCGGACCGGCGTCGGCCCATTGGCAGCCCGCGGCAGATTCAATAGAAAGATGCCATTTTAGGCTCAAAACTTGTTCTCATCCTCGTACTTTCACCTTCCATCATTGTTTCTCTATTGAAACGCCTGCAGGTTCGCTCTCAAGCCCTCCCGTCACCTGAGCGTACCGCAGGAGCAGATCAATCATTAAATAGCGACGTAAATTTCCCTTCGTCCTGTCATAGCCTTTGTATCATATAAGGACGGAGTTGGAAATTTTTCATTTGCGTACTGCTGTCCAGTGTACATGCGACCTTCGTTTTCTCAATGCCGATGCCTACCGGCATTCAGTGCCAGACTGCACGAAACATGATTATTTTGGGATAAGAGACTTCTTGGAATGCTGTTTATGTTTGATCACGAACTTACCTGGATTCGTTCGTCTGCAGGATCTGCAACAGGAGATCATGATCAGCAGTGTCAGTTCAAGTTGCCGCATAGCAGCATAATGGCTTCTCCGTTGATCGGATGATGATGCGCATTTCTTACACTCGATTGAGGGAGCCGACCCCTAGCGTAGTTCAGTAACATTCTATCCAGAGAAATTTGCCTACCTACTCGCCATTCCGCTTAGTTACAAAAAAAATAAGTAAAAATAAAAGAAAGTCAGCAATAACTCAAAGGAAGAGCCAAGTCCAAGCGTTGTTACTTTTGCAGGCAGTAGATTAAAGCTAGGATCAGAAAAACCACGACGTCCCGTAATATCGCTTTAACTTAACAGAAGCGGCAGGCTGACGTCAATGTCGATATTCTGGTTCCGGTCTCACATCCTTCGTACTTTGCTTCGGACGATTCTCGTCGATAGGAGTACTTATTCATTGCTTTTTGAGAGCGAAGACATTTTTGTTGCAAAAGAAAACAGCCAGCACGTTGGATTTCGATGGACGAATGACAAAACTTGTTTAGTTTGGATTGCAATCTGAATATCTGAATCCCCTGAAATGAAAATTAATTTAATGAAATACGTCCGAGGCCCGATTCCGCTCCGATGATTAAGCTTCGAGTTTCAAGGATGGCGAATGATTGAACCGCTACATGCACAGACTCAAAGTTGGAGCCAGCCAGAGCAAGTCAGTGGAATCTGGGTTGCCAAACTAGGATAAATGGGGGGATAAGCATATGACCAGCGACCCTCCGTGCTCAAAGTCAAGAAATTGGTCAGAAACGGCATTGTCAGATGGGAACTGGTTTGTGGTATTGTAGGGACGGACGAATACGCGGGGATCAAGGACTACCCGAAATATCTTCTGGCTAGGTAGTCCTATCACAACGTCGCGCTGCAAAGTACTATGTCTTTTTATGTATATACACTTACCGTGAGGGCATGCAACTGCGTGCCCTAGTCATATGGAGGAAAACACGACTGGCTTCTGCTTGGCAGATCTCTTGCGTCCCAATAAATAAATTGAGAACCATTGATCGAACCTGTAATGCCTACCATATCCCTCGGGACAGCGGGCAACAAAGAGGATACAAAAAAAAATTGATTTATCCTAATTAAGATAAATGTGCATCGGTCAAAAATTATGCATGGTCCGCGGGGATGCGATGCGGGGATGCGATAAGGGAGATTCGAGCAAACTGTCGTGCGAAAGCTATCCTAAGTTATTCCACTAATTTGTGTATCACGTGTAAGCGGCAATCGCGTCTGTCACGCGTTGTCACGGGCCGCGGCCAGATTGATATCTTGGACGGTGTAGTCCAGAATACTTTGAGTATACTCTTCCCTTCTTTCCAGCCATTGGGACGCTCTCACTTCTACTCAATCTTGTTACGTACCAAAACGCGTGCTTTCCATAATGAACGAGAGGCAACGTGTTATTGTATCAAGACTCTTTGTACCATCTGGCAACCTCTTTGACAATAGCCCTACTTATCGAACCTAGAAGGCGTAATCGACGCTCTCCTTGCGAAACCTACTTCAAATTATCCAGCAGTATGTAGCTTGAGTGGATCAAGGACGAGTCTTTGGGTTTCGGCACTCGGACTACATCGAGTGCGCCCTAGAGGGTTACAAGCAAAACTTCGATACATACCCAAGCCCAAGACCATTTTGGGACCAGATTAAGAACCGGATCAATTTCGACCTGGATTATTTAATGCTCTTTCTTTTCCTTTGCCTAACCTCAGAAGTGAAGGCTGTCAATCGGAGGAACTGGTAAGCCGACCACTGAGTGTAAGCGCAAACCTCATCGCGACCATCTCAAGATCAAATTCGAGATTCCGTCTGCCCGACATTGCTGTTGCAAGTCAATGCTCACACTCTTCATAGCTCATTGCACGATCGGTCGGAATGTAGACCGAGTTGAAAATCGCAGATGAAATCTACGGCTATCTAATTCTGGTCCATTCGGGAGAAAGCAGTGATAAATGCTCCGCTTGATAATTATGGAAGCTTGCTGAATCTACTGGGAGTTAATTGATTCTCAGCATATAAAGTCTCGTTTTGTATCCGTTCTATAGCAATAAACTTAGGGTATTCTCTGGTATTCTTCAGCCGTTTGTAACGTTTATAATATGTAATATATGTAGAATCATGTAACACATGAAGAGTAACATCGACAAAAGCCAGCACATGTAAATCTAGTATTCCTCCTATGCCAGTGCAAGCGAATGTATCAATAATGGACCAAAATTCCTGAGTCGACCAGCCTCCTTGATTATTACACTCGCCCACTTCGGGAAGGTCAAAGCTATATTTACCATGCCCATTTTAGGAATAATGACCCCTAAGTAGCAGGACGCCAAAATTGCCAATTGGAAAATATCTTACACGGCCACCCTGAACAAAGCTGTAACGCCGTCAAAGGCCATAGCTACGGGGTGCCTACCTGAATTTGGGATGAAAGTCTGAGACAGATGTTTATCACCAATTTCGGTAAGCCAGCGATCGTCGCGCATTTTTATCATTAATGAGTCAAAATGAGCGCATCGACCACGGCCATGAACTTAAGTTTGGCAACCATTTCGAGGTTAAAAATAGAAATCCTCCGTTCTTCACAGAACCTAACTAAGGTATAAACTTTAAGGTAGAGGTAGGGTAGTAATTCATTGACCTTCAAAAACATGTTTGAACGGTGGGTGGACTCGCGTACCGCTCAACTACCCCATACTTCTCCGGCGCTGCAGGCCGCTACGAGAAGCTCAGTATTATTTACAATCTATTGTGGTATTCGAAAATGTATGACCACATCCGCAAAAATATTCATAGGGTAAGGCCGCCGTGAAGGACTCGAAGGCGAACGCCAACCATTTAGTTACCGGTTTTAATGAGCCATTTTGGCTAGGATCAGTCCCGGAATTCTTATAAAATCTGGCAAATAGAGTTAGCCAACCTTGCGTCCCCTTTGCTGGTCAAAGAGAAGTTTTCACGCACAATCGTTCCTTCGAAGCCCGGACTTTCTATACTCCTTCCTGTTTTTGCATCCTGATGCGCTTCAACATCGTGTTTGTCATCACTGCGTTCGTTTCTGCTACTGCTTTTGCCTCTCCGGTCGCTGTAAGTACGATATTTTTTGAAGCAAAGAAGCCTTTGATGATCGATCTGCCCTCTTGACTTTAACTTATATATCCCAGGTTCAAGACGGTGGACTCGAGGTACGCGCAAAGACTAAAAATCGCCCCGGCGGACCTGTCGAAGTGCAGCCGCAGATAAAAGTCCAAGTTAATGTCGATGAGCTAACCGAAGCTACCAAGGATGGGATACGGCATATTATGACGCTGGTTCAGGGCCATCTTCAGCAAGGCGATAACGCCCACCGCACGTTCCCGCCACTCGTAATAACAAAAGGCACTTCGGCGGATAATGTTACACCAGTTCCCGCGCCATGGGTTGGATTCATCGTAACGGGGCTGGAGCCTGAATGTAGGACGCGGTGTACTGGCTTTTACTTTCCAGCGAATCCTCACCCAAGAGGCCGAGTGGATGCTCTGGATGTCAGACAGAGGTATCTGGTTAACCTTGCGCAAGGGGTTCAGAATCCTGTTCAGACCGTCACTGCGGTGTAGGAGCTGGGTAATTGTGACATAGCCTCTGCAGGAATGCGATCCGAGTATGCGGTAGAAAGATCTTCTAATAATGGAGAGGAACCAAACGCAGACCGCGTCAAGCTGAGCTCTTACTAAAATAAGACCAGCGCTTGAGGATAGGATAGAATGTATATACTGGCCAAGGTCCGATTCCCGAACGACCAGTTTACCATAATGTACCTACTACTATTATTGAGTAATCAAGGTCAATTGGAGGCAGCACTTCGAAGAGCAAGATCAGGTGTAAGAAATCATTCTGAGTTAGAGATAGAAATCAATATCTACAGAAACTTTAAATGAAATCAAGGTCAGGGTACTTAGTAAAAGGCTCATCAAAAAAAAAATTGAGCGGGCGAGGATAGCCTGGGGATTGTAGAATTCTCTTATCGCGAAGGACAGAGCATATACAGACATACCGATGAAATGCGGCCAGACAGACAACCAAGCCATCTCCTTCGACCGTGACCACATTCCACAAACAAAGTATGTTGCTCTCGGCATATAGCACAAGCTGAGATGGCTCCGACAAAATTAGCTTTTGAAAGCGTTACGTCGCGTTACGTAGCGCGTAAGTCACACATTCAATCATCACATGCTCGCTCACTGCAATGAATTTAGGCCCCATGATGCGCAACATTTCATCATTGAGAATTTAGTAGCACACGTTCATTGAAAATACAATTTCTCATCGCACGAGTCCTTTTTTTTTTCCCAGTGTCCAGTGTCTTATACTCTCCCCACTGGAGACCAGACAGGGTTATTGACAGTAATGTTCCCCACTCCTCCCGTAAAGATACCGTCTACAGTGAGTGCCAATTGAGGAGCGACAGTCACGTTAGGCTCCATGGCCCAAAGGGCAACAGCGACGGTACTGATACACGCAGTCAGTCGCGATACTAGTGAATGAACAATGCCATGATACTTACTTGGTTCCACTGAAGTCGAGAATTCCTTCATGGACAGGGAACTTGAACTGAGGTCTAGATAACGTAGTGGTGAGACCAGAGGTCAAAATCAACTGAAAACGACAGTACTTACCCCAAGTTCCCAACCCTCTTACCCATCATCCATCCATTGACAAAGAGATACACTCTGTAAGGTTGACCGAGCGCTTCCTCGAATGTGAACGACACCAATACATCAAATCCTTCCGGAATGTCCAAATCGAACGTCGTCACAAAGAAGCCTACCCCCGCAGCGGAATTCGGCAAGCCCTGGGAGAGATTTCGGGATACCCAAGAGGAAGTATCAAATCCGGGAAGATGCCATCCCTGACGTTCGCCAAACAGACCACCTTCATTGAGGACTCCACGGACTTTGTCGAGATATCCAGTATAGCCGCCGACTTTGCCTTGAACTTTCCATTCGGTAAAGTTGCCATTGTTGAGGTGGTAGCCTCTGATGCCACGAGGAGATTTGGGGTCATTGGTAGAGGCTGGAATAGCTCAGAAAACCAAAAAAAGTACAGCATCGAACAAGAGCATACGTACATCCTGACTCATCCAAACCCATGTTGTCCTGTTATATAAGGATTCCAGTCAAGGGCTACGAATGAGAACGAACAGCATTCGAACCTGAACGACCGTGATAACATTGTCTTGTCCGGTGCGCAGCGCACCCGCTGGGAAGGGAATCTTTTGATCAGTCTCAGCTATCGAATTTTCGTCGTTGGTAGAGCTGATGAAGGAAGTGAGCTAGTGAGCATTGTTTTGGATAACGAAACTTACTTTCCGAAGGACGTTGTCAAGAAAACGTCGTTGAGCCAGACACTTGCGGCAAAGGCTAAACGCAACAGTCATCCTGAGAAAAGGTTGAACGGGTCTAGTTCAAGAGTAAACGAACCTTCGCCGCCATTGATGGACAGGTTGACACTGGTTTCAGCACCGGTTCCGATGAAATGCCCTCTCCACAGGACAATGTTCTCGCAGCTTTGCCATCACGTGCTTCAATAAACAAGATACGATAGTAGTTGCAGAAAGCACTCACAAGCCATAATCACAACCATAGGTGATTCGACCATCTCCGTAGTTCATGGGGAACGGAATATTAGTGGTGGTGTGGTTCGCTACCGCCCAGCTGGAATCGTCAAAGCTACTTAGAATTTCAGGCAAACTATTATTGAACTTCCAGCCTGAGAGAACCGGAACGCGAATGTTCTTGGCAGTAGTAGAAGCCGGGATGGTTCCAGTACGGATAGATGAGCTTGTCGCAGAAGCAGATATCGGCACACGAGCCCCATTCCAAGTAACCGAAGTAACGCTAGAGGGAGCGATGACAGTGAGCTGAGTGTTAGAAGCTCCAGCAGTGACGTTAAGGTCTCCTTTGAGGGCAAGAACGCTGCCACTGATACTTGCGGAACGCACGAGATACGGTCCACCGACGAGGACAGACTCGTTTGTGCCAATGCCCCAGTAGTTGACAAAGTCACCAGACGCGGCAGGAATGACAGGAGAGAAGAACGTCTTTGCTGTGTTGGTATCCGCGAACAGCACGAGTTGTGTACTGGATTCAAAGATAGTAGCTAGACCCGAAAAGCCTGAAGCAACAGTGAATACCGTCTCGTTGCCGGAGAGGCCCACCCTTGAACCGGAAGTGACAGTAATTGAGGAAGAGTGTACTGAAGGCGTTCCTGATATAGGAAGTGCGAACTCATGTTGCTGAGCTGATGGACCATACAGGAAGACGATATGCTTGTTATTAATGACACCGGAGAAGAATACTTGCGCGGTCGAATATAGCAAGCTTGAGCCCGTCCCGAGTGCGTAATCTGTCAGAAGCACTTTCGATTCACGACCGGTGAGTGTGATGGCGGATGCAACGAGAGGAATCTGCAGTTTCTGTCCCGATGCAACAGTAACGTTCAACTTGAAAGTGGTAGTCGCACTGTAATTCAACGATATAGATGACATAAAGTAAAGAAGATGAACAAACATACGTAGAGGTAGAGTCGCTGTGCCTGACAATCCAGAAGCCCGCGCGAGAGTCAGGGTTCTGAATAAACGAAACAAACGCGGCAGAGTTGGTGACTCCACCAGCAGTAAGACCGCTGGAGGAATCTCCAATCCAATTCGTCTTGTAAAAGTCGGGAGTGCTTCGAAGGAAGATCCCTTGTAATTTCAACTCCGGGTGCTTGTCAGTTAGCGCTCTGTTTTCGGAGATCTGGAAAAATACTTCAATGTCCGAACCCAGAGAACGAAAGAACGTAGGAGCGTACCGTGGCGCCGTAATCATATGATGTGTATACCTACAGAAAATATCAGTTCCTGATGGTTATACCCTGCGGTCATCACAAACGTACACCACTGTCAAAAGTATCTCAGAACGTTTCGACGATTAGGAGGAAAGGAAAACTCACGGGAACGGAATTCCACCCCAAGAAGTGCCTACATTTGATCAACTTCACTTTCAGTTCGTGATGGTTCATCAAACACTTACCTCCGTAAATCATGTAGTAGCTGGTGAGCTTCGCGTTCATAGCCCACAGATTGCGATTGAACACTGACTGGAAGGTAGGACCTGTCAGGATCTCACATTGGGGGTATCCTAAGCAAGCGGATGTTGAGAGCATATCAAAAATACCCGGCTGATTTGAAGCTCACCTGGAGCAGTCGGGCCCCATGCATCGAATGATCCACCTTGGTAGGGGTATTAGGGTAGCGCAACATAGCGTTCAAGTGATTTTGAGTTACCTTGGAATTCTACAAGAAATGGATGAGAAAAATCCGAAGATATCTACATTGAGAACGGAAGAAACGAACCCGGTATGTATAGTGGCTGAGATGGGTTCGCCGATTCATGGTAGGAATGGTAATTAGTAACCACGGGGTTCCAATTCTGCGGAGTTGCGCAGTCAAATCCTTGCGGATAACTATCAAATCTGGATGAAGAAAACACAGTCAACAACCGCTGTGTCTTCAAGCGATATGCAACACACCCGTATAAATCGACAGCTCCCTAAGATTGAATAGGTCAATCATTGAATAAACTGCACATAAGATACGCATACTCACTGTTCCGTTGATAAAGTTATCGCCTTCTCCAGGGTCATTGTATGTTAACGGGATAACGATAGTGGAATTTCGATACACGGCTTCGAGTGCAGCGAAATAGCCTGCACCTTGCGCTTGGTCGTACTCATTATCTAGGAACATGCACATTAGCGAAATCAAAAAAGATCCCTGTTCAATACTCACCAACTTGAAGCAGGATAACCGGACCACCCTCGGTAATCTGGTTCGGCGACGTCTGGTTAATGATACCCAAGACATAATCCATCCATGCATCGGTATAGTCGGGCGCGGCTGTACGCAGCTGACCAGCGATTTCAGTGGTGATCCAATGCGCAATTCCGCCGGCGGTCGACTCGGCATTGATGTACTATAGAAAAACATGACATGAATACAACAGTGAGAATAAAACAAAATTGGACCGTAGACTCACAGGACCTGGGAACGTTTGACAGAAAATTGGAGACACCAACGGGAACGATCAGTAATATTCATGCCGAAATGCTTCGAACGTACCTGGTCGTAACGTGATCCATATTCCAGCTTCTTTTGCAGCATCGTAGAGCGGCTGCAGCGCCCTCCAGTCATTAAAATCGACTACCCCCCTCGAGGGGTTAATGGCGGCCATCAGCGTATACACACTGACACCATTAATACCTGCGGCCTTAACCTTTTCCAAAATATCGATCCATAGGTCTGGGACTGGTAGACGGTATGTGTGGAATTCGCCAGAGCTGTAAGGGAAATCTGATTAAGCATCCAAGAATAGAGAAAGAGACAATTTGACTTGCTGTAGGAAAATCCGTTGACCTTGCAAGGAAAGACTGAAGTTGTCGAACGAGACTTCGTTAGTGAAACGCGGAGAAATCAAGTTCCGCCTGCTATGACGAGCGGGAAGAGGATCGTTGAATGGATTCGGCACAGCTTCGAAAGCCAACCCAAGAGGAGCCAGAAAGGCCAACAAGACAGGAAACAGCATCGCAGTAACCCATACGCGCATTTTGGAATAAGAAGATGGGTTCTGGTCACCTTATTTCGCTGAGGGGTTTATATAACTTCTCCACTGCCCCATAACTGCCTGACGTAGTAACATCTCAGTCCCATGATCTCTGACCCGCGAGGAGATGACTTCGAAGAGTTAAAAATCATCGTATATTTATTTTCTTACAGCTTGACGGACCGCTCAAGCAAGAATTCGGAGCGAGTGTATGTCTCACACGGTTGGAAATATTACGATGGGAATTCCTGGTGGGGACACATGCTTTTGTTAATAGAAAAGTTGCAGCAAGATTTCAATCAATGAAGACTCACCTGGTCTTCTTCAGCTCCTTCTGGGCGTTCCAAGAAGCATTAAAGGAACTGAACAGTTCAACAACAGCAGTTCAAGTTGTGGTAAAGAAGCGCTCAAGGTTATCCCGGCGCTAATTGTCTCACTCTTTCAACTCTCAACTAGACCATGACCAGCTTAGAGTGGCACAAAGAGATCGTCCAAAAGTACAATTCCTTGCCTAGGAAGCGCATGGCTCCCTCTGGCTTGGTACCAAACACCTGGCATTTCGATCTCAGGTATATCCCTATCTCCCCCCCGGCTCACATGCTCTTCATTATCCAGAAAGAAAGCCAATTCGTTGCCAACCAAACTCTACCTGTAGGAAAGAAAGACTCTGAACCAGGTCTTATATACTTTCCCGAAACAGCCAAAGAAGCTGCCCTCGAAATTTGTCTAGGTCTCATGCATCAATTTCTTACAAACTACGATCTAAAAGTTAAACCTCTCGCTCCTTGGGCCCTCACGACAGACGATCGTGCTCTCGCAAAAGCCGTTCAAGAGCAATTCAAAGCTCTCGGCGTCAAAGAAGATCGATGCAAAGTTGATTTCGTCGGTAGTATGACCCAATTCGCTCATACACATTTCGAGGAGATCTACAAAAACATGAAGACCATGCTTGGATTTGCTGAAATAGCCCAAGCGGCTCTCTCAACTCCACAGTCTATCTCCTTTTCAAACCTTCTCAAGCGAGACGCAAACGCCTGGGCTTTTTCTTCTTCGTTGCACTTGCACGATGCAGATGCAATGCAAATGCAAACTATGCTGGATTACTTTCGAGAATTTGCTAATAACGAACCACGAGCTGTCAATATGGATGGTCCGGATATGCGCACTCGTCTACCGAACACTTTGGAGCAAGTTGAAGAAATTTTAAGCTCGATCACATTGGACGAAGTCCGAAAAAAGGCAGACGCAGGAGACGCGCAACAGGCTGTCGACGCTGCTCTGAGGTGAAGCATCAATATGTCAATCAATACGTTCCTGCGTCTAATATACAAACACATCTACATAGGCTAAAGTACGGTATTAAATGCACCCAAGATCGTATCTTGAGCAGGCAGTACCTCATTAAAGCAGCGTTGGACAAAAAAGCCTCTCCTCAAACTCGCTCCATGGCCCATTCCATGCTCATCTTTTGGTACATCGCCGGGCACACTGGTGACGTCCGTGCTCGATATATGTTCGCAGCTTCTTATCACGCCGACGAGGCCATTCGACTCGTCTCTGAGAACACACCCGTTGTTTTGGCTTCACCCAACGTCCTATGTTTCGCTTCCAGAAACTTTGAGCCTCTGACGTCTGCTCTCCAAGTTCCAGAGTTGTTAGTGCACTTCAAGTGGGTAGTGAAGGCCACAGACCAGCGGACGCTGTATATGAAACTGGAGCAGCAGGCCGCAGAGAAAAAGATGATGAAGCGGCCGAACCGATATCGCTGCGCGAACGTTGGATGTGGAATCGAATCTGACACGGGAAAAATGTTGTCTCAATGTGAGCCCTCGCTTTCTTCCTCACTCCTCGTCATCCTCATCTCTCACAAACGCAGGTTCTGGAAAATGCGATCGAGACAAGAAACCCAGTTACTGTAGCAAAGCGTAAGTGTCTAATCTGATTTTCTCGATACAAATGCTCATCATTCGCTGCTAGCTGTCGTAAGTAGTTCACTGAGGAATACTCTCTAGGACTGACTCAAAATCTGAATTGTCTCTCCATACCACAGAAAAAGAGGTTCGTCTTCCTCACACTTTCGCGCAGCAGTGACTCCGGACTGATCATCCTCGCGATAGGACTGGAAAAACCACAAGCCCTTTTGCAGACCCGGCGCTCCATGCTCCGTCATCGATACCACTATCACTCCCAGCGGCATCAGCCAACAAGGCTCGATTCGTGTTCCGGTCCATCACGCCGACGGCACTACGACCGTCATTTCAACCTCGACAATGGACCCAGAAATGCTGAAGCAAATGAGAGACGTCGTAGCGGAACGCGGAAGTCTCGGCGGGGGCTATACAAGGACGGAGATACATGAGATTGACCGGCTGATGTAGGCCCGGCTTGAGCCCATAATCTTGAAAACTAACAGGCGTCCAGCGGATATAGTGGTGTGCATACACTTGGAAGATGAAGATATATATGATAATACAGCGTACGAGTACAATAGGCTATCAAATAACACATTGATTCAGTTCAGCGTTCGACGAGCAGTCGCAGTGGCACTTGAAGGGAAAAAAACTCACATAGCCTGTATGACGAAAACAAATAATTGGACAGCAGAGATAAAAAGATGTGAAAGGGCCACGGACACGCGCTGCGCTAAGCGTCGTCCGTCATGATTGCGAAAAACTCTTGCTCATTAATCGCATTGTCCTGGTCAAGATCGAATTCGTCTATCATGGCTTGTCTAGGGAGGAAAAAATAGAAAAAAACCGTCAACCTTTCGAAAATTTGCAACACGGCGAGGCCCAAAAAATGGAAAGGAAAACGCACAGTTCATCATCTTCCAAGCGATCCCCAATTTCCTTTGCTACTCTCCGAAGATCCTTGAGCTCGATCCTACCCTTGTTATCACTATCGAAAAGCTGAAAAGCGCGTCGAATCTCTTCCATTGGATCTCGCGCTAATATCCGGTCGCTCACTACAAAACGAGAAAAAAAAAAGGCGTCAGTTTAGCTCAAAAAGCCCCCAAATATCAAAAAAAAAACCACCACTCACTAATCTTCGCGAAATCCTCAAAATCCATAAACCCATGCCCCGTCTTATCATGATCCCTAAGAATCTTCAACACCTCCGCCTTCTTCAAATCAAAGCCCAATGCCCTCATGGCAACCTTGAGCTCGTGATAATCAATCCGCCCGTCCTTGTCCGTATCGAACAGCTCAAAGGCTTCTTTGATTTCTTGTTTCTGCTCGTCGGTCAGCTCGGGACGAGAGTGCGTGCGGCGTTTGGATTTTGATGCGCCGTACATGGTGGGTAGGATGGAGTTGAGAGTTGGAAGAAAGAACGGATGTGGAACAAGGAGGAACGAATCGGTGACACTGGTGGTGGTCGTGAAGAGCAGACGCGTTTGGACCAAGCTTGTGCAAATTCTACCACGTGATAATCAACAGGGTTCTGAGCGCTAAAAGACTAAAGCGGCTAAGCGGCAAAGTGGAATCAAAGTAGATGCAAATAGAAAAAAATACATTTGAGAGTGAGTAGTGTACCTAAAAGAAACAACTAAAAGACTACATAGGAGGATACATATATCTGTATACCAAAGTAAAACAAAAAAGCACTTAAATCATTGATTTAAAAGGAACGTACGTAACCAAGAAAGAAAAAACCTAGCGGGAGGTTTTGTTTTGAAGGTTCACGGTCAAGAGCAAGAATTTTGCGGGAATAGATTGAACAAATGAAGAACATGTAAAAAAACGAAATTGAAAGCTAAACGAACTGAACTAGACTGAACGAATGAACTGAATGAATGTATGAATGAGGGAGCAGCATAAACCCAAGTGCAAGTATTAGTCAAAGAGCCAGTGAAAAAGCAGGACGATAGCGAAAACTATACAGCGATTGAAGATAAAAGATTGACGAAGATGGAACAGAGAGCGAGTTAAACTATCATATTGAAGAAGAAGAAACAAAGTAAAGAAAAGCAGAACGAAAAAGACAGAAAAGAAACACACCATACCAACTACCCATTCATTCAGCACCCAGCGCAACGTTCCGTTTCGCTGTACGTAGGTCCTCAACTGCACCTTAATCACGAATTATGACTCTCGCATCCCGTCAACCATCCACCATCAAGCCCTCCAATCCTGCTCACTCCCCACAGGGCGCAACGTAATCCTCGGTTCCAACGACTGCATCGTCATACCATTTCCATTTCCATTCGGACCGTTCGCACTAGAAGCCATAGAAGGCAAAAAACCGGCAGACCCTGTTCGATGAGGATGATGAGGATGATGATGACCACGCGCCGAGTGCGAATTACCTGCAGCCGGATCCGTCACAACATTCCCGTTCCCGTTCGCATGCGAATGGGCCGGAGGCTGAGCATACCCCAACCCATTCGGCCCAGCCCCAGCCCCAGCACCTATGAACATATCCTTAGTAAGACCATGTTCACGCCCATTCGACCCATCCCCATTCCTACTCGTCTCAATACTCCCATTGGGGCCATCAATATCCTTCTTCCCGTTCCCATTCCCATTAGTACTCCTCAACGTCGACGTAGTCGACGTCGTACTCCTCAAACTCGACATGGCCATATTATACTGGAACGTCTCGTCATCCATCTCGTGCCCATGCCCATGCCCATGCCCAAGCACATGTCCATGTCCATGTCCATGTCCGTGATACCCATTAGGAGAATGTTGCAAGACATCCGTCGCAGACGACTCGTACGAGGTCGCCCCTGACGAATAAGCCGCTTTGGAGAGCGAAAACTGTCCCGAAGACGACAAATGATGACCTTGGCCATGGGCAGTATGAATATGGGGGTTATATGATTTACTATGAGTGTCAGAATGATGATGAGGAGCGACGTGGAGCGAGGGGGCGAAGGGGGAGATATACGGCTTGGCGCCGGGAAAACCAGAGGTCGACGTTGACCCGGAATGATGATGTCCCCAGTCAGGACCAGACCCAACGAGAGTCGCTGTAGATGAGATCGAACCCAATGAGGACAGCGGGGGTGCGTATGACGACGTGAGGGTATGATGAAGAGGCGTAATAAGGGTCGGCGCGCCCTTGAGTGGCGCACGTAAGGAAAGAAGGTTGGATACAGCGTCCTGTTCTCCAGCGTCAGAAGAGGCAGAGCCACCACTATTGTCCTCGTCAGCGCTCCCGTTACCATCGTCTTCATCATCTTCCTCCTCTGAAGACGCCCGCCTTCGGTTTCCTCTTCCTCTGGAACCCGAATAGTTTTTAGTCGACTTGGACCCCTTCCCTTTCGACTTGCCCTTTGTCTTGGTCTTCCCAGTGGGAAGAAGGACAACAGGTCCACCGGAAGCAGTCATAGCAGCAGTAGCTTGAGCCTGCTTGTGCACTTTGAGATGCTGGAGCAGATTATCATGACGATTAAAATGTTTGTCACACTCGGGATAGGTACATTTAAAAGCTAAATGAAAGAAAAAATTTAGATCTTCCGTTCCGAGAAAGAGTAACGAAAGAAAACTAACGTTTTTCATGTGTGTGTATACTCCTGATATGCCTCTTTAAATGTTCTCCGCGGTAAAAACATTTCCCACATCCTTCAACGGAGCAAACGTACGATCGTTTCTCTTTGGGGGTGGAGCTGGGAGTCGTCGGCGTAGTATTGCCTGTGGGCGGGACCGGATCCGTAATTATCTCCGCACCAGTGGTGGTGATGACCCGCACAGGGACCCTTCGTCCTCGGCTCTTTTTTGTGAGGTTCGGTACAGGGGTGGGAAGCGTAGCGCGCATGGCGCGTTTGGTACCGATTCGGGTCGCGATGAGCGGAGCAGTGCTGATTGAAGCAGAACCAGTAGGGACAGTTGATGATGAAGCAGATTCTGATGACCCGTCAGCATTGTTATTTTCGGTAAGCGATGGCGATTGTGAATTAAGACCTGCTACATGCGGCTGGGAAGAATCCTGAGCAGGCACGTCTGCTGCGGCAGATTTCCGCGTTCTTCTTGTTATTTTCTGTCTTTTGGAGGCTGGGGCAGCTTCGGAGGCATGGGAGGCAGCGTCATCGGATGAGCCATCGTGGAAATTATCTTGGAGAATGCGTCGTTTTGCGGACCGGCCTGATAAAGAACGAGTGACGGGTCTTCGCGAGGCCTGTGCTGCTTTTTCAGAAAGATTCTCTACAGCTGCTGGAATTTTTGTATTCGCCTCTGAATTGCGTGGCGACAAAGAGGTGATGGATGTTGCGTTAGTCTGGATGTATTAAAGCATATTTAGATATCCAAGCAGGAGGCACGATTATTACGCACATTGTCCACGACATCCGGATTCCCTGGGATCTCAGCAGGAACTTCCGTTGCACTAGAGCCTTGTACAGAATTTTCCTTTGGTTCTTCCATGATCTGAATAATATCAGTGACGGATGCAAGTTGTTCGAGTTTCCACAAGACTCGATGACAGGGGTGAAGTAAAGGGCTCTTTCCAACTGGCTAAAAGATGAGTCAGCTGGTGAACGTCGTTTCTCCTTGCTATGGTCCAAGGCTAGGACCAATTTAAGGAGAAAAATGGGGTGGAAGGTGGTGGAAGGAAGGCAAGAGGCAAACAGAACGCCCTATAGGGGCTTTATTCAATACGGCGTACGCGACGTCCGGCTTGACCCCCCGTCAAATTTCTGAAATTCCCAGGGGAACCTTCACTAGAATTGCACCCACAAAGAACGCTTTATCTTTTCTTAGATCGTCCTTACTAGCAAACGTTCGCTGGAATTACCTTTGAAGCATTCATCTAGATACAATCTATACCAAAGTTTTTTTTCTGAAATTTCGGAGGCAATTATGCTGACCCTGGGCGTTTATTAAATATCGGGCAGGTCGGAAAGAATCAGCGCCTAGTTAGTCTACAGAGTCCCCTCAGTCATAATCTCGTCTCATCTCATCCGAACAGGACATGTCATAAACCTTGGAAGCCGACTATGACCTTACAGGGAACCCTCTGCCGTTCTACCTTCGAATATATCCGGAAGGTGCGTATTTCTTTCATGGCGCGGACGGATAATCGAGTACAAAAGGCGGGCAAATTGAGACTGGCAAACACATGAAAGACTTGCATTTAGCGGAGCGTACTTTTAACCTCGATAGTATTCATAGTCGCTGCCAACACTGTTAGAGCAGAAGGCGAGCGTAACAATGTTTAGTTCCTGTTACTGCACCGTACCTATTCCTGCATCTACTCCTTACCTCCACCGTGCTCTCCGTCCATTGGTAAATTCCTTAAAGATCGGGACCCAGAATTGGCGTTTGATTCAACCCTCGCCTAAGTTGTCCCTACATTGTCTCCTGTGGATGCCCTTTGATGTAAGGCGTATGTTCTTTTTTTGGAGGGGTTGTGTCTTCGGGTACCGGATAAAGTCGCCTCCCTATTTGCAAGGTCCCTCGACCGAGCGAGGCGCGTATGTTCTTTCGTTCGAGGAAATCGGCGTAAAGTTTTGATTTTCTTATCTGTCATTACGAACTCTGCATTCGGCGCTGCAGTCTCGGGAAGGCAAAGAGCTCGGCTGATGCGCTCCTCCAACATGATGGAAAGGAGAGAGGGGGTGGGGGGATTGTACACAAATTCCTTTACGTATCATCGATGTTTCGCAAACCTTCAAAGTGAGCCCGTATCGCTTCGACCAAAGAATGTGGATTGGGCTTTGGTGCGACTACATCGACGTGAAGATGGAGAGTATCATGAAGAAAGGAAGCCGTAGTGGGACCAATGGCAGCGATACGCGCCAAGGGGAGGAGTTGATCGCTACCCGATTGTATTGACAGGGAGTCGGTGGCAGACTGGAAGCGGAAACAAGCCTGAAGGTGAGGGTAAACAAATTCCGCTGCTGATGGGGCGAAGAATATAATCCAAAATTCTGCATCTAGAGATGTATTAGTAGATCAAAAAGGATTAAAGAACTTGATATATACCTCTGTCGAGACCGTTCAAAGCTTCACCAAGATCAGCTGGAAATCTAGAGCTCCCGCACGTCCCGTATACCTGGAGCGATTCCAGTTCAACATGACCTTCACTCATGATGCTAGGAAGTGTATCCCGGTTCTTGTCTCCGGTCAGATACAGCAACCGTTTCGCATCATCCTGCAAGTCGTCTAGGATAAACCGTGCCAACTGTTCCGCCGTCCCCGTATGTTCACCGCGAATCTGCCCCGGTTCGGGATAGATTTCACGTAAAGACGCAGCGGTGGCGGATCCAACGACGTAGAAAGGGATTCTAGACCATGCCTCCGTAATACTTCTATCCGGCTGCGCAACGGATGTCTTCCATGCTTCACAGGATCTAGCGCTTGTCATGATGGCACCGTCTACGTTCGGTTGTTCCCTGGTAATCACCTCTTGTAACTTGTCCAGGTTGACTATAACGGTTTCCAGGACTGGAATGCAAACAGCTCTGCATTGGAGGCCAATGGATTCAAAAGCGGATAGGTATTTGTCGGGAGATGAAGAGGCTTCGGGGGCGCGCAAGAGGATGGCGTTTATCTTCATTTTGGTTTGAAGAAGAAGACGGAGTTTTCGGCCCGGAAGAGGTCATATCTCCTACGTTGCTTTACATGGTGTCGACGCGTCGCGATACGATGTTCACAAAGGCTTTCCTTCGACAATGTATCCCAAAGACCTGCTTGGGCAATGGCAGGAGGGATCTAGATCATTGGTCTGCATTTTGATAATTCATCATTTTATCCTCAGTTGATTCAAATTTTTCAGATTCCGACTTTTCAAACCCATAGCATCTAACTGTACATGTTGAGGCCCTGAGGCCCAGGCAAGGGGTTTTTGTCATTATAGGTCCACCACAATATCAATTTTTTTCTCCGAATGGACCAGCTGGACTAAAATACACTCTCTTCTTTCGTCGAACAAGAGTGCCATACTCTGTTCCTGCCATACGAAAAAGACCGTTTGTTGGCCCTTTTGCGGTCATATAAAAGCCAACAATCTTTTGTTCTCGTTTATGGGATGCTTTCTAAATCATGGGCCGAACCAAGGTGCGTCCGATTCCTTGCTGCCCCTGGCCATCTCCATCAAAAGTCTGACTCTTAACTTTGCAGATTGAAATTGTTATACCATTCAGGAATCCAGAAGGATGTGAGCCACTTGAACCTCCCGTCCTCTGCTACTTCATTCATCCTGGAAAACTAGATACACGAACCGTATGGGGCGCAATCATTCCTCCGTCTGCTCCTATAGCGCAAATGAAGAAGGAGACTCTATCCAAGACCAAATTCGTCGTGAGTCCGATTCACACTTCTTCCCCTTCGTGTTTATTGAACGCAGATTCCTCACTGTGACCGCAGCGAAACCCAGCAAAGAAGGGTTCTAAAACCCCTCCTGCGATGACAACCCCCACCGTGACTGCACCTGCTACGAAGAGACACCCGTTACGAGAATGTAGGAAGAAAGCTTGAGCTCGCATAGTCAAAAGCACTACTCGTTCATCCCAGCTGCCCAGAATTGTATTATAGACCAAGGTGTGTCGACGTGTAGCTCTACTTCAGGTCAACAACTAATGTATACAGTCAGTGTATATATACTCTAAACTATCGTCCGCTCAGAATATCATCGAGGACAAATGTACAGTACATTCAAAACCTCGTTACTCCCTGCAAATACACCCATTTCCCGAGCAACTTGCCATCACTTCGGAAGATGGTGTTCTACACACAACGTGATGAAGCGTACCTCCTTTCGCAGACACCTCAGATCCCCCTCAAGCTCGCCAAGCTGAATACCCGTGCATGCCATATATGCATAGGTTGACATCATCTTTTGGGATCAACGGTCTTCCAAGACCTAGTTCTGACGCATTCGCCACATTAATCAATAAGGCTCGCAACGGAGAGTGAATAGCTTTTACTTCGAATCTTCCAAAAGTCGTTGCGACGTTAGATGAGCTTTCGATTTATCAACAAGAAGCTCAAGTCCAGATAGTTCGTCGCCGGGAGGGGCCCAACTTTGCTTCAGGACACAGGTTAAGTCGTCTCGATAACGCCAGAAGGCATAAAGTTCTGTTTTCGTCTCACATATATCCCGATGCTATCGCTTCCACAGCTTCCTATGATACTCCAGAGACTCGAACGCTGGTCGCGTCCCTGTGTCGGGTCGAGTAGCAAGCTTTGAGTGGTCAAAACTGTGAGGAATAGACAGCCATGCTTGAGAATGTATAATCGTAATCTTTCCAAACAAACATCAAGGACTGAGACGGTGGGATCCAAAATGGTAAGAGTACTGTACTGAATACTTAAATCAATATAAACCATCAGTAGAGATCTGGTCAAGCTGCATTGTACATTGTGTTTGCGGATCCGGATCGGCCATGCTACGCCGCAGCCCGTGACAACTGATTTATGTAATTGTAAACGATTCTGAACACTCACTACGTCCGTAGCTTCCACTGCTCGTTTGACTCTCAATGGCTCGCACGAAGGCAAGGATCTTCTCTTTAATACAACTTGCCGCTTGCGGATCCGAATCGTTAGCTAACACTTTAACAATCGCAGCAAACTGCGCGCCGTAGCCTAGGTTCAATAGCTCCACGAAAACAACTGCAAGCCTCCTCTCAAGGTACGCAGCCGTTCTAACCGTATCAGCCTGGCATTCACACCTACTCACGCTGTCCCATTGCATAAGCCCTCCCCGTTCAAAGACCCGTAATAAAACAGTCACAGCCAGGTGCGGTCCAAGCTTAACGGTCCTTTGGGATCTACGGCTCAGGATGTTGATTGTTTCATCTCATCACAGTTCGCAAACCGAATAACTTCCATTGGATCGATGCAGCTGAGCTTATGTCGATAAAGAAGAAAGGAGATAGTAATCCGACAAATGCTGAAGTTGAAGGAGATGCGAATCAATAGGCGGCAATGGCATGTTCAAGTTGTGGAAGTACAGTAAACGGCCAATTTGTAGCTGCTCGGATCTTTGCGTATTCGTAACAAGAATCAGAGTTTCGTTGCGTGGACGTTCGGAGAGTTAAGATTGCCTGTTTCGGCAATTAAGAGCCCACGTTTCACATATTTACAGCTTTGACCTCTACGCCGACAGGGGTGTTTCTCATAGCTTGCTCCCATCGGTGCAATGCATCGCGATTATGAGCGATACGGTGCTTGTTTCCACTGGAAAATTTAATGGAGCAGAGTCTTTTATAGTGGTGAAGGGCATAAAGGATCGGGGCACTTCCTGAGGTAGAGTCTTTTTGAATAGTTGATTCACATCGAGGAATTTTAATGGCGCGATTAGAGCAGAACAGGAGTGAAAGCGGGTGCATTGAGTGGTGAGAGCGGTGGGTTCGGCTGGCGAATTCAATAGATCAAAGCCTTACCATTGTCTTGAATGGCTTGGAGGAATTCTCTGGCATAACTAGAGTAAAACAGGAGCAAAACGGGTGCATTGAGTGGTGAGCATTAAACAGGGTGAGCCTCTTACTTTCTTCCATCTCCACGTCGAAATAAGATGTCTCTTATCCATTCAAGTCAAGTGGCTTCGACGAGGGGCTTCAAGCCAACGAGTTTCCTCAGTAAAGCTATGCCTTCCTCCTTAACTCGTCTCAGAGATCGCGAGACAGAAGCATTTTGATCTCCACAATGATTCATTCGACGTAGGTCTCATCCTCACCAAGCAGAAACTGTCCGTTCGATTTAGAAGTAATCATCGACCCTATGTTGTAGAAACAACATAGGGTGGACTTGGGATGGATAAGATGGATGGGTATAAAAGGTCGACCATGAAGCTCGTTTTTCTTCATTCGAGTCTCAACGACTGCATCTCACAGTTATCAGGACTTCTCCAATTAACTCTTCCTAACTACTACCAAGCCTCTTCATCATGCAATTCAAACTCTCCTCTTTCGCCGCTCTCGCGGTCATCGTTACCGCATCTTTTGCTAGTCCAGTTCCTCGTCCCGACATCTCTCGCAGGGGCAACGAATATGGCAGAGGCAATGGCAACGGTGTTAGTGTCACTTCGGGAACTGATGCCGGAGTTCAGGGAAGCTCAGGTAACTGGGGTTCCGGCTCTCATGGAAGTAGCGGGGACAGCTGGGGTTCTGGCTCTCCTGGAAGCGGCGGGAACACCTGGGGCTCCGGCTCTGGGTCATCTGGAAACAGCGGGAGCACCTGGGGTTCCGGATCTGGTTCCGGCTCTCATGGAACTGGTGGCGATAGCTGGGGCTCTGATTCTGGCTCATATGGAAGTGGAGAAGACAGCTGGGGTTCCGGCTCTCATGGAAGCGATGGAGACAGCTGGGGTTCCGGCTCTCATGGAAGCGACGGAGACAACTGGGGCTCTGGATCTGGCTCTCAAGGGAACGACGGAGGTCTATTGGATCTCAATGGCAATTCTTGTCCACTAGGATGGATCCTGAATGGTAAGCAACGTGCTCGTTTCAAATTCCGGACTCAGAAGTTAAAGTTTCCTTTTTCTCTTTTCCCCAGAACTAGGCGTTTGCTGCGAACCCGGCTCTGAGGGAAACAGCGATAGCGGCAGCGGTCTTCTTGGCAAAATCGGATTGTAATTTGTTCCGATCCGGGAAGAGGGCAATGACTGTTTATGCAGCCCACGACTTGGAATCAATGAGCAAAACAAGAATTGAAACGGACTTCGACTGTACATTACTGCTTTTTTGTCGCCTTCTCTCTACAATTTGTACTGTATATATACTCTATTCGTCTTGACATCTCACTTTTGTCGATTTTGAACTACAAATTTTGAGCTCTCTACTTCAAAGCTGGCAACTTCGACCGAGGATCAAACCTTTCAAGACTGAGTCCTTTACATACCAGCGAGACTAGTGAATAAACGATGGGCGGCCCGGTCAAACTCCAGAAAATGATGACTCGGAGACCTGGCTCTAGCTGTAGCTGACCAACATGATTGACAAACTTCTAAGAACGTCCTGAAATTCCGAGAGAGGAAGGGAAATTGTGATCCTGCCCCTAGAATAGGTGGCCTACTTACTAGCTCATGTACACAAGCACATCTTCTGCTGTTATTCCCTATCATTGAACTAGAAATCTCATCGAAGCAAAGCTTCTAAAATAGCTCGTACCAAGGTTCATAAATTTCCCATGGGCACATTTCTTCTTATTCTGACGTTTATCTATGCATTATTTCGCTCATAGAAACATAGGAAGTTCATTTTGTTGTAGATTCGTTCCCTTTGAACTCTTTCCCACTTTCCCAGTCATTGATAGGAAAGGTGTCACCCCGTTCGCAAATAGGTTGACACTTCAATGCATTTTACGAGCAGACCGCAGCTTCAAGTACATAATGATAGTTTCATTCCGGCGTTTCTCTCTAAGCTTCTCCCCAGGCGGCTAACGTCGTTCAAGATTGCCCAATGGAAGACTGCGCCGCAGGTATGGTTTGCAAGAAGCGTTCATTAAACCGTCACGTTCATTGTTCAGCTTCTCAAGATCTTGTCAGCTGTGACTAACGCTGCATGAAAGACCGGACATTGTTCGGACTGATTCATCTTGTCGGTCAAAGCTTATCCAGTGAGCTTCAAGGTCAAAAAACAGAGACTCTTGGCCGTGTTTCTGACTCTGAGGACAAAAACGGCGATGTGCGGAGACAGTTCTAAGAAGCGGTCAAAGCTGTAAATATCATCCACGTGAGTCGATCACTTGATCACCTGGCGCCGTTATGCATAATAAGTCCTGCCTAAACATTGCTAGCTCTCTGACGGTCGATTGAAAGAAGGTAAATTTCACACATAAAGTTTACTAGGGTCTTGTAAGAAATTTCCCATGCGTGTTGCTCTATGAGGTGGTGTTGCTGCGGTTTCAATAGACAAATATGGAATCCTGGTTGTTACAATACGAGGATAAGTGCACTTTGTGAAAAGAATGACTTTCTCAGTGTTCAATATGTGGTTTCGCAGAGCGGTGAATACCAGCGGGACTGCTCAGAGTGATCGTGAGGAGCACGCGGCCTTGTATTTTGCACCATAACAGAGTGTTGAAGCGAAGACGCTTGTAAGCAAGGAGCGAGATTACATCGAGTCATATCAGGTTGAAGAGAAGGATGACTGCGAAAGTAGGCGGTGTTTCCGGGGAATGATGCGCCCCTCCTGAATGGCCTCAGTATTGAAGGATACCGGAGGAGCTGTGATTAGAGCGAAAGATAACTTGAAGCCCACATGTCCGCCCTCTCTCTTTTGGACAGCAATCAAGGTAGAAGGGGGGCCTGAGAGGATATCAAGGTCATTAAAGCATCATTGGCGTCTTGAAAGGTAGTCATGATTCAAAGATTCGCGAGAAAGATGCACCTGCTATCGTCTCCCTTCAGAGCTTTGAGCAGACCGGAGCCGGAAAGTCAGAAAAGTGTCATGCACTCTCCCGGGCCTGTCGTTATTCGTCAGGTAGCAGGCTCCTTCAAAGCCATAAGAGGCCTAGGAGCATCTAAGCGAGTTCAACCTTTGAGAGAGATGCCAACGCAGTTATCAGTGGCACCGCGGATCCAACATCCAGATGAGCTGAGACGTTTCAAGCAGTCCATCCTATACAGATCATCAGTTAGAAGTGTAAATCAATCTATGGAGCTCGGGGTCGAGAACGAGCAGGTGGGAGATGCGAGGGTGGGAAAGCCCTAATGAGGGTACCGTCAAAGGGAACTCTACCAGTGTGAAGGAAGGGTCGGGTTGTCTATGAGTGCTGTAATTGTGGGCTTGTATAAGCATTGGATGTAAGAGAAGTCGCTCAAAGGAAAGATAGTGGGGGAGAGGAAGGTGAGAGTTGGCAGCATCAATTTGATTACATCTTCAGGACTTGCAGTGCCACAAAACGCTTCAGAACGGTTCGATTTATTCTGCGCCTATAAAAAATTGGAAAATTCCTTAAAATTAATAGTCAGAACCATTCTACTACATAGAACGCTGTAGCCAAAAATGAGGAAGAACGAGGAAGTTTTGGAGGCTACAGAAAATAAAAACCGATCTTCCGAAGAAAAAGAGGCTCCAATTGCGTTTCCCGCGGGTTCAGATCTGTGCGTGAGTATTCTAGACACCTGGCACGTGCACATCTTCCGCTGAATCGACTCCCCAAAACGCTTGCTTTTTTCGCCCTTTCTTCCCCAACCCCCATCATCCGACCAGAAATCTCTTCAAAGCAAGTCTTCTGAAATCTCTAGAAAGCTCAAATGGCTCGTACCAAGGTTTGTCATCTTCTCACTGCTCTTTCCTCTTCTCATTCTAACCTTCTGCTCTTCAGCAAACCGCTCGTAAATCCACTGGAGGTTCGTCGTCGTCGTCGAACGATTGGTTCATTTTTTTCTCAATTTTTTGATCTTTGACAGGAAAGGCCCCCAGGAAGCAACTAGGTATATTTTTCTTCTAATCATCTCGCGTTTGGTTTCTGATGAGCTCCCCAGCTACCAAGGCTGCCCGTAAGACCGCCG
This sequence comes from Collybiopsis luxurians FD-317 M1, assembly GCA_000827265.1. Classification (NCBI taxonomy): domain Eukaryota; kingdom Fungi; phylum Basidiomycota; class Agaricomycetes; order Agaricales; family Omphalotaceae; genus Collybiopsis; species Collybiopsis luxurians. Next base: position 2,623,213 of record KN834749.1, on the reverse strand, counting down.
CCGTAAGTTGTCGTCGCTGTTGCCACCGACCTCCGCCCAAAGCACAGCCACATCAATCTGACTCATTTTCCCACGCAGACCGCCACCGGAGGTGTCAAGAAGCCCCATCGTTTCAGGCCTGGAACTGTCGCTCTTCGTGAAATCAGGCGTTACCAAAAGTCGACTGAGCTGCTCATCAGGAAGCTCCCCTTCCAGCGTCTCGTCCGTGAAATTGCTCAGGACTTCAAGGTTGGTTGAACATCTCGATAGTCGCCTGGGGTTATCCACTAATCATTCATTGTTATCATTATCGTAGACCGATCTTCGTTTCCAGTCTTCCGCTGTCATGGCTCTTCAGGAAGCTGCCGAGGCCTACCTCGTATCTCTGTTCGAAGACACCAACTTGGCCGCTATCCACGCTAAGCGTAAGCAGCCTCCCCGTCGTTATGTTTCCCGGTTCCTGACATGCCGTTGTCTTTTCCTAGGTGTCACCATCCAGCCCAAGGATCTCGCCCTCGCCAGGCGTCTCCGCGGCGAACGCTCTTAAATACTTTCCTACTCCTACACTCTTACATCTACAGTTCATCTCAGGGTAGTCGGAGACTGGACCCATTTACTCTTTTTATTATTTGCTTTGTATACGTATATTTGATTCTTTTGCCTGCTGGTGGATGGTTCGTACACCCGTAACACGACCGTGTACACTGACTGTACTTGCATGTTGTATGATTTCGTTTCCTAGTACCGTTGCCTATGTCAAGCCTATGAATACATTCGACCTGTAGGTCCCTATATTTATTGAAAATGGCGCATCTGCTGTGAAGGTACATTGATACCGTGGTGTTCAGTACAACGAAGCTACAGTCCCGCTGCTGTGGGGATAAACGGACCATCCTGGCATATGAAGCCCACGTCATTCGAGATCTAGAAATGTGATCTGCATTCAATAACCTCCGCTTCGCAAGTAAAGGTGTAACATACCGTGTCCGGGTTACACATAGCGGCAACCGGAGCTCCCGTCTCTGTCCTGGCATGAATATCTTTCGCCAATATGTTTGATGCTGAAACAAAAAGCCACCGCGCATAGATGCGGTTAGCGAAGTTCAGTCGACGGAGATGGGTGGTACGGAGACGCACTAGTATTTGGGTATAGATCGAGAATGATAACTTCCTTCCCAGTCGCTCCGGGGACGAAATACCAACATGGATCAGCTTATTGCGAGGAAACTCAGTACGGCAGGTTGCCAAACGGTTTGAAAGGGAAACAAACGTACTGACACAACTTCCTTCAACAAAAGGCACACTGTAATGAGCAATGAATGAGAACGTCAATCCTAGTGGCAAAGACAAGACAACTAACTCTTCGATTGTACCACTGAAATTCTCAAACAGAAAGTCTTCGACATGAGTGTTGTTGACAGAGGAGCTGTTAGGCCTGGGGCCGTCCTGGAAAAAAAAGATACAACTGTGTCTATAGAAGACGATACAGTATCGCTGACATACCTCTTGATCCCAGTAGCTATAGTTGAGCGATGAAGATCAGAAGAGAGTTCAACCGAGCACACGGAGTAAACCTTACTTTTGAGTAACGTATATCTGTATTAAAAGACAGTCAACATAAATATATAGGTATCCACAGCCTGCACAGTCAAATAAAGGGACCTACAGGGAATGGGACGTTATGGAAGGAGATGTTTCTCCAAGTAATGCTGACATTCATAATCTATTACACCGACGTTCGTTAACTCGAGTCTCGGACTCACTTTCGAGCAAAACCATTTCCACCTGTCCAACTTTTGAATCGGGCACCGTAAAGAGAGTTATTCTGCGAAAAGCAGTGACGGTAGTCAGTTACTATTCCTACAAGGTACAATGTCGCTGGACATGTACAAACCATTACACAGTCCTCGAAACTGGTGTACAAATATGTGAAGTTTCTTATCCGCAGTCCTGGGGAAGGGAAGGACGTACAGCACATTCTGAACATTCGCTACAGACCCGCCTTCGCCGAGAGAGCCTACGGAAAGCCCGTGGCTGTTGGCGCAGTACACATTTCTAGGGAGCTCATCAGTATTAGGCAGAGTTAAACTAGAAAATACGAATCGATTCACCGGACATGAATATTGCTAGCTCCATTGTCAATGTGAATGCAGTCGTCGCCGTTCTCGACATGGTTGTTTTCAATGAGCATGTCTGAGCCTCCGGCGATAAATCCTAAGGAAATGAATTGCCAGATCGTCAGGCATCTGGGGTGTTAGGGACTTACCGTCACTGAGCATAGTCAAGGGAGTCAAAGTTAGAGTAGAGATGATTTATAAACGAAGAAAAGCTCAAAGGCTAAATCGCACGTATTGAATGGAAAAGCCTAAAATCCCGTTTAGCTGAGGCACACCTCTAGCGGAATACACATTAAACTCACAGAAGCGTTATCAGATACAGCTAGAATGACGTTATTGGAGATATGCAGATTCTGCGAGCCGGTGGCATTGAAGTTCCATGCAATTGGCTGTAAAACCAAAGAAGATCAAGAAACAGTACCAGATTATAATCGTAGGCTTTACATACCTTCCAAATTTTGACATCGCGAATAACGCCGTTGTTAATGTTGTTAAAAGAGACCCCAAAGGGTCGGTTAGTTTGCTGGTTGATATTCCACCACTGAAAACGCAGGAAAAGAATCCTTGAGCGTTCAAAAAGGAATCTGGTGAAGCATTCGCACGTACAGCTTGTCCGTGACCATCCACCCAGCCCCATTCGGGATCTGTAGTACCTTGGAGAGTGACATTAGTACCTCCGGTGAAGGTAATCCTAGGATCGACTCAGTAATGACTTGGATAAAGACAGGGAACTTAATTTTACCATGCGCCGGGGAAGCTCTGAAGTCGTGCAGAGGTTACGATTAGGCAACACGATATGCTATCAAAGGCCTACGGAGGAAGCAACGATATCTTCCGCGGATTGAGCTTTTTAGGAATGTGCTAGTGTAGAGTCGTTTTGCACGTACTCTGAATGGTCGGGATGTCCGTAGGATACGTCAAGTTTCCTTCAATCCTCACATCCACATTGGTCAAAACCGGAAACTTGATAGGCGTAAAGATATTGTACGTGATGCCTTTTTTGAACAGGATTGTAGAACTCGAGCTAAATTTTATCAGCGCTGCAGTCAGAGCAGGTGTATCGTCCTTTCCGGGAGCGTGAGGAACGACGAAGGTGGACCGTGACTTTACAAGCAGGGTGTACTGGAGAACGGACAGAAACAAGGTGAGACCGAAACTCAGCAGCATGATGATCGGCACACAGAGACTGCTGTTGGGCAACAAGAACTAGCTTTTAAATAGTCCAGAAGAGTATCAGCTGGCCTCAAACGCGATCCTCCGAGCTCGATGACAATAGGCCACGGGAGATATACGGCAGGGCATAACTCAGAGGCCCGGTGCGATTATAATTGGATAGTAAGGCGCGTGGATTCATGGGCGACAGTACTTGAGTAAGATGGAAGCACGGTCAAAGCGACTTTTCGCTCCGGGAGGATGAGCGGCCCGGGTCCCAAAGTACAGCGTCAAAGAAATCTTTCAGTTCTATTTATACGTCTACTCTCTCTTTTCTTCTCTAAACCTCAATTTCACTGTCGAGACAAGCTGACAAGGTGGGAATCTCACTCGAGTTACTATTTGTAGTGTAGTCAGCCATTTTTCATCGTTTTCACGTCTGCGGTGAGGGTACATTGGTACATTGGTATTTAGTACAACGAAGCTACAGTCCTGCTGCTGTGGGGATGAACGGACCATCCTGACATATAAAGCCCACGTCACTCGAAACCTAGCAGTGCGATGATCTGTATTCAACATCCCCGCCCTGGAAGTAATGGTGTAACTTACCGTGTCCGGGCTACACATAGCAGCGACCGGAGCCCCCGTCTCTGTTTTGGCATGGATATCTTTTGCCAAGATGTTTGATGCTGAAACAAAAAAGCCATCGCAAATAGATGTGGTTAGTGAAGTTCAACCGACGGGATCGGGATTTCACGGAGACGTACTGGTATTCGGGTAAAGATCGAGAATGATAACTTCCTTGCCAGTCGCTCCGGGGACGAAATACCAACATGGATCAGCTTGTTGCGATAAAAATCAGTACGGAAGGTTGCCAAACGGTCTGAAAGGGAAACAGACGTACTAACACAGCTTCCTTCAACAAAAGGAACGCTATTATGAGCAATGACAGACGATGATCAGAAAGTCGGTCCGAGTGGTAATGATAGACCAACTGACTCCTTGATTGTACCGCTGAAATTATCAAATAAGAAATCTTCGACATGAGTGTTGTTGAGAGAGGTGCTGTTGGGTTTTGGGCCGTCCTGAACAAACCGCATGCAAAAACCGGAAACGATAAAGAGAATCATTGACATACCTCTTGATCCCAGTAGCTACAGTTGAGCGAACGACAGGGGTTAAAAGAAATCTCATTCGAGCATATAAGGAAGACCTTACTTCTGAGTGACGTAAATCTGCATGGAAGACGGTCAACATATTTATTAACCACTGCCCAAGACAAAAAAAGAACCCACGGGGAACGGAACGTTGTTAAAGGAGATGTTTCTCCAAGTGATGCTGATAACCAGAGCATTATAGGATGAATAACATTGGCGTTCGCAAAACTTGAACACACTTTTTCGCAAAACCATTACCACCTGTCCAGCTTTTGAATCGAGCGCCGTACAGGGAGTTGTTCTGCGAAGAGTAAAGGAAGTCAATCATCGCTTTATTCCGCGATACAAAGTATATTTACGAACCATCACAGAGTTCTCAAAACTAGTCCACAGAAACGTGAGCCTGCGTTAATACTGAAGAAGGAAGTACATACAGCACATTCTGAACGTTAGCTACAGAGCCGCCTTCGCCGAGGGAGCCTACGGAAAGCCCATGACCGTTGGCGCAGTATGAATTACTTGAGATAACAATAGCATTAGACCAAGAGAATCTGCAGATGTGAATCGACTCACCGAACGTGAATATTGATAGCTCCATTGCCAATGGTGATGCAATCGTCGCCGTTTTCGACGTGGTTGTTTTCAAAGAGCATGTTTGAGCCTCCGGCGGAGAATCCTGGAGAAAGAAATCATTACATGGCCAGACATCGGAGATGAGTTAGAGACTCACCATCACTGAGTGTATTTAAGCGGGTCAAAGTTAAATCAGAGATAGTTCACAAACGGAAGAATAGCTCGAGAGCCAAAGCGTACGTATTAAATGGGAAAGCCTGGGATTCAGTTTAGCTGAGGCAGACCTTTAGTAGAATATATATCGGGCTCACGGAAGCATTATCAGATACAGCGAGGATGACATTATTATAGATATGCAGATTTTGCGAGCCGCTTGTGGCAAAGTTCCATCCAATCGGCTGTAAACGACAAAGATGAAGATACATCACAGATTATGATTATGGGTCCTGCATACCTTCCAAATCTTAATGTCGTGAATGACACCGTTGTTAATTTTGCTGAAGGCGATGCCGTGAGGTCGGTTGGTTTGCTGGTTGATATTCCACCACTGAAAACGCAAAAGAGTAGGCGCGTGCTGAGGAATGGAATGCATCACTTGTACGTACAGCTTGTCCGTGACCATCTACCCAGCCCCATTCAGGATCTGTAGTACCTTCAAGAGTGACGTTGGTGCCTCCGGTGAAGGTGAACCTATGATGGACTCAGTAAGGACTAGGTAGACGGGGAGGCTGTCGTACCATGCCCCAGGGAAGCTCTGGAGTCATTCAAAATTCAATTATCATAGCTAGGAACCACGAGAAACTGTCAATCTTGACTTACGGAGGAGGCAACAATGTCTTCCGCGAATTGAGCTCATCATGCATACGCCGGAGTAAAGTGATTTTGTACTCACTCTGGATAGTCGGAATGTCTGTAGGATACGTCAAGTTTCCTTCGATCCTCACATCCACATTGGTCAAGACCGGAAACTTGATAGGCGTAAAGATATTGTACGTGATGCCCTTCTCAAATAGAATCGTGGAATTAGTGCTGAATTTTTTCAGTGCCGCAGTCAGAGCAGGTGTATCGTCCTTTCCGGGAGCGTGAGGGACGACAAAGGTGGACCATGATTTCACGAGTAGGGCATTTTGAAGAACGAACAAAGACAAGATGAGACCGAAACTTAGCATGATGTATAACAGCACACAGAGGCTACTGTTAAGCAACGGAGACTATGTTTTTATACAATGGCAGGAGGATATCAGCTGGTCCCAAACCTGATCCTCCGAGCTCAATGACATTGACAAGATGGGCGCGTGGATGGGTATACGGAAGATATACGGCAGCGTATAACATAGAAGCCCGGTCCGGGTTAACAGAAAAAAACGATTGACTATAAAAGTTGAAAGGGAATGGGAAATTGCTTAAAATTTTAGTGAGTCTCAGGTTTCCGTTCAATGGGGGGGATATTCCTAAGTTGATTATACAGCTGCTAAGCACTGAGGCCAGAAGTGGACGAGGATTTTACTATTGTTGATAATGGTGCAACGGACTCACCAGAAACTCGGGGAATTGGCGGGGAATCCTCTCTCTCTCTCATTCATGAGCAATGCCAAGCGCCCCTCTTAGGTTCGTTATTCGTGCTTTAATTATTGGTCGTAGGAGCATGAATGCTGTAGCGAGAGGCAAGGAGAATCTTGCATTGAGAACTGGTTGTCACGGCGCATGTCTTCAGAGGAAAGGACTTGAAGGTGGAAGCACCAGTCAAAGCGACTTTTTGCTCCGCGCCGACAAACGGCCCGAGTCTCGCCAGTTCCTTACTTGGCTTGCAACTGCATAGATGTAAGTATTTCGTCCAATTGCTAGACAATTACAATTATACAAAGGAGTGACTAGTCCCTTTAGCCAGGGATGAGTAATAAAGATAGGAAAGTGTGTACAGAGGATATCGCAGAGATCATTGATGGGGTACCAAGAACTCAGTCACAGAGTATTGACGACACGAAGAGGCAATAAGAGCCTCAAAACCCGCCCAAACATCCATCTAAATTCTGCTCTTGAAACGCAGATTCATTCTTTCCCAATGTTCGTGTCCCGGATCCGGGGAACCCTTTCCTTCGTTTCCAAAACTTCTTCTGCATTGTCGAACGACTATTATCCTTCACCAGCGAAGGAGGATGAGGGAGGAAAGAAAGCGCATGCACAAAATCTTCTTGTGCGTACGTAGAAGGTATAGATTGGAAAGAGGTATGGGTAGGTGAATAGGGTATACTTGTTGGAGAGCACAGCGATGTGTCTGAATCGTCGGATTCGGAGCATGACGACGACGAGGCGTCTGGTATCAATAGAGGTGGAGCATCAGGCTCAAGGGCCGCAGTGCATGCCCGGAATGCCATAGGATCAAAGTAGCCATCTATAACTGGAGGCGTGTGGTGTGGGTCGGCCTGGGAGTAAACCCTACCACCCCGCTCTGGCAACTCGCAAGAGTTTGGTGATATAGCGATAGCTGAGCGATCGTAGGAGCCTGGAGAATGAGCTGGCTGAGTGGATGCGATGACTGGTGTAGGGGGAAAGTGTACATGAGGCGAAAGCATGGACGGTCTGCGAGAGGGTAGAGGGCTATTGCAAGACGATGAAGTGGGTGAGCGCTGGGTGAAGCTCGGCAGACGGGCTTTGAGAATGGGTCTAGGTGCCATGATACAGCAGGGGCTAACACTAATCGCCAGTGGAAGACGAGATAGCTTCACGAACAGAGAAGTGCGCAAAACAAGTGAGTGAAGCTTGACCTGCGAGCTATCCTTCAATATATGAAAGATAGCTCTTTTATGAATATCGTCATTCAGTGGATCCTTGGTTATAAAGGAACTCACAGGCACTATATGACGAGGCCAGGGCTGCTTAATATAGTCGGGCAGACTTGAGCGCCACTGCACAGCGATATTCACCGTCGTGGAAAGGGAAGAGATATACCAACAGTTATTGGATATGATCGATAAGCAAAAACAGACCGAATTGGCTATGTTAACATCCGCCCCACAAGTGAACGATCAAGTGGAGTCCATTCTACCCACTCGGCGATCCGGTTCATTTGCCGGACAAGTGAAGGCTGCTGGAATACCTTAAGCCCAGAGTTTGATATTTACATAGCAAATTACTCCAAATCCATTCACCTTGTATGTCCCAGGGCAGGGAAGAAAAACGAGAAAATGGTACATATACCTGACAATGTCATAGGGAACCGAGGAGACATACATATGTCAAATCAGCTGCATGCGAGACCACTTCAGCATGTCGGTAATCAGATCCGTTACAAGTGGAGTGCTCTCTTGATTTAATCGATGCTAACCCCACAAATAAATGTATTCTAAATAACACTAATCGGTACGAAACTATGGAAGTCTACGAGGACTCTGATACATGCGATACATGTGAAACTCATCGTCTTTCAACGGAAGACTCCACAGTAACAGCCGGAGGGGGATAAGTGATTATCGAGCCCTCCGTCCCATGATCCAAGGACAACACCGCTGTGAAGGAAGGAAAGGCAGAGAATGGGTCTTCTGGCGAGGGGGACATAACCGTTCCTCGGGGACTATCCGATTTGCGGGTATCCCTTATATTCTTTTTCCAGGTTTCTGGCCGAGGTGGAGACCAGACGACACCTTCCTTGGTTGCGAAGATCATGGGAGAAATCATGCCTCCTGGACTGAAAAGTCCGGAGGCAACAGGATCCTCAGAAGTGATACAGGGGGAGCTCATGTCCACAGAGTCATCCACAGATATTGATTGCCAAAACGCCTGAGTAAGAGAAGCATCAGCAACGTTGCCCTTAGCATTGGCAACAGTCGCAGTATGCTGAGCAAACTCCTGTACAGGAGTAAGAAATTCCTTCCTCAACGGGGAGGAAACCATTTCCGCCGGCTTGCCGATTATAGTAATAGCAGGCGGCACCTTTTTACCACGAGAAATACGTGAAGCATCTCCATATCCGGACAGTGTCTTCGATCTTGACCAGAATCTACCAGCCCGTATATTCTCCTTCGCGGGGCCTACACCGCCCTTGTCCGCAAGCACAGCAGGAGCCGGCGATGCAGGGGCAGAGGGGTAAGGGGAACGAGGATACGCCTTAAGAGCCTCTCCTAAACCACTGACAGGACGGATCGAGGGTTGGGAGACGATGGCCTGGAAGCGAGCACCAGCGCGCGTGGTCGGCTTGGTGTCGGTATCACTGGGTGACTTCGGAAAATTTTCTACATGAGTGGGAGAGTTGAGCGAGAGAATGGTAGGAGTATAAGTTTTAAATTTAGGTGTAAGTTCTTCCTCCGAATTCGACTCATTTGGCGAGGGTAGTTTCCCGAAGGTATCAGAACCGGGCGAATACACACGCGAACCCCAAGCAGGAAGTTCCAGCGGATTAGGAGATATGTTTATAGCGCCACGATCGTACGAGTTTGGAGAATGGGTTGAAAAGGTAGCAGTGAGCGCTGGCGAAGGAGGAAAGTGGACGTGAGCACTGCCAGGAGAAGGGGAAATAACGATGGCGATTCTTCCTGCCAAAGGGACCGGGTTTGATGATAAAGGTAGTGGAGGTGGGCGTTTGAGGATAGACTTGGGAGTCGAGGGAGATCTAAGAGCTCGAGGAGAGGCAATACCTGCCCGCAACAAGGATTTCGCTGACATGACGGTCGTAAAAAATCGTAAAAATTTGCGAAGTGTCGAAAGAAATGAATGCCTTGACCAGCAAGGAACTACAAGCCATATTGGTACGAGTTCACGGTCAGAGTAGCAAATACTTACTTCGTAGCAGGGGTTCGTGAGCAACACTGAAGCTCGGACGATGGGAATAGGAAGAAATCCGAATGGATATTTATACCCTTATTCATCAATCTCGCTTAAGCCGGTGTCGGACCACAAGCATGCGGTAACCAGCGCGATGGATAGCCATCGTCGTCGGATCCTTGCATTTGAGCTGTGCAAAATTATGTCGAATCAATGGCGCTCCCTTATACATCTCTGAAGGAATGGAAATTTTCACCAACCACTACTTTCCTTCAGCAGAAAAGCCATAATTTGTGGTCAACTTTAATCTCTCGTCGACCATTGGTAAAGATTCGGATATCAATGGGGTGGATAATATCAAAGTCCGGTCCATCGGAATAGCGGTAATTCGCGTTTAATCAGGCTACAAGTGATATCCATAACAAGTTTCAGCGAAAGAAATCCATTCAATACCAAAAGGTCAAACGATTGGCGACGTCCGTACTGCCAGCTTCACTCAAAATATTGATCTTTTCAAAGCAAGCTCCCCGGATCCGAGTTTCTCGTTCTGTTATCATTGATTCGTCAAACCGCCCAAACTTCGCGTTACTTGGAAGCACAAATTCTTCGGTTCTGGGTCTGTATAAGGCAACGCCGACATTTCAATGATCAACTGTCGGCTATAGGCAGTGTCCGGCTTTGTGTTATGAACGGTTAGGTAGCGTCAGCACAACTTCGAGTAGTGATCCATGGCTGGCTTTGTAATTGACTAAATAACGATGGCAAGCCCGTGAAACAATCGCCGCTAGGCTCGCGCCCACACAGTCTATAAAGGTTCTGAGAGCCGGTTTTTGCCGCGATGTCATCGCCGGTTTCTGAGGTGTAGTATAAATCCTGAAATTTTCTTCTTAGACCTTATTAGCCACACGTTACAAAATGATTTTTTTTGTTTCAAAGCACTACGTTTTTCAGCTAAAATTTAAGTCAAAAAATTGGAGCTCCATCTCTTCCGACATTTTGGGAAGCCATTGAGCGAAGCCATTGAACGAAGCCGGTCGACTTCTCGGCCGTAAGAACATCAACTGGAAAGGCCAGCTGGGATGTCTTTTTTTGGAGAACTATTTAAAAACTACACTGGTAGCAAGTTCCAGCCCTTAAGTAGAGATTCTCGAGGGACAAATCGTGTCGCCGTAGAGGGAAGAGATAATCCGGCGACAAACCAAGCCGAAGTGAAGCTTCATCTTTTATCTCAAGGCAAGTCAAATTTTGAGTCGGTTTTTACCTGTAACGCGTGGCTAATAAGGCTTCTTGAGGGACAATCCTGACGTTCAAATGCACGCAACGGCCACGCGATCTCGAGTACTTGCTCACACTGGCCTCATTGCTCAGAGAACGAACAGTACTGAGTCGCCGACTGCAACGACCGCTTCCGTTTATTTGATAGCCAAAAGTGCTCTTCTAGCTTGCAGATAACATATGGATGTACATATGGAAGTGGAAGCCCATGATCATACTCCCGCCTGGTATATTATACCCGGCCCCCCCCGCGCGGCCTTAAATATTAGGCACGGTTGATAAAGCCAGCTCTCCCCGCTCCAAGCTTGAGCTTGAACGTCGAACTCGAAGCTGGTCTCCGAGATTCAACTTTTACTGTAGCAAGAGACGTCGGAACTGAATCATCGAGTATGATCTTTTCTTTTACTCCCATTCGTGATGGACGATCAGGAATCTCCTCTCTTTTCCCTCTCCTTATCTTTATATCGATGGCGACCATTCATACACTTCTAACGCCAGTGTACGCCCGACCAGCTGGAGCTGGAGCTCATTATGTGGAAATTCGCAACTCAAATCATGACCCTGCAATCAAAAAGGAAAACGAGGAGTTCGTTGGAATTCGCGTTGTTACAAAGGTCGCTATCGTGAAAGATTTCCCTCTATAAATAATTGAGATGACTCACACGTGTACAACTCTAGGACAAAGCCGACGAATATAACGCTGAAGGAAAACTGACTGCAATCCCAGCCACGGCAACGTCTATTGGAGAAGGGGCGTATGCTGCTCCGAAGGCTGGCGTATTCCGTAGAGAAACTCCCCAGTGAGCAAAACACCTTCCTAACTTCTGTAAGCTGTTCTGACATATTCTCAGAGAAATCTGGGTTGTATGAATGATTTAGATCATCCTTTAGATTTGCGAGGCTCACTTACCGAACAGTGCATTATATACGGTGACAAAACTAGCCTATTAAAAGCTCCAATGGTACGTGTAACTGGCTTCCCGTTATGTTCTAAACTCAGGTTTTCTCTCCCGCCAGTTGTTCGTTGACGAAGTCCGAGCCACAATCGAAGATGATGAAGCTCTTGAGAAATACGTCTCCAAGTATGCACCCCATGGGTTAAAAGTCGGCCAGCTCATCCTCTTCTCTCACTATTTCGGGACAAGTAAATTGCAAGTGGTCATTCCACCTCCCTACCTCGTACAGTCACCTCGATATCCCAAGTCAGCCCACGGACAGAATACTCTCGGTCTGAGAGTACATTGTATTCCAGAAAGTGAGTTTTCGCATACTCAGATGAAGCTCCCTTTGCCGCCTCTCACCTGACTATATGAAAATGCTTACTGCCTACCTAGGTCAGTTCAACAAGCTTGAAGGGAAGGCAGCGGAGCCGTGGAAGGAGACCGCGAAATGGCAGGACTGGCCGATTCATCGTTGGCCTGCTGGGGTGAAAGCACGTAACAGAATTGAATGAATGACCGTCTTGACCGGAACCAGTAAACAGCATAAAACGATTACATCGCCATCCGGTCCACAAAATTCGACTTATCCATGGCTCCGCGTGAGACGAGATGTTACAGGATCCCAGATGAGAACGAGCGGGGACCCTCACACACCTTTCCCTTTAAACTGAACGTGAATCATGCTTGAACAATGTACATGAAATATCCGAAAGAGTGTGCTGTTGTATAGTATATACCCATGATTCTACAAAAAGTCCCAAATGCTACCAGTTATTGAAAAGGAAGAGAATTATGATTTTTTTTTCTACGATAATTGCTTCGCCCTACACTTTGTTTCACTCTGGGATTCCCCATCAGAGCCATAATAATCTTGTTGCTCTTCAGAGGTGTCAGTAATCGTCTTTGTAGTGACTGTGACCTAAAATCCATGCAAGAGTTCGACAATTGTGATCCGAATAAGCAGAACAAATTCTTACATGGACACCCTTATCCGAGGGATGACGCTCGGTGCGGAACAGGCCCGCCACAGCAGAATCTATTATTGAAGGCTTAACGACCACCTGCTGCATCTCTAGATCTTCGCATTCTCCGCCCTTTGGTGAGAATGGACGAGTAAATCTGAATTTGCGCGAGGGAGAAGTTGGTGGAGATTGCGACCCATCGTCGTTGCCCTGCGAGCTGTCGAGGTCCGATGTATCATATGGTTTTAAGAGCGTTTGAGGAAGGGGCGTCGGGGGTTGAGAAGTGAGCACGACATTGGAATCGGTGACTATCTTGATTTCGGGTGGCCGTCTACCGTCGCGGTGTAAATTGTTGCCATTACTACTGCTTCCGGCGAACTGAGTAGTCTCCCTGTTTTTTGTCACCCAAAAAATGGCCAATGCGTTAATGATGACCTAGGAAGACTCGTGAGTACGCTGCAAAATAAATTCAGGACATATCTCACATCGGCACCGCAAGATCCGAGACAGACCCATCCTCTCTCATGTCCTCGAAGCTAGAATAAATAGTTTGAATAATGAAGGAACATCATTTAAGAGCAGAATTACCATCGCCAGCACAAGCATGTTAATCTGTGGAAGAACCAGTTAGAGTTTCGAACGCTGGAACATATATCATAGAAATTGGGACTAACACAAGAGGTCGTAAGAGCGACACCGGAGGCAAACAATGTACGAACAGCGACCCTCTTGAGTCGTGGATTGGTGAGATTTGCTCTGAATACCGGCCAGAGAAAGAGCACAGTTAAAACGATATTGATGAAGCTGAGTTATCCGTCAAGATGAAACTTCTGTTACTGGCAGAGTGAAGAGCACTTACAGATCAAAGGCCAAGAGTGCGAGGGAGCTGAAGCGCTTCAGACCGATGATACAAACTCCGTCGTTTTCTCTCAGATAGTGAATTTTACCTGGGTATGAAGTAATGAGCCAGCGTTTGAATAGGCTCAGACGAACGCGTACCTGCCACCATCGAAGCAATTACGACTCCGTACATAGCAATCATGACCATGCAGCCGAGGTAGAGAGGAGATTTGAGCCTCCTTCCACTACTGACAGTGGGACTCCATACGAGGTACACCTTTTCGACTACGAAAATTAATCTGCGCAAGATCGAAATTTAGAACCGTACAAACTTACTCAAGAAAGAGTAGATGAGAAGCTTTGACGTTGCGTAAAACAAGACGCAAAGATAAATGCCCAGGGCGCAGACGATTTCTTTGCTCTCAAGACCGATGCCATAGACCAGGATACCGCCTATGAAGAACAGATTAGAATGGACAGAACGGGACGGCATAAAAAGTAATTTTTACTTATAAATAAAAACAGCCATGAGTCGAAGAATATGAGTAGAACGCACAGACGCGCCCAAGACATATCCCTGATTGAACTCCAATTCCACTGTTCAGCGGATATGCGACGGGACAAGCAATGTGCGAGGATTGAAGCCCCTGAGGAATGGAAGATACATTTGAACTTATGAACGACTTCCAAGATCGTACAGACTCACCTAAGAGATAGATAAGGCAGCACAGAACCTGCAGGCCTTTGGAAGGAAAGATCATATCCGCTGCGGTGACATTTCCGGTCTCCATAATTGGCAGCGACAAGGTAATGAGGAATCAAGGGGAGGGACTGGAGATGAACGGAAAAAGCTTAAACACAGGGCCTTTTCAAGCATGCCCACCGCAGTGGACACGATCGAGGTGAGTCTTCGTCCATTGTCGGCGGTAGTCTTACCGGGATTGACATTCAGCTTAGGCCCCGTTCCTTCAGAGCTCCTTAATGAATTCCCGCCGAGTCGATCCGATGACGAAAAACACTGAACCACTTGCAGATTCATCTGAAAAATGGACATCGAACGTATCTTGTCGAAGAAAATCTACGGTTAAGCGTCTCGTAAGGAGGGATGCATATACAGCACTTAGGGTATGCTATCTGTCCTGCGCGGCAGTGAAGAATCAACAGCGATCAGGTCAAAGTCGCGGTCGAGGTACGACTTTCGATCAAAATTGACTGTATGCATATGGGTTCAACAAATTGTACCCATCGGCGCGGTTTTATGCTATATTTCTCCGGGGAACTCTTGCTTCACATTCCTCTCTCTTGCGTCGCCAACTTACCATATCCTTTCAAAACCATCGCGAACTCCAAAAAGTCTTTAATCTCGAACTTCTGCGCTTACTGAAGATCTTGTTTTCCCACTTTCGATCAAAGTCTGTCCTTTCACCTCCTTTCACCTCCTTTCACTTCCTTTCACTGTCTTAGCTTCAAAAACCTGATCCAAGCTACATCGGGCATCGGTCGTGCCCTAGCGTAGAATGAGGAGGCTCTGAACTGAGTACTGAGCGCTGAGCCTTCAAGAAATCTTGTGAACAGACCGAGACCATTCCCACTCATCCGATCTAAATTGATCAGAAATATCTCGGTCACCTTTCGGCTATTCCTAAGTACTGAGCATCGGACTCGACACGTCCCTGAGGCGTAAAACGTGTCTCTATGTAGAACCTTAACATGTATCAGCGGAGAAATTTCGTTTACAGTATCTAAGCGCACTGAGGCTCGCAGAGGAGCAAGTTTTCGTAGAATAATTAGTGAGAAACTGCAGCAGCCTGGGCCAACGACTTGATTTTGACGATAATCGATTGAGGATCGAGATTCTGATGAAGAACCTGCTCCCAGAGACCACCGCACCCTTTCATGAGAATAAGCATCATCATCACGAGAAGACAAACGCCAAACGGTACGAGCTGAAACTTACCCTCCTTTGTAGCACCCATATACCCAAACTTTGGTGTGAGCTGTCGCTCGAGCAGCCATGTTCCGTATTTCGAGCCAAGCTATGTACCCATTCAAAAACGGTCAGCGCAACTGTTCACGGTTTGTAGATCATATTTTAACTCACTCCAGTCTTCTGGTTCAAAGACTCGACGATGAGGATGAACGGGCTCTGACCAGCCTTCATGAGTATCTGCAGGAGCCACAGTGAGCGTTTTGAAAGACCATATCCAAGCCGGGCTCTCTCACCTGCTCATCAACAATATTCAGCGTCGGTTTATTAATCAACCCCACATCCAAGCCCTCCTGTCGGCACCGAAGAACAGCATCATAAGACCTATGAAGCATGTCCCCGAACGACACCACATATCCAGCTTTTCCATCAACGATAATTTCGTCTTTCCCGGGAACAAACTGGTAATCTTCGCCGAAGAACTTGGTCTCGCTGTTGGGTTTAAGGATGTATGGGAGTTTGGACCGGGTGGAGAAGATGAAACGGAGACCGTGTTCGAAAAATACGCGTTCGACGACAGCTGTCATTTGTAGGGGATCAGCGGGAAAGTAGAGGAAGGACTCGACATCTGAAAGGCCATTATCGAGAAACATGTTGTTGATGCCGAAATGACAAGTGTTATCCGCTATCTCGTCGACTATAAACCCGAATTAAAAAAGGATCATCAATAAATCTAAAAGCACCTTTCTAACCGATGAACTTACCACCGGCATGAGAAAAGTGACACAGAACATTGCAATTGTTCAACCGTGCCATGGTCATTTCCGAGATCACCATCTCAGTGAAGGCAGAAAAGGTAGAAAAGACCCCAAATTTGTCAGCGTCGAATCCAAATCCGGCGGCTGCAGAGAAGTTTCCGCGTTCCATGACACCAGACGGGACGAAGACTTCGGGATGTTTTTGGTGAATAACTTTGAGACCGGTCGAGCCTTCTAAGTCACCTGAAAGGAATGTCTTCAAAACGAGGGCATATGAAAAATAGGTTCATCGCTGCATACTATCAATGACCATAACCTTCTTCGCAGCCTCCTCTTTACTCAACCGGTCCAAGACACCATTTACTGATTCACCAAACACCACGCGGTTGGCACCGAGCTCCTTGGTCGATCCGATGTAGAGGTAAGGTTGGGGGACAGGTTGGATCTTCAAAAGAATATCTCCCACATTAGGATGGCCCCGTTCCTCTAGATACTGAATCGCAGACTTGACGGGAATGACATCATGACCCTTGATGTCACCCTCGATACCCCCGATGCCTGGAGCCATCTTTCTTTTCGAGATAACAGCGGCTGGGCCATCGTAGGTGACAATCGAGGCAACGGCGCTCCATAGAGCGTCTACGTTCTCCCCGTCGACGGTCACAGTCTTAAGACCGTGTCCTTCGAGAGTTTGAGCAATTTTGAAGCCCTGAAGATATTCGGATGGGTGTCCAGCGATGGTGACGTCGTTATCATCTATGAAAAGTTTGACATTGAGGTGTTTAGAGACAGCAATACGCGCGGCTTCAGCGTCGTTGCCCTCCTGCTGCGAGCCATCGGATCCTAGACAGAAGACAGCTTTATCACGATGAGCCATCGCGACGCCGTTGACCAGAGGCCTGGAGAATTTTTCAGCAATACATCGCAATCAATCAGAGTCTTTGAAACATACCAAATATGGCCTAAACGTCCTGAGGAAAACTTGACTCCAGGTGTGAGGCCCAGTTCTGGGTGTCCCGGAAGCTTGGAATTGGCCTCACGGTAGTGGAGAAGCTGTTCAACAGGTATAGATCCCTCAAAAGCGGCCAGAAGATATTGCGTAGCGACACGATGGCCTATTCAAAGATCACTACACTGTATATAGACAATATAAGGCGCATTTTACGCACCAGCTTCGTCGAAAAGGATGTGCACATATTTTTCGGGTGCACCCTCAATCAACGCAAGAAGCATACATACTTCTGGGACAGTGTCATAGGCACCGCCTAAAGAAGAGATATTAGTTCAAAATAGTACAAATCAGCGACGAAAGATGCACCAGTATGACCAGCAAGCCCTCGTGCCGAAGCTGTAGCAGTGAAGAACACAATAGCGTCTCGGAACAGCTGGATATTCGATTTCAACGATGCTCTTTGCTCATTAGTCAGTTCAGGTTTGCTTGGATCGAGCGAAAGCCTGAAACCAATCGGTTGAGTCTGGGACACTCAAACATTGCCTAAACATCGATAAGTCAAACTGACCTTTGATATCGCTTGAGGTCAATGGGGAATTCAGAATTTGCACCGGGCATGGCTTTTGGATTTGTTCGGTCGAGAGTTGGTGTGGGTATTTCTATCCCTAGTCCGAAACATTTGCGGTAGGTACATCGTCATCCTCAGGTCATTGTCAACGTCAGACCAGTTTCACTTGGATATTTGCAACGAATGGATACATAAGCCGAGGAAAGCCGAGGATAAGGTTCAGAATCCATCCAGGAGCCAGGCTTAACTGGATGATTGGACATGTTCCGGTCAGGACTCAGTGAGCGCGGAAGCCATCACATCGGGCGCTTAGGATACAGCGGCTATCAATTCATGGTCCGCGCAAAAAATATAATACCTAATACCTCTCTAAGTACCTCTCTAGGTTAATATAACCCATTCTTGTTTCTTCTAGTTCTTCGGTGATATTGACTCCACGCTAACGGTATCGATAGGGGAGGGAATGTTATTCCCGTTAAGTGTGCAGGGAATCAGAGCAATACTCAGGCCCGTGGGCCGGTCAACTTCAGTTATTTGGCCAGTTTCTGCACCATAAGCCCACCTCAGACTACTGTGTTCTCAGAGCATATAGACCAGTATATAAGCTTTATTTTACTTATCTCAAAATTCTGAAAAAACCCAGACAGCGGGAGAGATTGGCTTTCTTTTTAAAGGGCCAGCATTGGGCCGGTCTGTAACTTAAAGTAGTCATCTTCCATCTTGTCTCCATTCTCTGACACAGGAATCTTTCATCCTAACCAATATATTTAGGCCGAGTTCTGATTTTGATTGTGCAAGAGCCTATCCTCACTATTGAACAGACGAAGGAATTATCAACAAAATGCTTGAAGAGAGGCTAAAAAAACTCTGTAGGCCTGCGGGTGGACGCTTTGAACAAGCCCTTCGAGGTTTGTCTCTATGTGCCTTTAGCGACTTCCAAGGTCCTGATTACCAAGTTCGAACCAAACTAACGCCTTAGACATGACGTAAACTTTCAAGTACAATCTGGCGAACACAGCGAGGTACTTATCAACGTAGACTGTCCTCTTGCTTGGGCAAAGGGGTCTAACGCGTAAGTTTTTTGCTTTACTATGTCAGAGTCTATGGAGGCAAATATTGATGAACTGTCGAATGAACGTACAGTTTGTATGATGACCTTTGCTCTGATGCAAACGACAATCTTTTCGGCGCGGTGCCTACTATTGCAGCTATTTGTTTATTTCTAGCAGTATTTTCGAAAAACGCACCTTAATGATGGTGTTATACTGCCAAACAAACATGTTATTCATTGCTCCACCGACGCCAGGACAACCTTACATTTGGCAGCATTCTCGTGGAGCAATGAATTGATAGTTTGCTTATATGTAAGCACGATCACTGAGGCGCGATTTTCGAAAACTATGCTACAAATAAACAAACAGCTGTGACCTAAAAATCGCAAAGCAAGGCTGGCCGCTTGGCTGAATGTCTTGTTTGATGGGAAGGTAAATATATCTTGAAAGAAAAGGCAATCAGGACAGACTTGCGAGCTCGACGAGTTCGAGAAAAAACTTATTGGTTTGTCCACTGTCAAATCAAGATCCCGATCTGTCGAAATATTCCAAATTAGTAGATTTCTATCCGGGTTATTCGAAGAAAAATTTGGCTTAACCCGCTCAATCTGCTGGAAGAAATATTTATTCTAGGTATAGTAGAAGCTGTTGTGAGCTAATGTTAGAGAGATATAGAGGAGAAGTATCTCTTCTCTTCACTTTTCCCTCTTTCCTTTTTTGGATTTAATTCGTTATTTTTATTACCGCTTGCGCCATGTGGCCAGACAACTTATAGCCGATCAGATAGGTTGATCGAGGCCGGGATGTTGTAATTATGTCATAGCCGATAAGGCTGGACATTGAATATTATAGTGAATAAGGATAGTCATGTGATTCTTTACAGGTTAACTATATATAAGGACAAGCTTTTGATTCTGTTTCCACGATCCACCCATGAGTGATTTACAGGATATACGGTATGTTAATTACATATATGGTAATCCACACATTTTGAATAATCATGCCTTCACAGAGAATTAGAAATGACAGTACATAATGTAATTACAAGTGGAATGTAAGATATTTGTAATTTGCTTGGTCTAGATCTCATACCAGACTGGTCAACAGCATGTTTCCAAATGCTTCTCATTTTGCCATACACGGTGGAACATTCACTGTTGTTTGTAAGTTATACACTCTTTCATCATGCCAGCATGGACTCAGGGGCTTCTGATATTTGACAGCAAATGATGAAAAAGAAAAGATAAGAAAATGGCTCAATGCTCCTGATTGCACCATAAATATGCAAGTTGCAGCTGACAAGAGAGCTGAAGGCACTTGTCAATGGATCCTTAACCATCCTGCATATGTCGAGTGGAAGCAAAGCCCAAATATACTTTGGATTCAAGGCAAAGGTATTGATGAATCATGTACACAGTACAATGAGTTAATCTGCTGACAACTCATTGAAGCTGGATCAGGCAAGACTGTTTTAACGTGAGTTCTATAATTTGAGATTTGAGATTGAAATTCACCTTGTACCAGGACTGCAATCATTGAAAACCTTCCCTCCAAATATGTCTGGTATCATTACTTTGACTTCCGAGACAATACTGGCAATAAGTCTACATTTCGGGGCTTCCTGTTGTCTCTCTTGCTCCAAATTGGGGCAAATAGTACAGGCATTCATCCTGCATTGAAAAACCTATTTGACAAATGTAGTGAGCAAGGCCTCTCTGGATCTTCACCTACTGTACAAGATTTAGCCAAGGTTTTAAGAGAGGCTATTGGTGGGGGTTACCTTATATTGGATGCAATAGATGAATGTAGTGAACCTGCAAAGGTTCTTGGATGGCTGCAAAAATTACCCAAGCAACTTTGCATTCTTTTTACAAGCCGCTACAGTCCAATGGGAAATTTCAATTTCAGGGAATGTCTAACAATCTCATTGGATGGTGGGAATTCTGGGGTTGCCAAGGACATTGAAATATATTTGGAGGGAGAAACAGAAAAATATGATTTTGAAGCAGGTTTGAGGGCTGGGGTAATAAGTACCTTGAGGAAGAAGGCACAGGGACAGTAAGTTTAAAATTATTTGTCTTAAAGATCAGTGCTTACATATGTGCAGGTTTCGCTGGATAGACTGCCAGCTAAGAGTGCTGGAGCGTTGCGGATCGGCGAGAGTGGTGTATGAAGCATTGGATAATCTGCCAGAAGATTTGGAGCAAACTTATAACCAGGCAATAGAGCAGACCTGGAAGAGTCCAAATAAAAAAGATGCTCATATTATTCTCTTGTGGCTTCTATATTCATTTGAGCCCTTGACTGTAACAAAAGTTGCAGAGATTCTGACAGTAGATTTGATAAAGAACTGTGTGGTCAAGGGCAATGGAATGAAACTCAAGATTCATTTGATTATTGATTCTACACTAGTGGCAGTTGACATGCACTCAAATGTGCAATTGGCACATGCATCTGTGAGGGAGTTTTTTATTAATCAATATAATTCATCTCACACTGCTGGGTTATTCTCAATTAATGAGCTGTTGGCACATGAAACAATTGCACAAGCATGCATTATATACTTGATGCATATCATGCAATCCATTAGTGTCATGGGGACTTGGGTATTTATGAGAGCTTATCCCTTAGCAAACTATGCTGTGATGAATTGGCTAAGGCATGCAAGACTTGTTGAAGTCAGAAACAATGAGAGTCTCCTCCATCAAAAAATAGTGGAATTTGCAACAGATGGAAGGACATGCTTTCTAAAGTGGGCTCAAATATATCCATGGGATGGCTCACTTATAAAGGATTTAAATGAATGGGAAGAAGTTGGCCCAATTTTCTATTTGATATGGGAAGGTTTGGTTACAGCAAGTCATTATTTGCTCCGTTCTTGCCACACAAGTGATTTAGAGGCAACACTCTATGCTGCATCAAGACATGGGTATATAGGCATTGCTGACAAGATACTCAGTCATGGTGTTGATATCAATATTCAGGGTGGTTACTATGGCAATGCCCTTCAGGCTGCTATAATTAGTGGAAATGAGGCCATGGTAAAGTTCCTAATTGAAAAAGGAGTTAATGTCAATGGTCAGGGTGGTGAGTATGGAAGTGCTCTTCAGGCAGCTGCCACCACTAGAAATAAAGCTGTAGTAAATATTTTACTTGAAAAGGGGGCTGATATCAATGCTCGGAGTGGCAAACATGGAAATGCTCTTTTGGCTTCCATAGCTAGTGGAAATGAAGCCATAGTGAATCTTTTACTTGAGAAAGGAGCAAATGTCAATGCTCAGATTGGTAAATATGGAAATGCTCTCCAGGCATCCATAGCTGATGGGAACTGGGATATGGTCAAACTTTTACTTGAAAAAGGAGCTAATGTTAATGCTCAGGGTGGTGAGTATGGCAATGCCCTTCAGGCTGCTACAGCCATCGGAAATCAGGCCATAGTAAATCTTTTACTTGAAAAAGGAGCTGATATTGATGCTCAGAGTGGCAAATATGGAAATGCTCTTCTGGCTTCCATAGCTAGTGGAAATAAAGCCATAGTAAATCTTTTACTTGAGAAAGGAGCAAATGTCAATACTGGGGTTGGAGAACATGGAAAAGCTCTCTGGGCTGCCATCACTGGTAAAAACCAGGATATAGTCAAACTTTTACTTGAAAAAGGAGCTGATGTTAATGCTCAGGGTGGTTACTATGGCAATGCCCTTCAGGCTGCTACAGCCATTGGAAATCAGGCCATAGTGAACCTTTTACTTGAAAAAGGTGCTGATGTCAATGCTGAGGGTGGTTACTATGGCAATGCCCTCCAGGCTGCTACAGCCATTGGAAATGAGGCCATAGTGAATCTTTTACTTGAAAAAGGAGCTGATGTCAATGCTGAGGGTGGGTATCATGACAATGCTCTCGAGACAGCTGTGGTCACTAGAAATGAGGCTCTAGCGAATCTCTTACTTGAAAAAGGAGCAGATGTCAATGCTGAGGGTGGTGAATATGGAAATGCTCTCCAAGCTGCCATAGCAGATGGAAACTGGAATATAGTCAAACTTTTACTTGAAAAAGGAGCTGATGTCAATGCTGAGAGTGGTTATTTTGGAAGTGCTCTTCAGATAGCTGTGGTCACAAGAAATGAGGCTATAGTGAATCTCTTACTTGACAAGGGAGCTGATGTTAATGCTGAACTTGATGAACAAGAAAATATTCTCCAGGCTGCCATAGCAGATGGAAACTGGAATATAGTCAAACTTTTACTTGAAAAAGGACTTGATGTCAATGCTGAGATAGCTGTGCACATAAGAAATGGGGCTAGAGTGAATCTCTTACTTGAAAAAGAAGCTGATGTCAATGCTGGACTTGCTGGGCATGCAAGTATTCTCCAGGCTGCTATAGCAGATAGAAACTGGAATATAGTCAAACTTTTACTTGAAAAAGGAGCTGATGTCAATGCTGAGAGGGGTTATTTTGGAAGTGCTCTTGAGATAGCTGTAGCTACTGAAAATCAGACCATGGTAAATCTTTTACTTGAAAAAGGAGCCAATGTCAATGCTCAGGGTGATGGAAATGCTCTTCAGACAGCTGTGGACACTAGAAATGAGGCCATAGTCAGACTTTTACTTGAAAATGGAGGTGATGCCACTGCTCTAGATAGTGCTACCCTTGAAGTTGCCATATCCAGTGGAAATTTGACCATAGTAGATCTTTTACTTGCAACAAGAGCTACTCAAGGTGGTCATCATAGAAATGCTCTCCAGGTAGCTCCTGCCAGTAGAAATGAGGCCATAGGAAGTCTTTTGCCTGGACAAGAAGCTGATATCCTTCAGAAATAAGTAATTATCTTCCATATACTGTAATTTCATGATTGTAATTTTACTAGGTGTTACATCATGGTCATGCAGTGAATGTACAAATTCCTTAATTCAGGGTGAGATTTTATATACTAATAGTTGGGAAACAAGGCCAAGTATTGCACTTCCAATTTTATCTATTCTGAGACCTTTTTTGTGAGAACTCAGGTAAGTCAAAAGCTCTTACTAGCCACAGCAAAAACTATATCATGAAATAGAACAAAATGGGACAATACTCCTTTGAATGTGCCAATTATAAATTGTCTATACACTTATTCAAATCGAGTTATTGATAAAGCAAGTGAATAATTATTATCAGCTCTTGCAATATCAATGAAATTGTAAATTGTCACGAAGCAGTTTACAGTGGAGTGGCTTTCAAGAGCACGGTAATCAGTTTAGGCAGAGTCTGGTCCCAATTGACAGAGTTAATTAAATAGTCTACTGGTACAAGCAGGATACTCACCTGGTCCCAATTGACAGAGAGGTCAAGATAGGGACTCAGGTTACAGGTGGTAGGTATATATACTGTAGTAAGCTGTAAGAGAGACTAATGCTACTGGAGGATAAGATGAGAAACTAATGCTACTGGAAGACAATAGCTAAGTGACAGCTACGAGAATAAAAAGTATGGAGCATGTGGTCATGCGACAGATGCGAGAAGAGAAACAAGGACAGTTCATTAATAAAACAATGACAGTGGGAACGAAATAGA